>CM032816.1:4176509-4579009 GCA_019155185.1 Beaufortia kweichowensis | reverse complement strand
AAGTAATCCAAACTACCTAAAAACACAGTGATAACACTAAATAACACATCTTAAAAACTAACATGGTAGCACCATGTATTAAACAATGTTTATTGTTGTCATAATCATAAATGTGTTTTATAAGAAATACTGTTTTTCCGGCAGATCTCCGTGATGCTGTTGAGGAGATCCTGCCTGCGCTGAAGGAAAAGGGGATAACTGTATACCTCCTGTCAGATGAACACAGTACAGACGGCATTCAGAGCATTAATCAGAAGATCGCCGAGGCGTCTGATAAACCGCTTTCCCCGTCTCTAAGGTGCAGTGTTAACATCAGGACCACAGCACTGTATATCTACACCTCCGGCACAACAGGTATCTGACAGAGAATGTATAACAGAAACATCATACAGACTGTAGCATATATCATGAACCCCTAAATAATGTTGGTTTTGTATTTTCCTTTATGTAGGTCTTCCTAAGGCTGCGTACATAACTCATGAGAGGGTCTGGGCCGCGTCATTTATTCAGGGGTGTCTGGCGTGACTTCTGAAGATATATTCTACATTAATCTGCCTCTGTATCACAGCGCAGGATTTCTCATTGGACTTTGTGGATGTATTGAAAGAGGTCGTTTATAGTCATTACACCCTTACTGAAATATCACATGAATTATATAAGATGTATACGGTGCATACAGTGACCTAACGTTACACCCTGACCTAATGTTTGCTGTAGGTAACACTGTTGTTCTGCGGAGAAAGTTTTCTGCTTCTCAGTTCTGGGACGACTGCAGGAAATATAACATAACCGCGATGCAGTACATCGGAGAGACGATGCGTTACCTCTGTAATACACCAAAGGTGAGAACGCTCCCCAACATCACTTACACATACCATATAAATGTGCTGGTTTTTAAAATAACTGCATTTAGTCATTTTTTATTTCAGACAATTTTACTTTTAGACAATTTTACAAGCAATTTAAACATCATTGTTTTGTAGGTAAACATGATAAATGGTTTGTGATATCCCTTATTCGTAATGCATCGTTGCAAAAACTGTTCCAAAAAAATATGATTATTTGTTTTAGCTGAACTCAAAGAGTTTCTTATATGAACACTACCAGTCAAAATTTGGAAACTATCAACTAACAATTTTCTCCACATTTTAGAATAGTATTAAACTCATCACAACCATGAAATAACACAATTGTAACTGTGGGAATTATGTTGTGACTAAAAGCATCTAAAATAAATAAACACTATGTTTGATCATTGATCATCATGATCACATCTTTAAAAGTAGTCACACTTTGTGTAGAATTTGTAAAATCATTCTCATGACATTTCATCATTCAGCTTCTTGAGGTCAAAACCTGAAAAGGTTTTTTTTCCGGTCATTTCTGTCTATTTTGGACTCTTACTGACTGTTTTTCATTCATTATTTGGTCCATATTTGATCATTTTAGGTATAGTTATCTTTATAACTATCACTCTTGGTGTGAATGGGCCTTTAAGCTGTAGACAGCAAGGCAGCTCAATTCTGTCCTAAAAGGTTAACGACTGTTAAAAGATAAAATCAGGTATCATTTACATTAATGTATTCGGCAGGTTCTTTATCTTACAGTGAATTCAAGGTTCATTATTGATAGTTCCCAGGGAACGTTCAAACTAGGTCAATCTCTGTACTCATGACATTTCCTCTTCGTAGAAAGAGAATGACAGAGACCACAAAGTAAAGATCGCCATTGGCAATGGTGTACGAGCAGACATCTGGAAAGAGTTCCTCAATCGCTTCGGACACATTCATGTCCGCGAGCTTTACGCTGCCACGGAGGGAAACGTCGGCTTCATCAACTACACTGATAAAGTTGGAGTCATTGGTCGGGTCAATATTCTCTCCAAGGTAAGACAACTTTTACTCGTTATGAAGTTTATATATTTAAATGGATGAGATATATTTAAAGGTGTTACAGTATATGACTATAAATGTAGATTTTGTCTGTGTAAAGCTAAACTTTCGTTACATTCAACAGATATTTTTCCCTTTTGCACTGATCAAGTTTGACATTGAAAAAGAAGAGCCAGTGAGAAATTCTCAGGGCTTTTGTATCCTAGCTGGAAAAGGTATTTGTATTCAGCATAGTGTTATCTGTTACAGGCAAAGTTTAAGCTTGGAAACAGATATTGATCTTTTGATGAACAGTCATATAAGTTCATTTATAACCAAGAATGTTTTAGAAATGCATCTTTGTAATTGTTGATATTGAATGTTGTTGCAGATGAAGTGGGACTTCTGGTCGGGAAAATTACTAAACGTTCTCCTTTCGTCGGCTACGCTGGAAATAAGCAGCAAACGGAGAAGAAAAGACTCAGTGACGTGTTCGTCAAAGGAGATCTGTATTTTAACAGCGGGGACCTGCTGAGGATTGATCATGACAATTTTATCTATTTTCAAGATCGAGTTGGAGACACTTTCAGGTATTTCCTACATGTTGCATCTTAATTGTGGTTAGCTTGGATTGGCAAACATTTACAGCTATACATGCAGGTATAAAATCTTAATAAATTATTCATACATGTGAAACATGATTTTTACAAAACTATTCAAAACCACATTGGTATAGTATATTTATAATATTTATTTATATGTGCTATATGTTGCACTACAAATAAGCATTAATCTGCACTTTCACAGACAGGTTTCTTCATTTTCAATCATGATCTGTTTGAATAGCATCTTTTGCTCATTCGTGTAATGAATTATATGTAAATAGTAAATGATTAAACAAATGAGCAATTTCAGACACAGCATATGTATAAATGTACAAACACAATCACCTGTGAGACGAAACGTTGTGTTGAAGCATTTGACTTCACATTTACTGTAAAACGCTAGTGATAATCACAAGAGTTTTCAAATGAGTTTAGTCAAAATAATTGGCTACAATTGACAAATTCAAGTCAATTAAATTCTTTTAAATAAAAAACCCACAGAAAAACAGAAGACACAACCTTGTAGCAATAATGTGTATTGTTAATATGTTTGTTATACAGGTGGAAAGGAGAAAATGTGGCTACAACCGAGGTTGGTGATATTCTCACTATGGTGGACTGCATTGAGGAGGCAAATGTATATGGAGTCAAAGTTGAAGGTAAATTTGATGATGTTGAATTGCATAACTAGTATATAAAAACTAAAATGTTAAATAACGCATAAAAACCTATTGGATCTAAAGGTCATGAAGGACGGATTGGAATGGCTGCTGTTAAACTGAGAGAAGGAAAAGAGTTTGACTGCGTCACTACCTGTAGCGTTCTGGCGACCTATCTCCCAGTGTACGCCAGACCCCGTTTCATCCGAATTCAGGTAAAACATCTGACGTCTGCATATTCCAGACATTTTCTTGTTCAGTGTCACAGCTCTGCTCAGCACAAAACAAACCTGTCTTACAGAATTCCTTGGAAATGACGGGAACATTCAAGATGAAGAAAGTGAAACTGGTGGAGGAAGGCTTCGACACATCCCGGATACAAGACCCGCTTTACTTCCTGGATTTGACTCAGAAGAAATACATTCCACTGACTCAGGAGATTTTTAATTCCATCATGTCACATGACATTAAATTGTGAAGTGCTGTATAAAAAAGCTAAGCGTTTTGAGATTTACTAACCAGTAGACCACTAATCTCAGGGAAAACATTATGATTACAGTGAAAAGTGATTCATCTACCTTTACAGACCAGTACAGTCAACTGTTTTACATCATTTATAGAAATTTAGAAAATGCGTAACTGTGCCTTAACCTTGTGCCTTAATAATGTATAATATGATCTGTTGTCGTTTAATAAAGTCTTTAAGAATTTACTAAAATTACGTCTCAATAAATTTAGTGCAGATCTGCAACCTCAAGCAGTTTTTGCTTACACAAACGTTTCGTAAAATCACAGACTGGACTCATGACAGGTGGTCAAATGTGTGTTTGGTTTTCTCAGCGATCAGCTGCAATAGTTTGAAGTAGGTGAAAGGACAAGCGTGCAAAAGTCACGACCCCCTCCCTATTAACTTCTCAAACCAAATGAACTAGTTACCCGATAACAGAGGTCATTAACCGTGGGAGATATAGAACATCTGTTACGTTTACATTTCACAGTTCAAGCAGTAAGAAAACATTTTTACTTTAAAAATGAATTTATTTATTAATACAGTATACTTAGAAATGTGCTGCGAAGAAAACAAAACAAAATGAAAGAAAATAATAACAAAGAATGTCGCCACACAAAGTGAAACTAAACCTGGGTCGAAGCTGCGTTATCATATCAAAACAAAGTCGTACTGATGTGCCTTAATAAACTGTCTATTGGTACAAAAATACATTTCAGGGCACACAATACAGCATTCAGTATCACAAATAAACTCGAGGTCCGCCCACCAACGCGGACCCTTCTTAAGTACAGAGTCGTTAAATTATTTAAACCGAGCACTAGGTCGTAAATAAGAATAAAAATGGTTTCATAACTGTTAAAAATGCTGTTACATAGTGTTTGTATATATATATATGTTGGTATAAAAGATAACGTCGAATTTCATTTTTAATTTTTTTATTCGTTTAAATTTTCTCCGTACTGCTAAGTTAAATTCCAAGGCTCAGAAGTGTAACCGGAATACAAACATAACCAATGTTATAGTTTTCCGTTTTTTTTAAGAAACTTTTTCCATGTTACGTTTTTATACAAAATAACAAAGATGTACAAAAGGTAATTTACAGCGAACCAAGGCCATATGCTAGCACAATATATACAGCTGTAATTGAAACATATCCTAGGGTTTTTGTATATTCTTTGACTTTAATATGCATAGCAGTGGAATAAAGCAGACCAGTCGATCAGACTTAATTATTCATGTGTGCTAAATATCCCAGTTTAACCACTGTAGAATTTCGTATCCTTCGCGTAACTTTCCTCTGTAACAGAAATTCGCTCGTCTTTCGGGTCAAAAGAACGAAAAGAATGCAGATAAGGCATCACTGCTTGCAGTGTATGATGGGTAGGTTTGTGTACTCAACTTAGTAGCAGGCGTTTGGACCTGAGTCATAGCACATGCATAGATCTCTAAACAGCAGGAGTTTCGGAAAACCACAGTCAATATGTTCATCTACGGTAAAACATCGCTATAAAAGATCGGTTCAAAACGTAGAGAGAGAGAGAGCCCATTTTTTTTTAGCCGGAGAGGGAAGTCCATTAGCAAACGAGTGCAACGGTCACATTCCTTCATAGAGAAGTCCTTCACATCATAATGTCACAATTGTTCTTCATTTTCTAGAAAGCCACATGCTTATAGATTCCAGATCCGCAGAGATCCGTTACAGCGTTCCACGAAAACACATGACCGTGAACTTCACTGATACGCAAAACTACAACATTTTCCATCTATTTAATCCAGTTCCGCTCAAACTTCTTCTAATTATCTGAAGAAAAGGAGGCTACGAATGTCACAAATGGGATCGTTTTCACACTGTCTGTGGCACAGCTCATGCATTCCTTCAACAGTTCGTTAATTTATTTATTCAGTACATTTTTTTGCAAGTCTTCAAGCACCAAAAGGTAAAGAAAAAGGCAAAAACAAAAACGAGAGTGAAAAACAAAGCAAACAGGAAAAGGAGAGAGTGCTTTCCTTGTCCTCAGAGATATTTTTTGGGGTATGACGCTTCAGCCCAAAGAAAAGTGGAAAGAATTAATACTTGATAAAGTGGAGGAAATCCCTTCCCCTGAGAAGAGAAGAACTGGGAGAAAGGGAGGATGAAGAAGGGAAGCGGTCTTCCTCACAGCCTCAGTCTTGGCGTTCACATTCGGTAACAGACCAGCTGTTGCTCTCTTCAGAAGTGATCGATCAGCACGGACACACAGTTAGCACCCACAAGGTAATTGGGGTCACCTGGTAGACACTTGTTTTGCCAGCATTTGGGGTCACCTGTGGAGATATCATCATCACAATGAGATTTGCACCTTTCAGACTCGTCCGTTTTTATCAGTTATTGCTGACAGGCCACGTTCACACTTGCATTAACCCTTGTGTGGTGCTCATGTTTTTGTTAGTGAGTCAATATCTAATCATAGGTCTAGCGAATCAATACAGAGATAAAAATGTATGAAAAAATACATAAAACTAACAGACAGTTCGTTAATATTAGTCATTGGCCTCTGTTAATTTAATAAATGAATCGTGTTATTTTTCATTTAGAAAACACTGAAAGCGGGTCGCACACACACAAACAGCACACAAGGGTTAAATAATGTTGTCTCTCCACTTTCTCAATCCTTTATATTGTACAAAATTGTTTCAATTATTTAAAATCTGCAATACAGCAAATGACATATCAGGAGTGACTCCTGTTTTGTGTACACATTAGGGATTCGCTCCAATTTAAGGGATAAATGTGTTTGACTCTCTTAAAACTCGGCAGTTTGTACATGGCCACCATCAACAACTACATAAGCAACACGTCACTCTTCCAAAGCGTGAAACAATGGATTAATTGTGAATGATGATTAAAGATATAAGAAACAGAAACAGAATGTTTGTGTTTTAAGACTAATGATCAGAATGGATAAAATGTTAATGTGGAGAAACCAGAAAATGAACCAAAAACCAAAGCAAAGATGAATTCCAAACCGATACCAAACGACCCATTAAAGGACAGAGAGAAAGTACAGCGTACCCGACGAGGAGTCGGAGGATTTTAGAGCAAAAGACCAACCATCAGGAGTCATAGACGCACAGTGTGGTAGACGGAGCTCCACGGGCTTCAGGAACTTCAGACCGTGAGGGCCGCACATCACCAGAGGACTCAGTAGAGTTTCACCTGGAAAGACACGAACACACTACAATAAACCAATCGTTCCATACTTCCTCTTCACAGTTTTATCACGAAACAAATCGAGCAAAAAAAACAAAAGAAATAAGGTTTCATACCTTTCTCTTTGTCCAGCGGGGGCAGGATGCTGTTGTCTCTGCACACTTTGAAGTAAATCTCTTGTTCCACACTATCCGGGATGGCTCCTTGAGGAATAATGATGCTGACACCCGTCTCTATTGAGCTCAAGACTCCACCGTTACAGTTAAAGATGCCCCTCGCCGTGGCGACCACCGTGTGACCTTCATCTTCATCATCGTCATCCAAAGCATTCGGGCTAGAAAACACACACACACGTGACTCATTCAGTCAAATGAACAGAATCTGTTCAACTCTGATAAGACGACGACATCATCTTACCTGACAGGAATGGCTTTGGGAACAGCGTTGATGTTGTTGTGCTGATATTTGGGCCTGTTGTCCATGGTGCGTGTGAAGGTGTCCACCCCGCTGTCTGTGTCCAGCGGCTGCGGTGAGATCTGAGGTTTCAGGTTGTTGTTGATGCTTGGCTTGGACTGTGTGTCATTAGGAAGCAAGTTGTGGTTGAATTTAGGGCTTTCGAACTTGCGCTCGAAGGGCCGGGCGGTGCTGGTGTACGGCTTGGGGACGTAGCGGTTGTAGCTAGTTGGGATGCCCAGCGTTTTGGGAGGGACATCGGTGCCGTTGATGGAAGATTTGGGAGGCGGGTAGTTGGTCTGGATGGGGTCGTCTCGAGCGGGGGCTCTGAGAGCGGACAGGTCCGGTTTGGCTTTGGGAGAACCGTGAGGATCCGGAATCGAATTGACTGGGAACAAACAGATAACACAATTAAACTGTGGTTGTCATGACAACGAAATTTCAATCGTCTATATGAATACCAGTGACATTTGTACCATTTTTAATGTCCAATTCTGACATCACAGCTAACATTTAGCTTTAATAAAGTAACCATAACCCTACAAAAACAATTACACGTAGCAACATTTTAATCTTTTCAGTTATAAAATCATGTTTGTAGTTTTTTATATAATTAATTCAAATAAACAATCAGTATTTAAATAAACAACAAAAAAAATTTCAACTGTAGATGGTATGTGCTGATGTAAATTTGCATTTACACAATGTCTCTAAAATCAACAAATGTATTTTTTTTAATCTTATGAATAAAAATTTTGTAAGGATTTCTAAAATGCACGTTATTTTCCTGACACAGGTTATCAGTGATCTTACCTTCTATGTTGGTGAGTTTGGGCAGGGAGGTGGGCGGAGCAACAGGGGCAGGCTGGCTGTATGGAGCAGGTGACGGGTTGACGGGCGGCAGAGGTTCGTACCTCTTATCCACAGGGCTGATCTTCTCTACGGACTCCGTTCTGAAGCAAAACATATGAGACACAACAGGATAGAGACCTCAGAACCATAAGCAAAAAAAACTTTGGAGACATGTTGGAAAGAGATTAGCCAATCATAACAGAGGTAATTACCATGTGTCTTAAAGGAACAGTAGCAAAATAAGATTAAAATTAAAGTAGTTGTACCTGGCGAACGGATATGCTATCTGAGGTTGAGAGGGTTTGACCGGCTCGTGGAATCGGTTGATTCCAGGGTTGGGCTGATTCATGCCTTTACTGTCAAAGCTGCGACGGTCAAAGTAAGACAGCTGCTTCCTGTAATACTCTTCATCTTCATCCGGGTCATAATGATTGGAGCGGATCACCTCGTCTCCCACACGAGTCTGAGGTTTCTGAGGCTCTGGGGCTCTATAGACAAAGCATAAATCATTGAAAAAAGTAAATGTGGTAATTAAATAATTCAAACTATCAAATATTTAATGGTACAGTGTAAAATAAAGTGTCAAACATCCAGCAGAGGGCACTGCAGGATTTCTTGTGTTTATAGAGCGTTGAGAAAATATGTGATTACAGGTGTGTCTGAAATACTGATGGGCAGACTGCTTTTGTTAAAAAACATTTACAGATTATATAATTAGTATAGCAATTTTAGTGAATTTATCTGCATTTAATTGTAAGCTTAAAATCTAAATTTTTAATTCTGATTATTGGATTATATAATAACTGTATATTTTTATTTTAGTGTCATAACATCAAAAATGCATTGCTAAATTTTTCCATGTTTTATGTTTAGTTATTGTTTTATCTAAAGGTTAAATTTAATCATGTATTTCACAAACAAATTGGCCAGTAACACCATTATTATTTACTACATTTCTTTTAATTCACATTCATTTTTCATATGTTGTCCTACCTGTAAGATGGTTTGTCCTGTTCTAGATTGCTAAGAGAATTTGCTTTAAGCACAGGACCAGGGGTGCTCACAGGCTTTGGAAGGTCCGCAGGCTGAAGAAAAAAATATGTCCATTCCAAGAAAACAATGTTATTCACAAAACAGATTTTACAAAATTGTTTGCCTTAACGAGCACCAATATATAATTACAACCTAGAGCACGAAGAAGCAAACCAACAATTACGTACCCTGATTCCCGCGACGTCACCCGTGTCCTTGGCCCGGTCTACAGACACAGAACGCTTGTTCTCAAACATTTTGACCCTGTTGAGCACAGACTGGGGCTTCATGGCAGGATCTTCATCATCATCATCATTATCCCTGGGTGGTGGAGGCAAAGGTTTGGAGGCTGCCGGGTGAGAAGGTTCCCCTGGAGACAGGACAACCTCAGGTTTGGGAGGTGGAACGGGAGGTTCCGAGTTCATCAGCGGCTCGTGCTGGGCCGGTTTGTACACGCGGTTCGGAGGTCCGGGGTTGTACGGCGGTCTCATTCCAGCATCGGCGTAATACTGCTTAGGAGGATCCGGTGAACGATGTACGTTTCCTGGAAAACCGTGCGGCTCGGGTTCGAAAGGCGAGCGGGCCTCGTAAGAAGTTGCGGGAGGGGGAGGCGGCGGCTCGTCGTAGCGCACTGGGGCGGGTTTGGGGTGCCGCGGTCGGTTATCGTAACCCATAGGGGGCGCCCCGTCGTAGTGAGACTGAGGTGGGCTGAAATCCCTCGTGGGGCCGTCTTCGTACGGAGAGCGGTGATCGTACCCCACGGGGGGAGGTGGATGGTGGCCCTGAGGGTAGCTGGATGTGGGTGGAGGTTGGGGCGGAGCCTGCTGCTGGTCATAAGATGGCCACTGCTCGTTGTAGTGAGGCACACGGTTATCGTAGTGCATGTGCGAGTCGTAATTGTGAGGCTTTGGTTGTGAGTAGCCGCCACCGTCGTAGCCGTAAGGCGGGTGGTCGTACTGGCGGTATGGCTGTTGGTCCTGGTAGACAGGCTGGTGGCTGTAGGATAGCGAGGTGGGAGGGGCTAAAGGCTGCTGCTGTGGTTGCGGAGGAGGAGGCGGCTTCACGCCGTGGTTCACACGGACGGATTCGTCTATGCTGTACAGATCCTTTTTATACATCTGTGAGGGACAAAACGTCAAATGTCAGAGCCAGATGAGAACAGCGCTTGAAAGGATTTACATAGTTACGTTAGCGGGAAGCAAATTTAGGAAAACAACGAATCTGAGAGAAGACCTTTTTGATGTTAAAAGGTTACAAAAACAGCAAACAAAAACATTCAAAATTTGCATTTTATTATTAAAATAGTAGTGCTTGCAGGGCAGCGGACAAATTGTTAAGAACTTTGTTAAAAACGGTCTAAATGATTAAGAGCGTTTTTGTTTTATTGTTGGTTATAAACAAAAATTGGCATGCCACGACACAGTTTTTAGTCTACATGAGAAGTGACAAACAACAGAACATAGAAGTAACCAATAAAGTACCCTTAATTGCTTTTATAAAACAGTTACCGTTTTATGTTAACATGTATTTGCAAATTCTTTGTAAAATCACTAAAAGTCTTCCTTCCACTGGAAAAAATAGTCCCTGAGTGAGTGTGTTTATGTTGTTATGTTGTGCAGTGATATACAGAATCATTGGGTGAAGCGCTCATATCTGTGGTTTATCATGAATAAAACACAGCTATTGACCAATCAGAATCAAGGACTGAAACTAACCATTTAAAAAATACAAATTGGTGTCTATCAGCTACACACTGACATTTCAAAATGTCAAAAAGGACAAAAGACAAATCGTGCTGCCCTGCAAGTACTGTAATAATACTCACGGCTAAAATGATCAACAAAAACTGATATTCATTTTGATATTCATTCAACAAGCATCTTATCGGTTTACTACACAGCTCTACATTTCTACAATTTGATAAGAAGCCCTTCAACACCGACACATCTCATCTTAAGTAATATCTCAAACGGACAATAAAAATAAGTTATGAAATCCACATTATGAAAGGCTCCTTCTCAAACTTTCAAGTATAGCCTGAAGACAGTAGAGCGTAAAAGGTCCAACCCCTCCTACAAGACAATTTAACAGCGTGAAAATCCTAAGAGCTCCTACATAAAGTCTTCGAGAGGAAACGCTGAAGACGTTATGCAGAATCGGTTCAGTTGCTTTCCTTTTACACAGCTGTAGATACTGTCTGCAGGTTAATCCAACATGCAACTACAGAAGTCCATTCTTGCAAATCAGGGAGAGGTCCGTTTGCAATAAAGTGACACGTCTACGGTGCATCTAGCGGCCGTCCGTACGGGTGTGATTCAGGTCAAAGCCAAACACTATTGTTACAACTGCTATCACTACAGACTAGGGCTGGGCGACATAGCAAGAAAATTCTCTCTCTATATTTTATTAATCAATTTATTTATCTTAATATTTATGTATCGAAATGTGCCCTAAAATGGGCACTTTAACAAACAACTACATAGCGTCACTGTCCGGAAAAAAATCTGTCCAAAATCGCTACTTTTCAGGAGATAAAAAACACTATTAAGTAGAGTAAAAGTTGTCAAAGTTGACAAGCTCTTTTTAATACTTTTCACTGGCTAATAATATACAAAATCCACATAAAAAAATCTGAAAAGTGATCAATAGAAAAAAATCACTTAACAGTGACAAAAAAAAACACCCAACAGTGACGATATGATCGTTTTATCTTGTTTTCAAATCAGAAAACCCAATAAATCATAACAAACAAAAAACATAAGAAATAAAACGTGTTAAAACCTTTTGTAGATTTGATCGTTGTTGAATATTTAATTTTGTAAATATTCTAAATATTTTAAAAGCAAAATAAACACAAAATGCAGGATAAAAATATGACTTTCGTGCCACAATTTTTTGTACAACTTCAGCGTTAATATCTAACAAAATTTTTGCTAATAATAGTTATAAAAATTGGCGAAAAAATAACTTTAGGAAACGTAACGCCCAAAGAAAAAACCCATCAAAATATTCACAATGCAGCTTAAATTTATATCCTTGTAACTGTATATAATGTAAATATTCAATATATCGCCCAACCCTACTACACACAGATCAAGCTGAGAGAAACATCACACATTAGGAGCCATGCAATAGGAGGTAGTACGAGGCGTCAAGTGAGACTTCTACGGCTTAGTCATACGCAGCGGCCCTCGTCCTCGTACAGGCCCACTGTGATGGTGCATGTGTACCAGTTACACAGTCTCTGTCGTGTCAGAGGAACAAACACACCACACGCGTGGGGTGGGCGGAGCATTCATGCAGACAGTAGAGTGGGAGGAGTCAAAGAAAAAAGTGACAGACAGGCAAGTTTGAAAAGAGAGCTGGGCTGAACCGGGCCGTAACGGGCCGGGAGCGGGTCCAGCTTCCGGTGGTGCTGGTACCTTTGGATCTGGGCCATGAGGAAGCGACTGGTGGGGGTCGTGTGGTGGGGGATGAACGAGCTCGGGTTCGGGCTGGGGGTCGGGAACGGGGGCGGGGCTGTTTAGGGAGTCGGCCTGAGGGGTGACAGGCGGCTCCTCTGGGTTCGTACCCGCTAGCGGCGCGGCGGGTTCGACAGTAGGGGATGCTGCTGCCGCTGATGAGGGAGGGGGTGGTGAGGCCAGAGCGGCCTGGGTTTGCTGTGGAGTACGGGGCAAAGAGGTTACAGACAAACGCTGCTAACAGGACTAGCTTAAACAAGAAGCTACGACCAACATGAAAGCTGAACAAAGTTTGTCTGGTAAAGAAACTAAAACTAACGTTTCAATACGAAATCTGTACAAGAGAAATGACGGTATATCTTAGAAAATATTACAAAGAAACTACTTCTCTCACCGACGAAATAAACACAAAACCAGCAACAGCTACAACATTTCGTACCTGCTGTGGTGCTGCCATTTTAAAACCAGCTGGGTCGATGCGATTAGCCGGGTCAGGTTGGGCTACGGCATGCTGGTAGCTGGGATACCCTGCCGGGTCCTGAATGACCGGCGGGTCCTCTCGGACAGGCTCGGATGAGCGCGTGATGGCCGGCTCGCTGGGCAGGCCCACCTCGTCGTTCATGGTCTCGTCCAGCTCCTGATCGGTGTAGGCTCCTCCTTCCGTGTCCGTGTCTTCGTAGTCGGAAGTGTGTCGGCTGTCGGTGCTGTACATGCTGTACTCGCTTCCCGGTGCCGAGAGGTAGGAGAGGCGGTCGTCGTGGATGTCGAGGTCATCGTCAGGAGCGCCGTCTGCCTGCAGGTGGAGAGGGGGGCGGGAGGGATGGTTAGGATGGGTTTGATGACCCGCAGCAGTGGAAATGAAATGGAGGGGTAGGAGTGGAAACTAATGCGAATCATTCTCCTTGGATTAGGGTTATTTAGATACACGTGAAACAGTAGAGGAGCTTACCTTGCCCTCTGAAACCCAGACCAACTGGTTCTGCTGCTGTTGGATGGTCTCTTTCAAAGCGCCGTACCAGCCGTCGTTCATGTTGTTCAGGTTAATGGTAGCTAAGAGGAAGCAACAACACAGTTATTTACAGAAATGTCCTTATAAACAACAAATAAACAATGCATAAGTTGTGATCTCTTACTGGTGAAGAGGTGATTATTGTTTTTCCTCAGTTTAAGAGCACGCTCGTACAGCTTCCTGGCGCTCTTCCTGGATTCGGAACAGAGCCTGGTCCTCATGTTCTTCACGCCCTGCTTGCTATCCGGATTGAGAAACACAACGATGGGGTACCACTGAGCGTAGTTGAGCCGATCCACCGCGTTGGGGGTGATGTCCAGCACTGCGTGTTTGTCCTGGTGCAGAACATATCGAATCGGGAGATGGATGGTGAAATCAGATTAAGATCAACAGAGCTGAGAGTTCAAATGACCGTAAGATGCCGGTTAACTTAATTATCCCGCGTCCATACTCACTCGGTCAATGATCTGTTTAATGGTATGGAGACGGATGATTCCGGAGCTGCGCTGGTCCGTGCCGGCATCTCTGGGTTCACTCTCTGGGGAAGAAGATAGCGTTTCAGAGAACCACCACAGATGTTCGATGAAACATTTCTTTGAGAGTAAAGGAAATCAGCATAAGTCGCAATTAACTTACTTGCAAGTTCAAAGAGTTCAGGTTCCTCCCTGGACAGTTTCTCTCGTGCGACGTCCGCGATAGGGCCGAAAATGACCACAGGCCTCAGGAAACCAGCTTGTTAGATAGAAGAAATGACTAAAGTTTAAGAATGACTTTACAAAGTTTCATTTTCACAGAAAAAGCATGTGGTGGTTATTGTCAACGTGAACTTTTGGGATGTGATGCTTTGGTGAACAGCAGGATGTTGCTATGCAGTTGCCATGGTGTTCTGAGAGGATCATCATGTTGCCATGTGGTTGCTAGGGTATTCCGAGCAGTTGCTAGGTGGCTGCTTTCTAGCCAATTATTAAAACATTAAAAAACGAAGTCTCTATAATACTGTAGTACCTACATATTTCTCACATATTTGTTTTATAATGTTTTGTTTTATAGAAAAGTGAGCTTCACTATTAACTATTTATTTCTAAAAAGATTTTTAAAACATTTAAAATATAAAAATACATACATGAATAAACTGAGACCCGTGATTCAAAAAGAGTTAAAAATAGATGATCCAATCATATTTTTGATTATTAATATAATGCTAACGGAGTAAATAAGCATACGCATGGCAACAAACAAGGTCTATGAACTGAATAACCGGACTGTCGTACCTTCTCTGAGCACAACTCTCTCATAAGCAGGGAACTTGGTTTGCACGGGCTGAGCTGAAAGATCTTCTCTGCTCTTCCTCAGGTTCCTCTTGGAGCTACGCAGTCCACGGAAGCGCCAGAAATCGGCTCGATCTCCTCCTGGGGTTTTTGGTAAAGTGTACTGTACGCTCGACAGCTGCTCGGCTCTACGGAGAGCAGAAAAACAGCCAAAATTTGTATTTTGTATTGAATTTGTGTGACTACTTACACAGACACCAACTGACCCCGGTACCTGTTTTTGTTAGGGATGATACCCCTCTCCACCTCCTGGTGGTTTTTGCCGATGCGGATGGCCAGCCAGGAGCCCAGCTTGCCGTTGTAAAGGGTATCGACCACTCTGAAGACCTCGCCTTTATTGAAGCTCAAGCCGTAGGGCGACTCCTTCTCGTACTCAAAATGGGTCCTGATGTAGAACGAGTCTCCAACGTCAGACTCAACGATTCGTCGGTACACTGGGGTCAAAGAGATCGGATCAGAATCAAGCAGCAGGGATCTGTTATAAAGTCTAATCATTTATATGTGACCCATTCTGTAAAATCTGTTTTCTACATTAAATCATTCAACATAATGTAAAGAACATTTTGTGGAAATTTAACCTTGATTTCTTTAATATTGACTGATTAAGACCATGTCAAAGATTGAAATCATAGTGAAATTAATGACAGAAATCAAACTTTGATGTTCCAAATCACAAAATTAGATTACAAGACTTCTGTCTGGATTTTATAAATAAAAACTAAAGATTCATTCATTAAACAAATTCCATCAGCTAGATCATTTGCAAGTTATTTTTATTTTAGTTTTATTGTAGCTTTATTACTATTTTGAATTCACCTTTGATTTCATATATTTAGTTTTGATGTTAATTTAGGTTTAGGTTTGATAACGTTTTTTTAAATACTTTTTCGTTTTAGTGCATTCACTTAAACTAAACTGAGTTTACTGCCAAGGAAACATCTCTAATTTTAATTTTCAACTAATAGTTAGGCCTGTATTTTATTTATTAATTTTAAAATTAAACTTTAAAAATTTCAATTATAAATTTGAACAAAAATGTTTTAATAGTTTCAGTTAATGATTTAATTCTGTAATACCACTTTTTTATAATCAAATGTACTCCTTGGGAAGATAAAATATAGCAGGGATAAGATAAAATATTTCATCCTATGTGTAACATTACGCCTGAACCTAAAGTTAAAATCTGATTGGCTGAGAGAAATGTTGTCACATTCGCCCATCCTCACCATCTTTCTTTTTCTGGGCCAGGATAGTGACTTCCTCTCCTTTGGGCAGGTCCAGCAGAAACAGCACTGCCTCCTCACGGATAATGTTTGCAAAGTCCACATTGTTTACCTGCAGAAAAAGTTTAAGTAGAGACAGTTAAAACACAAACCCAATGCCTTACCAGTTTAGTGAATGAGAGTAAAAGAACATTTCAGTGTTTCTCCTAAACGCTACACAACATTCCTGAAAGCCGTTTGCTGGAGTTGGGTGGCAAGACGAAGGTGACAAACATTGTTCTGAATAATGAACGGGAAAAGGAGGAGAAAAGGCAACGTTTGGCAGGGAGAAGATGGAAACGACGTCACCGGGGAAACCATCCTGAGAAAGGGCAAGCATCTTCACAAACGCTGAGGTTTAATGGCATTTATACAGCGGGAGAGGAATATTTTGCAAGCGGAAGCCTCTTTAAAACTAGGGTTGCCTTTAAAGAGCCCGTAAATTGAGGGTTATAAAAGCTGGGATGCCATATCTTCCTATATCCACAATCCTTTAGGAGTCCCAATTGAATTATTCCCCACAAGAGCTAAATGTCTTGCCACTTGCTTACATATTAAAACATCTACGGTGTTAAAAAAAAAGCATCCAAAACTTCGTCTCACCCTGAGAATCTGGTCTCCCTCCTCCAGGCCTTCTTTAGCAGCAGGACTGTCCTCCAGTACACCCGCCACAAATATCCCCACGTCATTCCCACCAGCGAGCCTCAACCCCACGCTCTCGCCCTTCTTAAACTTCACCAGCTTCATGCTCGGCCTGGGGATGAACATACACAACCCATGAACACTTGTGATATTTGTTTAAAGACAACGTGTGGTCTCGAAAACACGTAGCACAAAGAGTTGTTGTACCGCAAGATGCTGTCGTCATGGGTGACGCTTGGCACAGGTGCGTCTGCCGGGCTAACGGGCAGGTCCACGTCGGGCTGACCGGGTTGGGCATACACAGGTTTGGGCTCTGAGATCGAGACACAGTATTTAATTAACTCACACATACACACATGCTCAAAGAGGTCAAAGAAACACATCGGGACAAAGCAGGTGGGAAGATGCTGTCAAACCCGTGCTGCTTGTCATCACCTCTACACAACACAAAAAGCGTTTAAGAATTCAGCTGAAATCTAGTTTGTGAATTTACTATTTAGTTCGTTTTTTCGTACTCAACAGCCTCGACATGCAACAAGATATGTATGTGTATGTGCATGTGTAGTGACCTCTGACCTGGCAGAGGGGGGAGCTGTTTCTCTTCTCTGTTTGAGCTCTGCTCTTTCGGCATCTCCTCCACCATCTTAGCAGGTAAGGGAAGCGGCCCAGCCTTCGTGATCCTCTCCTCCTCACGACTCCTGTGGCTGTGTGTGCAGATAAAAGGACAACATAAAACAAAACTGTAAGAATCCTAGACAGGAAATGACATCTAACAGGTCTGTCTTTACCATACTGCTAAGGCGAATCAGAATTCCCAATTAAATTCTATTGACTACTGTTCACAACTGTTTAAATTATAAAAAAGTATTAAAAATGTATTACATTTTGAAATATTAATTTATATTAATCTGTTAACTGTCACCGTTCTTCAGGAGGAACACCCGTGTTATTTTACTATTCATTTTAATATTTTATAGTTGAATTTTAATCAATCATGACAAACTATCAATTGGTGGAATAGTATAAAGAAAGTATAAGATATTTGATGAGTTTTTATAACAATAAGCATAAACAAAAAAATTATTAAAGAAACATTAATGTTACTGTAATTTATAAAAACACCTAAAATGATTTTTTTTAAAGACTTAAAATGTAAAAAAAAAATATCTAGATAAAATACAAAAATTGTAGTATTTTCATGTGTATACTCAATTTGACAGTTATCAGGTTTAGTAGTAGTATTTAGCACGTAGTAATAGTAGTATCATTTTTTATTCTAAAAGCAAATACACACATAAAATGCTACAATTCTAGAAATAACGTTTGAATAATTTTTTTGATGTTTCAATGTTCATTACATTGAACCTTCCAAACAAAACAAAAATCACTAAAATGAATCAGATGTCCCAAATTCACTTAATTACTTACTAAAGGGGTGTTCACACTGACTAAAAAAGAATTTGCTATTTGAGGTAATGTGAGCAACAATATGTTTATCAGAGTTCAACTTTACGCAAATGCACTGTGAGGCAACGTGCCAACTACCAATCAGAGTGCAGCGCTGGACCTCACGTGCTCCGCCTACAATCAGACACACTGGCATCAGCGTGAACGCCCCTTGACTTTAATCTACCGCAGACCGTTATCTCAAAGCACCTTTGTCGTAAAGCAAACACACATCAATAATACACCTGCACGCCAGATCGCTGTACAAGTACAGTGTGAAATAAAAGGATGAGCTTTGTGCTGTTCACTTAAAGCTTTCTGATGATTAATGCATGCTCTGCGCTCAACAAGACGACAAAAAACAACACCGCCTTTTTCCACACAATCAAGTCTAAGCACACAACCCATAAAACAGTGTTTACACTGAAAGACAAATGGCAGATGAGAGAGAGAGAGGGAGAGAGAGTGGTTAGGGCGGCCAGGTATTCTTGAAGGTCACAGCTGTGTTTTGCAGCTCTTTGTTGGACTATATTTAGCACGGCCCATCTGATCCACAAAAATCGAGGAGACAAAAACCGTAAGAGATTCCAGGTGCACCTCCGTGAAAGCACTACAAAATCAGAACGCGAGCAAAGATGACGGGTCCGGCTATATGTCGCCACATGTGGTCCTGTTTTATTCATGAGAATGACAAATATCCTACCAAGCAATTACAGTTTGGCGTAATAAAAAAATGCTTGGCTGATGACATTGAAGATAAATGTGTGGCATAATGCACTACACCACACAGTATTAAAGCAGCTAAGGGTCTTTATGGACCTGATCATCCATAAAATCCACAAAGAGGGATAAAACGCACAGTGATAATTTCACTACATTTCAAAACCTTTTACTTTCCAGTGCTGGGTTGTGTCTTTGTTTTGGTTTACAGGACGTTGGGGCTAGATGAGTGAAATTGGGAATACGCCTGAGGTGATGGCAAGTGTCCGAATGGCAATTTCTGAAGGGCATGTGACCAGTTTTTATATGAAAAGAGAAAACAGAAGGATGAGCTTGGCTGGACATCTGACAACAGACCACACGCTTCTCTTTCTAAACAGAACGACAAGCCAAGATTCAACCGGGAAGGGCGAGAAAGAAAATTAACGCTTCATTTCCTCCTGGATCTCTTACACTGAATGAATATTAGTATTTTTGTATTGGTTTCCATAATATCTAAAACACTTAAATAAGGTATTAAATAATTTTCTAGAAGATATTATAAAAACAAATGATCACATTTAAGTGAGTTCAAACTTAAAACACGCAAAAATGGCAAAAGTTTTAACTTAACCTAACGAAGAGGTGAAATTTAATTGAATTTATTTTCTTACCTCGCTGGAAGATATTTTTGCTTGTTTTAAGCAGGAATTTTATAAATATGTTTTTTATGAGGTCATTTTGCTTATAAATAAAATGTTTTCTGATTTAAAAATATTTAAGAATTATTAATTATTTGTACTACAAAACAAGACAAAAATACTAGATAAGAAATTCATGTGGAGTCAGCACTTTATGGATATCCCTACCTTTGACAAATTCACAATGTAAACAAAAGCTTTAATCATCATTATGAACAGCTGTAAAAAGCATCAAAAAAGTGGGCCAAATCTTAATTCCCTGGCCCAGTTTTGGTAAGATTTTTGCTAAAGAAGGGGGTAAAACACAGCTGAGATCTGCATGATTGATGAGAATGAATGAAGGCACACATAGTACATGATATGCAGGTGCATGCTGGGATTGAGCCGTACAAACCAACATATTTCTTGCACCCAGGTTGGTTTGTTGGACTGCATTCTTTATCCAGTGATGTCGTGATGATATTAAGTAACGAAGAACACATAAAGATCACAAAAAGAGCAAAGTCATCAAGAAAACCATATTTAAGCACACCGCTCACGGTCACATCACGCACACATGTCGATTTACACCACTTCAGAAAGCGGACACGTCACATGCTTTAGTGCAAAGCTCACGAAAGCGTTAGTTCGGTTAGCTTTGATTTTGATGCTCAGGACCCAAACACTTACACTGGCCGGGTTCTCTGAGTCGTCGGCCCTGCGGCCCTGATTCAAAACAAGAATCAGATGTCAGTGTTAACTAGGTGAGCTCTTTTCTTTCAAAGCTGAGAAAAAGTGGGGTTAAATCTAACTCCACCCCATAAAAAAGGTTCAAATACACCTGAAACTTTTAATGAATGACAATGTAAATGAAGAAAGTGCAAAGACAGAGAAGATACAGAGAAGAAAGTAGAAAACAGACGTGAGGCATATTTAGATTTTGAAACAATTCTTAAAGAATCCTAATCTTTCAACAATAAAGTTGGAAAGAATCCTGATCGCTTAAGAAGTTATAAAATATAGATAACCATAAAGCACATCTGACCTGCCGTTGCTGATCTGCGGCGGCGAGTGTCTGGAGTGATCCGACGGCTCGGAGCGCCGGTCTGGAGAACGGGAACGACTGCTCCTCTTCCGGTCGTGGGATCGGTTGGAATGATCGGAGGCCACGGAGTGGATATCTGAAATATCTAAAAAAAGAACAATAACTTCACATCTCTTCGTGTTTCTGTGTATTAATCACATTCATTATGGGATTACGCACTAATTACACAACGTATTTAGCAAGATTTGTGCTGTACGGAGACTCTCTCACCATCTCTATCAGAAGCGTTAGCTGAGGGAATACTGTCATCTAGATCTGGGATGTTGAGCAGCGTCGCTCTCTCGTCTCTTTGAACCACCATCTTCAGTTTGCCCTTTGACCTCTCGATCAGCTTTTTGGCATCGATAAGGGACAGGTTCTCTGTCACTGTGCCATTAATCTAAAAAGAAAGCATAGATTTTATTTTGCGAAATATTCTGAGCTTCACTTTTTCAGATCTTAGGTATTTGTTTATCTTACCTTAAGCACCACATCTCCCTCTTGTATGTTTCCGTCTCGGGCCGCCAGGCTCTCCGGGGAAATGTCCTTTACGAATATGTGGCTGGCCAGGCGGAGCCCGTATTCTGCTTACAGAGTAAAAAGCAACAACACACACACACGCCATGTTAGTATAAGTTAGCTCTGAATGGTTTTGTCCAATGAAAAGCCCATATTCTGTCTACAGACCAAACCACAATAACATATAATGACACATTTGCATATCTAAAGGCCCTAAAAGTCACATTAAAAGACAATAACAAAAGAAACTTAAAGGTGAATTGTGTCATTTCTATGCCATCAATGGTACAAATCGCAACATTTTCTTAAAATCTTCCTCATCAGAAACTGAAAAAAGATATTGTAATAATATTCAACGCGATTGGGCGACGCTGGTTAGCCGGGTCGACGCGCTCATCTTCACCTTCATTTTTGCGGGACTTTATGAGGGTGACCTTGGCTGGGCGTGGGGGGAGGTTGGAGGACACAGAGTGGCGGTCCGAGCGTGGGGACAGACTCCTCTCTCTGGAGCCGCTGCGCTCTCTGTCTCGGTCCCTCCTCCCGCCCAGCCGGTCACCTCTGCCGTTTCTCCGGCCCGTGCCGCCGCCCCCGCTGTAGGCACTGGGTCCGCTCCGTGCGCTCCGCGACTCGTAGATCTCATCTTCGTAGCTGTCGTCGTCCTCGTCGTGCTCCGACATGGTCTCGCGCTCGCCTGGGCGGCCCATGGGGACGTGAACCTTTCTTTTTCTCCTGATGGTCTGATAGAAAAAATAAAGCCATTCACAACATAGTTTGTATATCTGCTCACTCACTTTTGCATGTCATGTTTATTATACAGTCATATGCAAATTACACACGGCATTATTATTTCCATTTTCTCTGATTGCTAAATGCAACTGACTAAATTACAGGGACACATACTATTTTTGCATTCTTCCCACTTTTCCGAAGCTGCTGTACCGCATACGCATGATCCACGTTGTCCATGGAGACGGAGTTGACCGTCACAACTCTGTCATTCTCTCTGTCAGAAACATAAAACTGTAAGCAAAAGTGCCACTCCGACTGATCTGAACGCAACACTAAGCAAAGCCTGATCAGCAGTACTGTCTGCTCGTGGGTTACGGGTTTGACACACTCTTTAATGGTGAAGAGTGGGGTTGGGCAGGACTCACAGTGTTAGAACAATTACATCATTCATCTGTATGATTTTTATTATAATATAATTCTGTAAACATCAAAACATGTAACAGGGCTGCACGATCATTTGTATTTTAATCGCAATAAAGACTTCTGCCTCCCATGGTTAATTAAGCATAATCATTGTGATATTTATGTGTTAATAGCAAGAACGAAACATCATCATGGTAAGGTCGGAAATTGTTCATAATACTAAGTGTCGCAGGAGTTTAATAGCAGCAGATTATATAATGTATTAATTGGCTGTAAAGTATAATAAATATGCTGAAAACAGTTCTGAAATGCCAGAATAATCGTGATTATTAATCATAATGAAAATCTGGAGCAAAATAATCGTGATTATCGTTTTACCTATTATCGTGCAGCCCTTACTTTAAATATATTTTACACAGCTATCAAAGGTCATAATTTTGCCATACAGCACCACAAATTTTTAACAATGCTTTATAAAATGTTAAACAAATAAATGTTTATGTAAAATCTATTGATCATATAATATACTGGATAAATTCAGTCATTCTATGAAACAAAGCCAACTAAATAAAAAGTAAATTGAATAAATATAATGAAATATTTAAATTAAATAAGTAAAATATAGGTCAAATTTAAAGATAATTTTTTAAACATCATGTCATATTTCTGTAAATATCCCAACATATCATCATTCATCATGGTAAATCACAGCAATAGCAGCTAAATCAACTTAGAAATTTAGATTTAGAATTTAGAAATTTAATTTTAAAATTTTAAAATGCATTTTCAATTCTGAAAGATGTGTAACTCTGGGAAATATAAGACATTTTCTTACATGAGTAACATTTTACAGTAAGGTTGTATTTGTTAATATTAGTGAATGTATTCACTAACAAAAACTATACTTCGTATACTATTGTATACTATCAATATACGATACTTCTACAGCATTTATTCATCTTATAGTTAATGTTAAATTCTGCATTTACTAATGCACTGTTAAAATCAAAAGTTGTATCTGTTAAAATTAATAAATGCACAATGAACTAACAAGAAAAATTTTATTGGCTTTAACTAACATTAACAAAAATCTTAAATGCTGAAACACTATACTGCATACTGTTAGTTAACGTTAACTAATGCATTTACTAAAGTTAACAGTAAAGTGTAACGAATGAGACTTACTGCAGTAAGCCCTCAGCTGGTCCTCCCTTCAGAACATCAGATATGACGATGGACGTCTCCCCGCTCTGAAAGTGAGGGTTATCCCTTCCACCTGAGATAGCGATCCCGAACCCGAACCCCGGTGCCTGTGAGACACACAGCTACGTGTTAACAGCCCTGTGATGGTGGGGGGTATTCAAATCAGAGAAGAGACAGAACTGGATGAAGGGAATGAAGAGATAAGAGGGATGGAATGTGAAGATAAATGAGGAGGTGTGATGGTCAGAGAGATACAGAGAAGGATAGAAAGACCTTATCGCAGATATAAAGAGAAAAGAGACAATAGGACAACTGTCATGAACTGCAAGACAGGCCGAGCTGGACATGAAAGCACGTGAAAGCACAATCCAAAACCGAACATTTGAAGTGCTGAATAAAGGAAATAAACAGGCTGGTAACTTAAAATGAAATTCTTACCCTGTGTAGTGTTACAGTGTGCTGTTCCCATATTACCGTCTCCTCCATTGCTGCACTCTGGATTAAAAAACAGAAAGAAAAATCTGAGAATGAAAGAAACATACTGTAAAGATCGCATCATTAACATCAACAACTTTAATCGGTTACGCTCCCACATAACCTAAAGGACTTGGATATAAAATTCAAAAGTAAACCCGTACACACATTTACACATTTGATAATGTCTCAAAAGCATTTCCTGGGTGCTTTACATCCGAAAATATGATTTCGGCTAATGAGCCTCCTACGCATTGTTATGCAACAGAATCTGTAAATTCTCTAACGCGGCGAACAAAGGAGCCAACGGTGAAGCCCCATGCCAGGCTGATCTCTGTTCACGGCGTAGCATCTGAACCTTTGATGATGTTCCAGCGGGCAGAAGAAAGGACAGGGAGATGTCCTATGCTGACATACAGCAAAGCCACCTGAGGTTCTCGATGATTTATTAATTTATTTCTCCATCGCTTCTGCAATGCAGTCAACTCGAATACAGGGCTGACACAGTCACAGCAACAATGCAGAGTACTGTTTGTGCCAGAAATACTTGGGATAAACCAAATAAGACAAAAGGAGCATGTATTGAGTGACTAAAATGATGAAAATCATTAACAGTATTTACTTGTGGTATCATTTAATCGAAGTCTGGCAGGAATTATTGTAGCAACTGACCAATCGCAATCAAGCATTTCATGGAGCCATGTATACATTTTATTTGATTAAAACTGTTTTTATGGAAAAGGAAAAAAGAAATAAGAAACGCGAAGCTATCACATCTACGTAAGAAATCAGATGCATGTGATTACGCGTTATGTCAGAGTTATGCAAAAACATTTCAATGCAGCAACTGACCAATCAAAATCAAGTATTTCACCAGGCTGCATATAATTATATAAATGTAAAATATTTATTTGATTTTAAGTTTAAGTTATTATGTGAGAATAAAGTGAAAATGTTTAACGAATGATTTAAAAAAATGACAACAATCGCTAACGGTACCGTAACTATTAGCAGTTTTATGTCATCAAATTGTCCTTTTTATGGTTATTATGTGAGAATTAAATGGAATAGAAATCAGATGCATTTGATGATTGCATATATATATATATATATATATATGCATTCTGTTACATAATTTTGCATTTTGTTACATAACAACATTTGACTGCAGCAACTGACCAATAAAAACCAAGTATTTCACAAAACCGTGTATAATATATAAACATCAAATATGAATTGACAGATACAGAAACTTTTTCACACTTTTTTATTGTGCATGTTAAGCAGCAGGTTACAGCTCTAGAATGTGGTCCACTCAATCATGTCCAGAACAAAACCTCAAGTGAGAAAACTCATAAAGGATGAGAATGTCATTTGTGTCAGGACCAGAGGCTGCACCTGGCAGGATATCCAGCACTTCTCCGTACTCTCACACTTCTATTAATAGCTATTTTTCACCGTCCTATCACTTTTTTCACAAGATTCTTTGTTTCACAACAGGGGAAAGCTGCCACTCTCATCTGCAAGACACAATCATCAACCATTCCTCAAGAGCACATAAAACCCCTGACGACTTGCTAAGACTTTGACCTAAATTCACAAAGATGTTAATCATGTATCGTACCTGAGACTGGGGGCAAGAAATAAAGACGTTGTCTCATGCAGGCAATACAGAAAAAAATTCACAGAAACAAATGTCATATTATTGAATCAAAGGACAGTTTAAACAGAATTGCAAAAATGAATTAAAACGTGCCAACCCGAATTTACACCAAAATTCTTACTTCTCTAAATTGTATTTCAATGTTTTCTAAACGTTTGATCAGTGAATTGTCTAAGCAAAAGTATCTAATGACAGATGGCTTTAGAAAAATAACCATATAAAAATAATAAATAAATTTTAATGAAAGAAAATTAAAGTCAATAGTACATATTCACAATATTCATATCATACATAAGTAGGGGTGGGAGAAAAAAAATCGATGCATCGATGCATCTGGATTCTTTCTCTAACGATTCTGAATCGATTCTCAAAGATTCAGAATCGATTCTATGTCAGAACTTGTTCATCCTGAATATAACTTTGTTAAAATAAAAGCAATAAAATTAAACTTCAAGATGGGAATACTGTCAAAGAGATTCTAACTATAAACAAAAAGCATAAAAACTCTTTATTTATTTAAAATGCAAATTTATCATATTTGCAAAAATTATATGAAGAATCGTTTTGGAATCGGATCGTGAGTCCCAGAATCGGATCGCGTAGTACCTAAAGATTCCCACCCCTATACATAATACAGTTTCTTAATTTTTTCCCTGCTGCAAAATCATCATGCGAATATTCAAAATATGGCCGGGGAATATTAATATATACAACAGGAAACTCATGCCTGCTAATGCACAGATGTGTCATAACAAATTTCAAATGGAAAGCGTGATGACAAGCTGATTGATCTTCTGTTTGAATCATGACCTCACAGCGAAAGAGGAAAGATGAATGAGACCCCGTGTCATACCTTCACGGGTTTAAAGATCAAGTCTCAGCCGGTCCGTCTTGTGTCTTTGACCTCGCAGATGATAACTCATAAAGCCTCATCCGCCTCACTCCACAGCTCCCTTAACACCAGGCCTGTCTTAAAGTGCACACTACATCTTGTTAGCACACGGCTAGTTAAATGCGCTATAGGTCTGACAGCCAGAGTTATGGTTATCGCTCTCTTGCCAAGGCTAGGAAATGTCGTAACTCGACTGCGCTCTGATCCCTTTAATCTCAACTACAATTTATAAAGGCAGTGAATTCTGAAGATCAAGCAGTTTTGGTTCAGCTCGCTGGCTAATCGGACCAAATGAAGTCTTTCGCAGGGACTCATTAGCCCGACCTCTGCTATCTTTTTGCGGCGTCTACAGAGAGCAAAGCAATACGCTTTGCGGCCTTTTATTCACTGGGAAACGTTAAACAGTGTGGCAGATGGGATGACGTTCCCTCTCCGAGATGAGGAGTGTTTGTCATCCATTACGCTCACGGAAATCCTCCCCTATCGTCAGTATGTCAACCAAACGAGCTCGTTCTGAAAATGATTACAATGTAATGAAACATGACGGATGGAGTACGAACCAAAGGAAAACCTAGATCACAGGCGCAGAGAGTTAAAGAAGAGAAAAAAGAGGCAGTGCATTGTGGGAAATGTGCTGAGCAAGGGGACAATTACTGCAAGCTCAACCCTTCACCTGCGGCCTGCATGGCAATGAGGAGCCGCTCGTATCGATCGGCCGATATTAACATATCATGCATCTTCAGAAGCTTGTTAAAGCTCCGCCGAATCTCAGCGGTATCTTCTGCTACATTTGTGCTGGCTGCGTATCATACTTTAGTTATGCCATCAAGCACAGAAGGTGTCAGAGAAGCTTAAAAATAGTTTTTCTGAACCTCTTACAAATGTCTCAAGACTCTTCAGTTCTGTTCTGTTCTCATTCTAGTGGTTTTCAAGAGCAATAACGTGTCTTTAAGGATGTAAACGCTTCTTGAGAAACATCTGATTGATGACTGATAGACATGAGCTGAAACTAGAATAATTATACTAGAAACTCAGCGAAATAGCAGATTAACCTGATAACTGTCATTGCACATACTGACCATACACATAAAAATGCAATATATATATACAAATATATATACAATTTTAGATATTACAAAAAATATATAATTTTAGTTATTTTACTAATAACATTAACATGAACTTTTAAAATTAAATTTTTTTTGTTTATGTTTATGTCTATGTTATGAAAATTATATGAATATCTATTCTTGAGTCATAGAATTCAACTATGAACTGATAAAGTGAATAAGGAAATAACCACCTGTGGAACAGTGACAGTTATCAGGTTAAATATACTATAATATTTTGCAAAAATCCATAATAGATTTTGCTCTTGGTGTCAATCAGCCAGTTCAATATGTCTATGGAAAAACTGGAAAGTTTTCGAAAATAAGATCTGACCTTACACCTTTAAGACAGTACAACCTATTGATCAACCTGAACTACCATCCATCACAGCCTTAATGTCATCTACATCTAGTCCAGCATGCATGCGGTCAAGCCCATAGATCAGTTGAGACGAACAAAAATCAGCAGTAAACCAGTAAACTGTAATCAATGGGGAAGTTTCTTTTATATGTCAAAAGTGAATAAGAAACAAGAACAATGAAAAGTTTGTTATCATTTATGCACAATAATCAACACAAATAATTTTATATTAAAATACTGTAATGTTAAAAATGGCCTCACTCCAAAAAGGACATATATTTATCAATAAAGGGATGTAATCGACTGATTTAGTAATGTATGTGCTTTTCTGGAGCTTTTCCATTCAGAGCCCCATAGGACAAAATAATGTATTAATATAAAATGATTGTGTTCAACTAAAGAAATTAATTCATACAAACATGGAAATGATGTAAGGGTGAGTAAATTATGAAAGAATTTCATATTTGTGTGAACGATTACTAGCAAAAACACTATCCAGTCTAATCCCCCAAAATGATCCAAGCGTTCCCATTCACAGAGATTTATTTCAGAATAATAATTCATGCTCACTCAGTTATACTCGGTCGCTTTCGGTTTCTGTCCGCATCTAACAAGCTCATTTCATTAGTCTAAAGTGGATTAGACACTCCATCTGCATCTGGTAAGATCTACATATCTGGATGTTAGAAAACACATGTATAAAATATAAAGAAAATGCGGCCGAAATCCTAGTGTTTTTTACCTAATGTTACTTTTATTGAACAAGCACATAAGATTTGTCCGATTTGTTGTTTGGGACATTAGAGAGCAAGTCTAAAACAACAGACTAAATCACAGAAATCTAAAAAACAAGAATCCCACAGAGAGATGACAATCTATCAAGTTAAAGGCTCAAAGGTGAAGGCAAAAACAGATTTAAATCAACCGTTTATTTGTTTTTTCCTAGATGCCTTTCACTCTTACACACATATTCGTCCTGTTAACCACAATCTTATTCATCCCTACCTCATTTCCTGCTGTCGGCTGGGCAGGATGCCAGATAAATCCTGAGTAAAGAGGGTACGAAAGAAACTACACAGGAATTACAAATCATTAAAGGGATAGTTCACCCAAAAATTATGTCAAATAAATATTAAATAAACAAGCGGCTTAAATATTAATAAACAAACGGCGGACGCCTGAAAACAGGCTGGAAAAAGTTACCCCCTCGGAGACCGTAGGGGGCTGGGAGGATTTATGCACGTCTTAAGGTTGATCGCCACCGATACCTGGCACCGTTTCGAGAATTTATGGGAGGTTTTCATCGGTCACCCGAAAAGCTAACAAAGGGGGCACACGATTCCTGTTGACGCTAAATCCTAATTTGCAGGTACTTTTGAAGTTTGGTCTTAATGCACGAACGTCGCTCTCTAAAGTCGTCTATTATGTGGTACAACAACATGTTCAAAATTGACACAAAGGTACAAAACATACTTTTCTTCTCTCGTTTATGTTTTTTGGTTTACTAGCTACCTAAGAGAAATCAAAGAAACACAAAATGAACACAAAGCTCATGCTTCATCACTAATGCATGATGACATTGCTTTGCCTTGCGACGGCTTCCCATTTTATCTAAACGTAGCTGAAACTGTTTTCTGATGAGGAAGCATTTTCAGGTTGTGTTCGTATGTTTATAAAGACTTGTAGCTGTTGCACTAATTGGTTTCGAAAGCAGAAATGATGGAGGGAAACAGAAAGAAAGAGAATATAAAGGTTCTTTTCCATTTTCTAATTGACTTGTTTGTCTCACACCAACTTCATCAGTCTTCTTACAGTGACTTCAAGGCGTATAAAGAGAAAAGAAACGTACAATGAAATGGAGATACTGGTTATATTCAACCAAGCATAGTTATTATTGAAACTAGATTTTCACTTTTTATTAAATAAATGTGTAAACTTAAGTATCTATGATCTTCTGGACTTTACTAAGATACTGCTTTGGTGCAATTACTACAAACTTTAAAGGTGAAATCTAAGTATAAAACTACTGTATATATTATTAACATATATAGTACTTCCACTCATTTGCATACGTCATGGTAAATACTGCCTTAGCAACTATCAGCTGGACATTCACCTACGCTTTGGTCAAAGGGCCTCACATTGTAGGAAGGTTCCTGGCATGACTGGCCGCCAATGCTGTATACTGTCAGAGGTCTAAAGGTTTGGGCAGCAGTGGACCCACTCGCAGATGGATCAGACAGATGAACACAGGCATAAAGAGAGGTCTGGGCCAAACCATTCTGACACGAACCTACCCAAGGGGTAGAAGGGGCCGTAAATTCTGACAGAGCTGAAAAAAGTCAATTATAACAAAAATATGCACAGATGGCATATGTAACGATGGGCTTTTTCATAATGGCAAACTGACAAGAGTCAGAATAATCGGCTTTCGTGTAGCATGCAAACAATTCATGCATTTTTTCGCCATCCAATAGTGAGACTTGGAAACTGAGGCCTAGGGCTGGGCGATATGGCAAAAATGTAAACTCGATCATATTTTCCCATATTGATCGATAACGATATATATTTCGATATATAAACTGTTAATGCTGCCAGCTTTAAAAGAGTATCCCAACTATGACTGAAGCCATAAAAATTTGAGGGTTCATTAATTACATTTTAAAGCATCGTTTTTTGTCGACAATTTCATCATTTTTGGATAATAACTCGAGGTTACTTTCACTTTGGTCGCTGCTTCCACTTATTTTTGTCATCCTCGTGCCGAGTTTGCTTTGCAAAGTGCCGTGGGAAATTGACTTTTTTCTTTGACGTGAACGTTAAAAGCTGCACGCTGATTGGCTGTTGTCGCATATTTCTGCTTTGTGATTGGCTCTTATATTAATCCATATCGAGTAAAAATGCCTAGAGCTTATCATCGTTATCGACATATATTTCATCGCGATTCGATATGATATCGTTTATCGGCACAGCCCTACTGAGGCCTAAAATATCCCATTAAAACAGCAAGTTGCATCGTTAAGAGTAAAAATGTGACACGGTTGTGCGAGTGATTCTCTGCCTAACGCCAAGTTGTCTCCTTGTAATGCATGAGGCATTGCGAATAGTACGTGTTAAACTGCTAACAGTCATTACTACGCTAGTGCGAACTGAGAGACAGGCATACGGCGTTCTTTGCAAATCTGGATACAACACATTATCTCTTACCACACACGAGAGCAGAAGTGAGAGAGAGAAACAGCTCAAGCGAGAGGGAGTCGCTAAAAATAGCTCTCCCGTTGTCGCCATCGGGTTCAGACACACGGAGAACTAGCGGTCTCACGATGCGGACATCTGAAGATGATGTTTGGGGAAAACGGTAGCACTGATGTGCTGTTACGGGACTAAAGCTAAAGAACACTGTATTTACACTATCATTAGTATTAGACATCTTTTACACACACTATGTCGAGTGTGCATGCAGTCCTCGAAGGATACGAAGCTTAAGCCAAAAATGAACGCAGCTGTACCTGCTTTGCGTTCCACACCGTAACCAAATTAAAAAGAGAAGCATTTATTCACGTTTTGGAGAAATTACCTACTTTTTCATTTTGTTTTGTTTTCCAAAAGCAGTGTTCATGACAAAAAGGTGTGTTTAAAGACCACTAAAACCACTAAAGCCAAGAAGAAAAAGTTGCAAATAATTTAGGGCAAGACATGATTTTATCCATGGAGAATATTATTTTATTTTAGCCTACGTTGACTCGTTTCATCTGCAGAAAAAAATTAGACGTAGAGAAAGTTATTAGCCTACATTGTATAGGATTATAAACAAAATGATTTATTTATTTATTTAAACAAAAGAAGATATTTTGAGAAATGTCTCTGTTGTTATGTGTCCGTACAATGGAAGTCAATGCGAGCTAATGTTGTTTAATACCCAAATATCATTTGTGTTCAACAGAGTCATAAAAAGTCATACAAATGAACTATCCCTTAAAAAAATAATATACCTCGATAAATTGAGTGATAAAAAGTCAATGAACAATTATTAGGAAAGTAAACAGGGCCATTGTTGACATCAAAAGCTTAACCAACCAGGTAACCACCTGACAGCTGGGTGTAAGCAAAACCAGACGGGGCAACAAGCTGCAGAATACACAGAACAGTACAAACAAATGCTCCTACAGAACACTGCGTATGCTGAATCAAAGCCAAAAGAACAGGGTGGAAAAACATACACACCACCTCTGGATCAGACAACAGACTGCACCACGTAAAAGATGATGACTGATGACTATAGAAATGGAGAAAGATGCGTCTGAAAGTGCTGACGATGAATAAAAGCACTGATCCAGACGCACGTGAAGCTCACAGCAAGACATGGGGGGGTGGTGGTCCCCAGAGAACGAAGCGACATCCTCCACACACGCACCACAGCGACGTCATCAACTCTGCAGATTTACAGCCCTAAAGCAACTTTCTGCAAACGAATCCAACGTTCATTTTGCGCAACTGTTGCAGCACTGCATTAAAGTATTTAAAAGCATGTCACTGGCCTAAAATGTTTTGCAATCTGCATTCCATAACACAGGAAGTTAAACATGCACGAAACAACTACAACAAGTGCGTGGAAACGCAACGGTACTTACATTTTCTCCCTAAATCAAACCACTGGCATATCTGTGACTCGCTTCAGTCCCGTGCATGATCCGAACATAGGGTCCGGCAGACCCGCGTACATGCCGGCGACGCTCGATCCTCACACTGATCACGGAGAGATCCCCGACTCGGTCGGCGCACGGCGGGGGAGGGCAGGAGATAGTGCGGAGAGAGGGGGGAAGGGAGAGAGAGGGGTACAAACTAAAAGAAAGAGTCTAAACCTATCAAGCGGTGACCGGCAGAGAACACAGAGTTACCGGTTAATCACTTTTGCAAGGAGATGAGGTGCATCCAAAGCATCCATCTGCTGACAAGTATCTCAAACGCACGTAAAAAGTATTCCACTTCCAGGTTCAGTCCTGAAACACCGGTAAAGTTGCACTTCTCCTTTGAAATCATCTTCTTTGAGATCAACAAAAAACACGGCGTTGAAGTAAATCCCTGTGGCTTGGCAATGTTCCGCCAGCGAGTAAGTGTGTGTGGTGAGCTGCAGTCGTGCTTTATTGTAGAACTGCTCAGCTCAGTAGGAGCACAGATCCATCTGCAGTAGAAAGTGCTGTATCGGTGTTAACCCTTTCAGTACCCGAGGAGGGAAACAAGACTGGCTGAGATGCCTGCAGGTAAACTCTGATGCTGGAGGACATCATAACACCAAAATGCTATTAAATATTGGTATAATACAGGGCTAGTCAACTGGCGGCCCCCACGGGCCAAATGCGGCCCTCCAATCATTTTCCTTAAAATTTTAAACTGCAAAGCCACTTTAAGAAGGCAAAAGCGTTTATTCTCAGCCAATCAGACTGTTTAAACTGTTTGTTTAAAGTTATAATAAAGGGTAAAAGGGTATGATAAACTTTTGGTTAAAATTTGGCCCGTGTCAAACTTATACTTTTATAATCTGGCCCTCAAAGTAAAGTAGTTAAAGACCCTTGGTATAATACTTTAAATTCACAACGTGATCTTACTGGGATTGTTTTGGAACTTTGGATTCAGAAATAAAAAATAGCCATATTTTGCATGCAATTCGTAACTTTTTTGTTAAAAATAAACAAAGCATTAAAATTACATACTAATAGTTACAAAATGCAGCAGATTTTTGGGACTTTTACATTAAAGGAAATGTTGTGCGAAAAAATATTAAACTCAAAATTACATTTTCATTCATTTTCCTAGAAAAAAATCTTTTTTGATTGGTCAAAACATGTTCCAGATTCATTGATCCATTTTCTAAGCCATTCCAGGACTTAACTTCATTTACACATCACTGTAAATCACCACCACATACATTCCAACTGTCATTTCCACAGGTTTGAAATACATCAATGGCTTAACAATGACTTCTTTCTATTTACTCAATGTGTTGATCCAAGCGTCCTACAAATGAAAGTTGTTGCAAGTATGTGTTACTACTTTGACACGCTGTCACAATGGAATGCTCGGGCCTGAAGTGGTGACAGATTCCACACACGTTTGCTTATTCAACACTATTCGGAGCGGGTTGGACACAGTTTTTTCTATAAAGTTTGCTGACCACAGCTCTGGTCTAGACATTATAGGTCTTTTACTACACTAACACTTAACGCGTTTAGTGCTTTTTAAATACAATCTGTAGCTTGTTGGTAGAGGTGAACGGTCAAGTGAACAAACAGGTTATACTGCTGAAGCAGTGCTATTTGAACCCCAACCAGCTAGTTTAGATTGCGTCAGCATTTAACTAGTAGACTAAACATAAACATGTTCTGAAGGAGTTTGCTAGCGGATGTGTGTCCAAATCTTATTCTGATCAATAACATCAGATTTCAAGTGTCATTTTTTCACGTAGGATGTGAAATCCGATGTACTATAGCGACAGTAGCACCATATGGTGAGGTAATGACGGCATGAAATAAAGATTATCATCCTTTGGCTCATTTACAGACAAGTTCAACGGCTAGACACCCCGATTAACATACACACAGGACCAACATCTTCATACCGCCTGCTTGGTGCATCATGTTTTGAAAGCCACTTGGCAGCGGTCTGGCTCCCACGTCAATACTATAGCAACTAACGTAGACATGCTGAAAAATGATACCAGAACACACTGTAAAGAAGATTTTAGCTTTTAAATAACAGTGCAGATAGTTGGTCCTAAAAATCAGACTTGCAAATCAGAAGTGCCTGCAGTGTGAATACTTGGTTGCTATAAATTACTGCAATGGAGCAATTGTGGAGTGCCAATCGCACACTGATCCAAGACCAGTTTTGTCCACTGTATGATAGTCCAGGTAGCCTCTTTGACAATAAAGACTATTGTGCATGCTGCGTTTAATATAATATTGTAGGGTAAAATGATCCGGTCCTCAAGCAGCTACTATCAGAAGCTTTTGCGGTCAAGACCGACATCTGCAACCTCTGAAGGACTTCTTTGGGGGGAAAAACGTGACACCAGTGAAGCTGTATCGAAAAGCTATAAATAGTTCAAGGCTGCTGACTCTACAGTATTATAAAGAGCCCATAGGTAATGATTAGAGCTCAGGTTTCACCGGGACCAAGGAGACAGTATGGATGCTGTAGTTCATTTCCTTCGAATGACCTCTGCATGTGACATTCACATGGGATGGAGAAATTACAAACGTGTGTGGATTTCCGCATTTTACATGAGAAACAGGCAGAACACGTTCTCAAAATGCTATAAAGGGAATAACAAATGGAAAAGGTGGGATGGAGGGACGTATTTATTGCAAACCATTAAAGAAAAACACTTGCTGCTGCTACAGCATTCTTGGTTTCTCAAGGACATCTAACATGACTGTTAAACCGTACGAATGTATTTTATACCATACAGGACTTTCTTCTAATTTACAAAGGCTCAAGGATCTCATGAAGGTGAAGTTATCTGGAGGCAGTTATTTTAAGGATTCAGGGAATCTCTGATGATGACCAGACCACCGGCAACGTCACACTTGTGCCTTCACGGGTCACTCACATCCTGCCATACCACTGTGACACGGCTAACTTTAGATCAGACTCTTGGTGGAATTGCATGCTTTAACTCCCAGTGACAACAAACAGACATAGTCGCAAACTGTTCAACAATACAAAGAACGTAAGAATTGACATTCAATATCACAAGCCAATTTTTAAAAAAGACTCGTTTAACAAGTAATATGTGAATTCCTATACGTTTTATTTATATTGAGCTGCCTTGCGCTTAAATACTAACTAGGCACGTACTGTATAAATACATACTGGATCTCGGACCGACAGACGCTTTTGTCTATCAGCAATGAGACCTATTACAAGCAATGACGACTTTAAATCCAGACTTGTATTCACTCACGCCACAGTGCATGCTGGGAGTTATCAGGGACATCCACAGACCCCAAAAACAACCAGATAACAGCTGTGCCGAACAAAGACACTACCGCCAACAAACACGCAGCTTCTCTCCTGGTGGACAAAAGCGGTAGACTTGGCTCTAGTGAGATACGGATATCAGTGCTCTCATTTTACATAATCAATTCAGAGGATTAACAAAGACACTTGACCGATGCTGTGCTCGGCACTGATAGGGGGGACATGACGGGAACTCGTGCAAACAGCCGGTAATAAAAACCATGTCACATGCAAAACCTCTTCTATACAGTTTACAGGCGAAATGCTATTTTAATGAATCCCAACGAGTAAGGAAATGGCCTCATTTATAGAAGCAGAATGATTGTGCACTTGTAGCTCCGTCTTATTAATAGCCATGTGTCTCGGGGCGCAGCATCTAAATTTGACGGAGGCAAAAATTCAAGTGGTCAAATGATATCCAGTCTCTTCAGGCATGCATAAACATGTCACATCTGTATTAAGGCAGTGACGGAGATTTTCAGAGACTAAACAAGAGCTTGGTGTGCTTTCTGTGGACTGGACTCAATTTTAAATTCATACCATAAAACGATGCAATGAAGTCTATTCCATTAATTTAGTAATGCGTTTCCTTTCACATTCAATTACGTTTGCATTTTACTTTTTCATTTCTAAATACTTTCTTGAATACATCAGCCAATATCTGCGAAATCTGGAGCACTGTTACTTAATTTGATTCTCTGTTTTATTGTTTTTATTTCTTCCTGGTAATTAGCTTTTTTGTTCTTAATTTATTTTATTACTGACTGTTCCTTGTTGTAAATAGTTTAATTATGAAAAAACCTTGAAGCAACGTTTATCTAAATGAAACGTAATTAAAGGTCATCACTTCAAATAAACATGTTACTATTTTTACTAATATTCAACTTCTCAAATAAAACATTATTTAAAACTTTAAATAATTGCTATCAAAATTGGTATAAAGAATCATGACATTATTCAGATGACCCACCAACTTGATTCCATAATGCAAAGAACTTCTACAGGTTCCACTAAATTAATACTTAATTATAAACATAAAATAAATATAATAACAAATTAACAATGTACGACAAATAAGCCACTACAATCAAACACTTCAGATTGTCCAGTCACGGAGGGTTAATAATTCTAGAAAGAAACCAGCTGACCTTGGTTATATCGCTACCATCCATGCAGTTTGTTTTCCCGAAACCAGTCTGATAGCTTACTCAAATGAAAACAAAAGAGAGTCATCAGGTATGTGAGATCAGGTATGCCAGGTATGGGGCGTGTCCTTGTAATCTCACAATCCCCGTGTGTGTGTTGAGTATTTACAACTCGCTGGCATCCAGGTGACATCACGGCGAGTAATACTAAACCAAGCGGCAGGAAACGAAGGCCAATGTAAGCCTGGTATCACAACTGACCTTTGACCTCTTTATCCCACCACCAGGCGGGAGAGGATGTTATAGCTGTACACACACATGCTACGAAATTCAGAGGTGGAACACAAGTTACACCTTGTTAATGTGTAACGTCATATTTCACTTGAAAAACAAGTGAAAGTGAGCGAAACAAAAGTTTTTGACTATGTTAAACAGAAGGACGCAGAATCATGCAGCATAAAATAAAATGCATAAAACAACTGTAACCGTCTCATCGCCTTTAACTGTAAACAAAACAACTGACTGATGTTGGACAGTCGGATACAACCGATACCGATAAGTATTAAACGCATCAGTGATCCGTTTCAAACACGCTCAGTCACCATAAAATTTCAGTTTAGCAATATCAGTTTGAGTCTGCGTGTTCTGACAGCACTATTTTTAAATGCGATGCCTCAGCACGTTTATTTTTGGCTGGAGTAAAAATGTAATAATATTGTGCTCCAGGGATCATTGTGTTTTTATTCTGTACCCTTTTAAAACGGGCAACCCTATTTGCTGTCACATCCAGAGGATGAGCCAATGGCTCCATCTTTCCCAATCTTAACCACTCATAGTGTAAACAATATCTTCAATAACCATTACATCATCTTAATACAACACGCTAATTATTTAGATGCAATGCATCCAGTGTGTACCCTTAATAAACATTTACAATTAAATGCAATGCTATTATGAGTAAAATCCTGCTAAAGTTATACAACCACTAAACTGAATTACTGCCGTTCACGTGCACCACAGCCTTACATGCAAATGTACTGGGTCAGTGTCCTACCCACAAACCTACTAACACACACACAAAATAATCCCTTGATCCACAAGAGAGAATACACGTCCAAGTTTTACAGAAAAGCAGGTCACCTGCCATTGGAGAGAGTGAGAGCCTGAGACCCTGAGAGAGCGAGAGAGAGAGAGAAAAAGAAAGACAGTCTGCATCTTTGACCTTGATCTCCCAATCTCCATCATGTATCAAATACATCATTATATGGAACAACCGAGGACACGCTCTAATGAAATGCTGCCAAATATCACAGATACACCAGAAAATCTGGCAACCCTAAAAGAAACACACACACACTTGGCAACAGAAATTTGTTTAATTAAAAAAATAAGTTCAAATACCAACAGAATCACTGATAAATCAGTCAATATCAGACCAATTCAAGACTTTTAAGTATCAGCTGGCAACAGTGTTGGATTTGCAGATGGTCAATCCAACATTTTCACAGTTAGCATTAGGGCTGCACAGTATATTGAAATTATTAAAATATCTTAAATGAGCATATGGTTTGCAATGACCATTGGTTTATCGAAAACCACTTGCAAATATGAAGATTTGAATAAAATATTTTCTTCCCGGACACAACAGTATGACCTTCCATCTGTAGACGATATTAAAATACTTTTGGAAAAACAGCCTATAGCCATTTTTCTCTTCATATCCTCAGCCAAGTTCTGGATTTGTCCAGCGCTGCTGTGAAGGACTGCTCCCGCATTCTTTCACAAGATTAAACAGAAAGGAGGGAGGGGTGCAGGGGACAAAAATCACCATGCCAACTCCCAAACTCACACTGTGACTAAAGGACAAAAACACCAACGGTCCAAATCCCAGTTAAATACTTGACAGTAGGCATTTAATATTCCTCATTTGTTGACTGTAATATTCAACAAGCTAGCTCATTATAAATCATTTAAAAATAAAGAGAAATGTATTTTGGTCAAAATGTTTTTTGGATTTGCTCCATGATATTATTGCATTTTTAACTAAGCATCGTGCATTACAGTATGATGATATTACAATAACCATCGTATGAACCATCTTTTCTTCGGGCATGGGATCAGAGATAACTGTATTAAATATGAAATAGTATAACACAAACAAGGTTACTAAAGCAAGGTCCAATTTACTACTGTCTGGTGAAATGTAATACTGCTGTTAAAACACTACAAAACCTGCAACCTTTCAGCAAAATAAGAAGAGAAGTTGGACATTGCTCAGAACTGTATTTACTGAACAAAATTAAAATCAATGGCTTTCATTAGTGGATTTATTTTCTAGCATTCAAGATAACTCATAAAAACACAAGCCTGTGCACAGACCTCTGATCCAAACCGCATTACCCTAACAACTCTTAATCTAAAGCTTCATTTCATTTCTAATTTAGGGCAGTAGACTTTTACAAGTGTTTTTACCAATAAAGGGAATGGAGCAAGGCGTACACAATATCGCCCATTTAGGCTGGACAGGAAATCGTGTTGGCGTTCTGTCTTTGATCTCATGAACAGATTAGACCAACCGGATTACTGAGACTTGACCAGTGAAACGACCGGCACAAAGTTAAAGCCCGTGACAGGAATCTGTTTTGTCCTCAAATAACTGCTGCTCTTAAAGAGATAGTTCGGCCAAAAATAACTATTCATGTGACAACAATGTCATCATTTATACAACCTCGTGTCGTTTAAAACCTGTGCATGACTCTTTTTTCTGATGAACACAAAAGAGGTTATTTTGAGAAATGTCACAGTTCTTTTGTGTTCATACAATGAGGTTCAATGTTGTTTGCTTACCAACTACTTTTAAAATATAATTTGTGTTCTGCAAAAGAACGGATGTAAGTCAGGTTTGAAACATGAGGGTGAATATGAAGTGAGAAAATAATAGCTTTTCTTTCAATAGCATAATTTTGCCAGTAAACTGTAAAAAAACAACATTTTTAAAAGCTCCTATCAGTCAAGCACTATTGGCATTAAATATTAATGAGTAACCCAAAATCATAACTTACGTCTTAAGCCCTAAGAAAAAAAAGCATGAAATCTCTCGAAAATCATGCTCAGTCGGCTGATCTGGTCATACCGGTTAATGTCACTTGACTTAACCAAACACACATCACAGGCAGCATAGCAACCCGTGAGTCATAACACTGAGAAAGAGCCGGCAAGTAACATTCCTGGCATTGTTACACCTGTACAAGAAGTTCACCTGTCGTGGGAGGGGCTTAGTGCGTCATTAACAGGTGTCAATGTGAAGACCACGCCTAACAGAAACTGTATCAATGTGACAGCTCAGTTCATTTACCTTTCCCTTTCTGTGGTATCTATGGGTTTTAAATGAATGGTTACCAAATGGGTTACTGTTAAAAACCACATCCACTTCTAGTGTATGAGAAATTAATTAAATACTTGAAAAAATATAATTGTTTATATTTATTATCCCTGTCGGCACTGTGTTTTGACGTAAACTATGAATGTCAATTCACAAGCAAATATATCCAAATTTTGAAAACAACCCACTTTTACATAACAATTTTTAAAATAGATTAATATGAAATATTTTATATAACCGAATAAAACTTTTCCTTTCTGACATATTATCAAACTCCTGAACGATTGCATTTCAACGCTTATGCAGCTGATCGCAGAAATGACAGTCATAATTCCGAATGTAAACACTTGAAAACGTTCCAAAAATGTTCCTGAAACGTTGCAAACCGTGAACGTTTAAAATTTAGAAACGTAAAAAGCAACAGATCAAGTCGACCACTTCTGCAAAGCACTTAATCGCATATTTCTGACACTACATCACAACAGAAATGACCGATTTAAATCAAAACGTTAAATAACAAATCTGTATTCTTGTGTAATCACAGTATAAAATATTACATATAAAACGCAAGATATTAATTTAAAGTTGTAAAACAAGAACAGCGATCGCCTAGCGTTAGCGCGTTAGCATAAGTTGAGGAATCTCCGTTAGCTCAAGCTAAACACACGCACATTCATGATGACCTCAGGCATCGATCACGCTCATCTCACGCCCCATGTAAATTACATTTCATATTTTTACTGCAACACCAGCTGACATGGTATGTAACCTATAATAATACGCTATTAAATGAACACAAACCTTATTAGAGGCAGCCCGGGCAGACATTTTGTTCCTTTAGCTGCTCACGCTGAAGCAAGTTGAGGCTAAATGTTGTCGCCTCAAACCGATGAATAAAAATCAGTGTTGTAGCGGCTTTATCAAACCAGGACGAATAAAATCCGTGTTTCCTTTTCCTTCTCTAAAGTGCGTTACGATCTCTCACAAAGATGAGCAGCAACATGTCACATCAGCGCAAAGTTCGCCATGTATCGCCAGCGATCTTCTCTTATTGCTGATGAAGCGAATATATTTGAGCATAAAACGCGTGTGTCGAGCACGATTCAAGTATATGAGAAGCAGTCCTGGAGAAAAATATCCGTTCGTAGGTGTGTTAGTACACCTGTGGAGAAGCAGAGGGCGGGATGTCGTGCTTTAGCCCTGTGCAGCAGACTCACTGCAATGGAGCTCTGCTCTTTTCCCCACAACACACAGCACAACAGTGACATGTCTGGCTGCCTGGACATTTCCATTGCATCTCTCCAGGGGTGGGAACAGAGAGGAGAGCAGCAGCATCACTATCTGGGATGTTCCACTTTTACCATGTCAAGTAGGAGAAGTGAATTATGAAATAAATATTGTGAATGAAGGTACATTTCTAGGACAAAACAGTAAGTCCAGGATGGTAAACAAGCACCACATTATTACCATAATGATTACAGGAGAAACATATATATATATATATATATATATATAGAGAGAGAGAGAGAGAGAGAGAGAGAGAGGTAGGTAGGTAGATAGACAGACAGACAGACAGACAGATAGATAGATAGATAGATATCATATTGAATATAGATACTATAGATAGATAAAGAGACAGACAGATAGACTGATATATAATGTAATGAAACATATTTGTTAATTATGTAATTTTCATTTATAAAATATATTTAGATATCATTTAAATTGATTTTGCATTATCATATTGCATATGGTATCGATTGTGTATCGCAGTATTTACCAAGTTATCATACATTGCATTTTTCCTCAATATCATGCAGCCCTAATAGACAGACAGATGTATAAAATGACTCATTCAAAATGATTCTTCAAGGTTTCTTACAGCAGGAAATTGTTATTCCAATTGTAAATTCTGCAACATATTACAGTAAATCATCTGACCACTTGAGTCCCACAGGAAAACCTCACTCACTGCCTGCATTAGATTGACAACTTCCTCTCATTCTTTCTACACACATGATACTGCTTTCCACTTTAGATATTATCTGTAACAGAGGCAGGCAGCAAAGACAGAAGATTTATAGACAGCCCCTTACATTAAGTACAGTCATTTTACTGTATAAAATGGTTTAAATATAGAGATATTTAACTTTACGGTGACACATTTGTTACAGTTTATCCTTTGCTTGCAGATGCATGAAACAAACACTATTATCTGCTTCAGGTTTCATTCAGAACCTTTTTTTGGTTTAGTTATTTCCATAATATTATAGATATACCATCTGTTAAACTATACAAGTTAAACCAAGCATTGCAGCTTTTTCACCATGTAGGTGTACAAAACACCATAGACAAGAAAATGTAAAGAAGCCGGTTATTGTTTTTCTTTACAGACAGACCAAATAGAAAACTAATAAACCTCTATTTTTACAAGATTGTATAATACCCTTTACTGTGGGCAGTTGTAGACTGCACCCCCTACAGTTCCTTTGCATGTTCTGCATCTGTTGTTGTAAATACAGACCTCTCACATTTACATTCACACTGGGCTCTGAACAGCAGCGATGGCCAGTCAGCCCGCCTGACACATCTCTGAAAAACACAATGCAAGGAAGCAAGATAAATTGCCCTTGACACCCATGTCTCCACGTGGCACAACGGTCAGCTCTCCAGAATGCACAATTCAGCTGCTATATCTTTGCTACGGATACTGTACTTGATTTATAAAGCAGAATTATTTGTAAAATAAAACCTGAGGGGTGAAAAATTTGCTTCTAATTAAATCTAAACACTGGTCCAAAGTATTAGGAATCAAATAAAAAGATGTCAAATCAATTTGGTACCCGTAAGCTGTTTATCTGATACTGCTGCTGACATATTTAGACACATAAATGTTTGCTGTGGGAACTAAATTTTTGACAATTTACAGCAGTTTTCTAGTTATCGACCACTAAAATGTTGGTATCATGACAACTGTTTGTTGCAGCATCTAAACCTGCAACAAAGATCTTGTTGACATGACATCATCATTATCTCCACGCGCAGGGAAAGCGTGACGTAGCCTGTAATGAACATCCTCCATCTGCAGCGCAAGCTCAGAGCAGAGAGCAGGCAGAACATACAGGAGAGAACAGACACGAGATTGTGAAGGACACTGAGGAAATCAGGAAAATGAGAGGAGCGGTCATTACCCAACCTGTCTTCCAGAGCACCTCCTGAGGGTTGTGACATGTGCTTGCTCTCCTGAGTGATGAGCAGAGACGTCTAAAGCAGTACAATTGAGACAAACTTTAGCTGAAACAACAAACCAACCCACAGATGGTCATTATCAGGACTATGTTTAAAAATAACATGAAAACTGATTCTGTAGTATTTATTTAACCTGATAACTGTCACAGCACATGCATACACATGAAAATGACTGAACTATAATTTTTACATTTTAGATATTTTTACTGTAAGTCTTTTTATTTTAGGTTTTGTTTTAACATCAATAACATTACCATTTTAAGTTTTTACGTTTTTTTATATTTATTGTCATGTCAAATATTTATTCTTGAGTCTTAGACCTTTCCATCAATATATAGTTTAAATATGTAATATTACATTTAATATTAAATATTTGACAAATTTTCAAACGTTAACAATTGTAGTTTGGATAGTGTATTTTCGTGTGAATGCTCAATATGTTCAGTGACAGTTATCAGGTTAATGCAACCGTGTATTCAATCGAAGTAATCCATTAAAGTAAATGAATGCAATTTTGCAATTCCCTGATGACCTTTGTCATCTATTATTTAAATTATTTTACTCACTAATAAGTTTGTATCTCTCATGTGAACAACACTGAGGGATCTCATGACTTTTACACTAGAGGACTGATAAATCGGGAGGGAGGGGTGGGCTTGACTTTTCTAAAGGCGGGACAAGGTCATACCACCACAATAGACCATTATAGGGGTGTGAAACTAGGATGCTCAAGCTAAAAATGTTTTTTTGTCCTGTGCCGTGAATTATCTTCAATATTTTCATTCAAAGTCATTATGAATGTACTTACAGGACTACAGTATTCACATTATATACATTACTTCACAAAGATTTGTACGTGATGTACACACACTATACTGTGTATGCCGGGTTCAGCTACTGTATACTAAAAATGTGTCCCGTCTGCTATACGATCCACTTCAATTGTCTAGATGATGATGTTGTTCAGTGAAGCTTGAGCCCAATAAAGCACAAAGTGCCTGTCAAAATCTTTTCTACAGGGATGCGTTATAGACAACATTTATGGTGTTATATAATTTAATTTGGAGCCTTTGGCGTTTTATTAAGCAGTTTTATAAAAGCTAAAAGTCTTTTCTTTACACACCTTAGACTCCTTTATCAATCAAACAGAGATTTCAGGTATACATCAATTCATGCAACCGCAACTGCAGAATAATATTCAATCCTCTAACGAAATTGAAAATAATGCACTTAAAGAGGTAGAAAATGAGTCGATAACAGAATGGAAAGTGAGTCACATTCACTAGGTGCTTCCTAAGTCTATTAGAGAGCTCAGCCCTGAGCAATTCTGAATCACCAAAAGAACTGCAAAACAGTCCAGTAAGCAAAAGACTTCTGGGAGACGATTGAGAAAAGGAATCCAGAATGTGTAAAACCAAGGCCGTGTGTGTAGCACACAAATGAATGCAGCAGAAACCAAGAGAACACACACACGTTTGAAATTGAGGCTTAAACATTTGCAATTTAATTCCTCATAAATCAACCAATATATAAAATATCAAACGATTAATCGCGATTAATCGGTTCCAGAATAAAAGTTTGTGTTTACATAATACATGTATGTGTACTATGCATATACATTTTGTATTTATAAACACAAAAAACACACATACATATGTATATGTACAAAATATTTAGATGTATTTATTTATATTTACCAATAAGCGAAATTATGTATAAACATTTATTAATTTTTATATTTTTCCTAAATATATGCCTGTGTGTGTATGTGTTTATAAATACAAAATTAATATGTACAGTACACAGACCTATATTATGTAAACACAAACGTTTATTCTGGATGCGATTAATCACGATTAATCGTTTGACAGCCCTAAATCAGATCTAAAAGATCTAAAGATTCCGATCTAAAAACCATGAATCATAAACACCTTTTTTGTGGTTTGGTCCTGATCTATGGTCCTGATGTGCCCATAGATGTGCATAGCTTACGCCCTTTTCCTTTAGTATCTTTTACAATTTTGCTTTACAAGCTTGTTTTAAGCAGATTTATATATTTACTGAAAAAATACTGATTAAGAAAATTTAATTTCCAACTTCCCACTTCTGCTCGTCATCAACACAGGCAAACAGAAATCCATAAGCCAAATAGGAGCACAGTGTGCTTGATCAGATACAACGGGGTCTCATCGGCTGCCAGAGACACATCGCCTTCCATCAGCTAATGCATCACATAATGCCGTCTAATGCAGCGTGATTATGTGCAGTTATTCCGGGATGTTTCATGGATGGACTGGATACAAAAGTAAACTAAAGCAGTATTAAACACAATCTTTCTTACTCCCACTGAGTTCTATGACCAACTTAATATATTGTAAACCTAGTGATCTGTTTACTGCTAACAATAGGAAACAAAGCATTTTCTAACAGTCTTTGTCTTTAATATCCATAAGTAGATGCTATCTAGGTTTTAAAACAGAGCTAATGTCTTGACTGAAGTCTTAAATGGTTCAAAAGGGAAACCCATTCATTAAGACGTCTCAAATGAAACGTCAATATTTTAGATATGTCTAGTCAAAGCACTGAGTAACTAATGAAGTTTATGCATCTGATTTTTCCACCTTTCGATTTCTGTTTTCACCAGTATTGGACGGGGAGGTCTTACTAGACAGAATTTTGTCCAATCAGCTCTTATACGGCAGCTACTTTGTAAAGCAATTAAGCGATTGATCTGGAAGAAGAGTCATTTTGTGCTTACTGGCCTGTCTATAGCTTGAAGGGGAATGATTTTGTCATTATTATTATTTTTAGCCCCAGTTCCACTAGTAATAGCCAGGGTCAGGGATCTTCATTCCTCACAACAGCTTGTTTCCGGTTTGACGTACACTCAAAAAAATAAATGCTGGGTGATTCTGCTATTGTATTGATTGTTGGTAAGACAGGGTTTCTAACTCAGTAGCGTATTTGCAATGTCCAATCAAAGGCAAGCAAACGACTAATTCGAAATCGAAGAAGATACATCACAAGTGGAACAACACTTAACCACAATGATGAGATTATGTGTCTTGCTTTAAAGCAGACACATGATGACTACAAAAAAGTTTTTCTGTAACCTCTCAAAATGATAAAAATGTCTTATCGTTCACCACCTCTCCACAAACTGCCTTCCATCCATCATCAAAATCAACATCTTGACTGCAAAACCACCAGGGATATGAGGGTTCTGCTGTCCAAGAAACAGAAAGGAAAGCAAACTTACGATGAACTAAAGGCTTCAATATTGCATTAAAAAGCTGCATGGCGAATATTGTGACATAAAAACTCAATGAAGAGAAGATTTAGGGTTATGAGGGCATTTCCCTGGTACTACGGGTCGACAGTTTACGTCATTATTAACCAAAACAAACTCATGGCAATTTCTTCAAATTTTATGAGTTCACGCCAGGTTTATAGGAGGGGCTTCATTATTGCTTTTTATAATAATCATACATTTTTCTATCATGGAATTCATATGAATTAGCAATCTCGTAAAATAGATCAGGCTGTATTGACTCATATGTCATGTTGTATGAATTTTTACCTAATATGAATTTTAGAGATTAGTAAATGAATAAAATAAAAAATGAATCAAATGAAATGAGAGGTCTGAAATGATCAAAGTAGAAAAACATCTGTATGTACAGATTAGCAGTTAAAAATCAATCGTAGAATACCTCGACTGACCAATCAGAATCAAGTGCATTCCAGGAAGCCGTGCTATAAAAAATGTAGTGATTCGTTTTTAAATCTAAAATAAAATAGTGTTACATTCCTAACAGCATTAGCATCGATTTTGTGTAGGTTTCTAACAGCGTTTACATTTTTCATTGGAAGCGAAAGATTTCAGCACTTGACTCACAAATTCATCAGCCCTAAAGAGGGTGACAATAGATTAATTAACCACTTTTAATTAGCCTCATGAGCTTGCGGCCAAACCATTTGAACGTACATTGTTCAGATCATATCCCTCCAACCAACAGTAATCCTCTGTGAGATACCGTTCAATTTACTTTGGCTTCAAGACAGTTTGGGATATCTGGGTAAATGCAAAAGCTATTCATACATGATGGGAAGATAAGAAACAATAAATGCTAGGTAAAAAGAGCAAACAAGCAGTCTTTGGCTTCCACCAGCACAACTTCATCCATACATGTGGGAGTAAATAATTCAAAGACTCTTAATCATTGTCAACACACACATATCCCCTAAGCAAATTTCTTACGCTTAACAATATAATGAGGTATTTTACGATGCTATTGGTATGGGAAAGCGGTATGGGAAAACAATGAACAAATATGGAGAAGGCGGAGCAAAGGGCTCTTATTGGTTGGTGGTTAGGGATGATGTTGGGGGTAAGAACACATGGGTGAGGAAAGAAAAATCATCTGGGAGCTAATCTACTGCACTGCGCAAGAAAACAACAATGTAATAAATCTTTTCGCAAATCAATTCCCACCTGTGTTTTCCATAGGTTTAAGAGAAGGATTATGTGTTTCAGTCTCAATACGGAAAAATAAATGAAAGAGAAAGTAGAGATAGGAATTCAAGTGTGTGTGTGTGTCCAAAGGGGGTGGTCTGCATTAGTCACCAGAGGGCAGTGATAAACACAGAGTGAGTCATTCTTCAAAGTGTGACAGGTGCATTAAAAATGTCTCTTGCTGGCCACATCCCATTTCAAGAGAATGGTTCCTGTCATTGAAATTACATAATCAAGTGCTTACAAGGTGGAAAAAACACTTGATACTGGAATTTCATGAATTACATGAATTTCCGAGATCCGACCAACTCAAAGCAATTACTCTGAACACACCAGCCATCATTTTAAGTTGCTTCCGTCAAACCCATAAACGTGAATTATGTTTACCTATATGGCCATGAATGTCCTTCACATGAACATCTGTGGAAGTGACTGGCAGTAAAGGCAGTCTAGCGATATCCTGAAAGGTGACAACCGTGAAAAACATAGAGAGAGAGAGGCCTGTGATGTCACAACGAAATATGTGGTGGAAATCACGGAACAAAAACACAAAGAAAAGCATTTATCATATTTTAATATCATAAATAAAGAAATATGATATACAAATATGCACTGAAACCAATGGACGTATAAGTGGAAATATAGACAAACCCAACCAATGTGAGTACTAAGTGTCTGATCATGTTCCACCTTGTTGAGACCTTGTTAAGATTAAGAATCTGTTATTAGATATAAATATCCGAGAAACACAAAATTAAGGCAAAACGTCTCGATGTGCTCTTCATCTAATCTCCCTGCTGTCTTTGAGAAATCACTAAGATATTAAAAAGTATTTATTGCCTGTGTCTACTAAGCGTAAGTGAAGAAATACTGTTATATATTCTGCAATGCGGCTACTGCAAGAACTGTATTTATGCTCGACTCTTACAATGCAGGACAGAAACAGAAACTAACTTTGAATTATCTTTCAATTAGTGTGTAACTGAGCACTTGCCACTTAAATATTTATGCAAATATCTACAAAACACACATTTACAACTATTGGCTAATGGAATGTTAAACAATGCAAATTTAAATAACGTTGAACAGTGAAATGAATGACATCAAAGATTACATACATAAGCAAAAACGTTCTTTCTTGTCCTCCATGGTAAAATACTTTATTTACTACACTAGTTCATCTATTTTCTATATATACAATACCAGTCAAAAGTTTGGCAACACTTAATTACTGTTGTTTAGATTTTTTCCACATAATAGCAGTAAACTCATCAAAACCATGAAATAACACAATTCACAATCTGTGGGAATTATGTTGCGACTAAAAGTATCCAAAATAAATGAACACTGTTATATTTGATCATCTTCATAAGTAGTCACCCTTTGTCTGGAATTAGTAAAATCATATTATTGACATTTTATTATTCAGTTTCTTGAAGTCTCAACCCGAGAAGCTTTTAAATCGGCACTGAAGACATTTTTATCCATGCTGGACTCTTATTGGCTGCTTTTTATTTATTATTTGCTCCAAGTAATCCATTTAAAAAAATACCTTTTAAACAAAATTTTAGTTTTTTAATAAAAAAATTAATATGTTGGCACAATTATATTTGTATACAAAACTTTCAGTATAAAAGATTTTTAACGTCCTGAGAAACATTTTTGACAATTCTGTCCAAACGTTTTACTGGTACTGTTCACACCACCCACAGATGTTCTTCTAGCTGAAGAATAACAATTTATAAATTTGTTTAAATAATAACATCATAGCACATATATGTCATATAACAATATGGCAACGTATGTTTAATGCTCTTTCAATACTCTGTAAGCCATTAAATTGAACTAAGGCCATGTTACGTAATTTGCTTTAGGAAGGTGAGTCTTGATGTTATTGTACAAGTCAGCAGCCCTTAGAGAACTGATGGCCTGCTGATCAGATGAGAACAGTGAGGTCATTCTTCTAACATTGTGTTTGAGCAGTAGAGTTCTGCCCTCTACAGGTCATCAACTGCAAAACAACCTCGAACACCCAAAGGGGTGGGGAGGAGGTGTGCTTTCACACATACATTAGCTTTAGTGAGGGCAAAGAGGTCATTCTCTAAACCAAGCTCATTGATATAAAATATAACAGTGCTTTCATTATAATGTCATTTAGAATGATATATGGCTTAGGAATTTGTTTTTCATTTAAAATAAAGTAATACCCCTTTAGTTTGTTCTCTGTAAAAATAAAGCGTAAAGAAAAACCAATGTTTAAAAGCTAGCGCTGCATGAAGTGAAGTGTGCATTCTGGCGTGAAACGAACAACCTAGAAAGTCCTTGAAAAAGACAAATTGCCTGGGACTCACTGGGCAGGTTGGAAAGGTAGAAAAAGTGGGAAAATATTCCTGAGGGATTTGAGTGAATATGGGTTTTATGCACGATGACCGTGATTTCTCAGTGTTATGAAATGGTCACGGCATGTGTGTGTTTTTGAATGTTTTTCTCGGCCGGATGAGGAGATGCTACGGTCTCAGCAGCATATGGTGTCTCGGCAGGAGCTCACACATACAGAAACGGCACAAACAAGATCAGCCCGACACACACGCAGCAGCACTGACCGCAGATACACACCTACACAACAAACTGTAAATTAAAGGCTACATGATGATGGTTTAAATAAACAGATATAAAACAGTATTTACAGGAAATTTAGAAAACAGAAAATGTAGCATACTACAAGATACAAACTGAATGTATTATAAATTGCTTTGGATTAAAGCATTTGCCACTAGCATAAATGTAAACATAAATACAATAGTGAATTTATTGTTTGAATGCACTGCATGTCCCTTTGGATAATACTAGCATCTATAAAATGCTTAAAATGCAAATGTAACACATAACTAGGCAGTTCTTAGGTTGCTAAGGTGTTGCTATGTGGTTGCTATGGTGTTACTAGGCAGTTGCTAAGGTATTCTGGGTGGTTGCTAGGGTGTTGCTAAGTGGTTGCTAGGGTGTTGCTACGCAGTTGCTAAGGTATTCTGGATAAAAGGGTTACGCAAAATAACTACAACAAAACTGGGACAACACGATTTTAAGCAAATAGACTTAAATGTACTTAAAATTCAGTCTGTTCCTTATCATATGGCTTTAAAACACATAAGTGCTACTGACATCTGCTTTCACTGTGCTTGTTGTTGTTTAAGTAACTTATCAACAAGTAGTGTATAAACAATGATATCATAGCGGTAAACGTGGAAACAAAGAAAACCAGTTTGCTGTTTAATAGACAAAGCGTTAAAGTGAAAAGAATTATACTCGTTCAATATGTTTGGTGGTAAACCATTAGTCAGTTTAAGCCTGTGTGTCTGAAATCTCAAGGGGCTTTAATAACATTCAGCTGAGATGGCACAATCCCTTCCATTAGAGTAAATTAACAACAACACAAGACTGGTGGGGGGGATGTCAGTTCACCGAATCTACTCATCAAATGAAACCAGTGTTGGCAGAACACTATAGTGTAGTATCTGACCCATTAAACACACACAAACTTTGTAAAATATGCCTGAGATGCTGCTAAATTATGATTTATTCAGATTAATTCATATTTAAATTAAGTTTGAGCACTGATTAATAATAGATCAACAGCATCAATAGCATCATATGAGAACCTTATCCCTTTTAGTTGCTCTTTTGTTGTGTTGATTGCTTCTGTCATTTGTGAGTCGCTTCAAAGCGTCTGCAAATTAATTAAATGTAAATGTATTGTGGTTTAACCCTTTCAACCCTGTGTATTTTAATCGTGCACATTTTAGAAATTTTAATATTTTGTCACAAGACTCCAGGATATTTTTGCAGACATTCACATCTCCGCTACAAAAATGTGATGTTTATAACCCAGCTGATCTTTTGCCCTAAACTGGGCTTGGATTCCAGATCATTCCATTAGCTATAAATCAAGCCCAGATGCCAATATCATCACTGGGATTTACAAGTGACCCTTTATGTTTAACAGTGTGTAAGACAGAGCATTCTGAGACACTGACGGAAGCAGTAATTCATGAAAAACAGCATTGCCTTAGGTATCCTAAACACATTTTTTATGATCAGTTTACTGTGTAAGACTTATTTCTTAAACTGGCATGTATTGTAGTTTAGAATATGCACGTGTGTTTATAGGAAAGCAGATGACCTTCAATTGTGTGACACAATAGCAAACCTGAAGGACAAGGCTTACATCTTTAGATTTTATCATCAAGAATCAATTCAATCAACTTTTCTATTAACTGAAATTGATTGTTAGAGGATGCAACATGTTGTTAAGGTGGAAACGGAAAACACAGTTTAAAACTGTGAAGCACAAAGAATCAGATAAGGAAAATTAAAAATGTTAAAACATATTTTGGCTTTTAACCTTGAATAACATGGATGATATATTTGGCATATGTTGTTCACAGATGTCAGTCTATCAAAATGATTGCTTTTCAAATGACTGTTAAAACAACAGCAGTTTCCATATAATGCAACTCAAGAGCTTTCACAATATGATGAGCAGCAATAGATAAACATTGTCATCAATAAGGTCCAATAAGGACTTCAGTGTCAATAAAACCTCATTACATTTCTCCTTGGAATGCTGTTGACCCGCGGGCTTGTTGATTAATGCTGTAAGCAGTGGTGATGTCAGACTCCAGAACGAATTGCTCTATGGAGTTTATTTATTTTAATGATTCGCAAAACGTTTGAAAATCACTCTATTGAAAACAAATGCAAAACTGTGAGATAAAAACAATATTAATATTGCAGTTATTTCCTGTATTAATAATATCTTTGAATAACCTCACAGTTTTATTTCAGAATAAAAGCTTTATATTCTTTACAATAGAGTTAATTCATTATTATCAGTTATAGCTAACATCATTAAGATTTGTTTTGTTAATTGAACCTATCAGAGTAAGCTCATTTGCATAAATCTATTGTAACAGTGTTACCAGCATCATACATTATTAAATAACAATTAAGAAACATGAAAATGATAAGGATGATATCTTTATATAATTTTGACCCAACATAACTAACAACCAATGTATGTAACAGCAACAGTCAACTAAAATTCATCCTAAACCCGCTTTGTGCTATATGACATTCAAAATCCCATATTTATGCAGAAATGTCCCTTAGTAGATGCTTCCTTGAAAACTGCTGGTGTGGACATCAACTACAGTATTTAGACAAGACCGTCATGTTCCGCCAAAACAATGTTTCACGTTACATAATCTCAATAACTGATGTAAATGTTTAAATATAGATTGATGCTCAATACAGACTGACAGTGCATGTGTCACTAAGACCCCATTAGTTTAAAAAGCGCAGGAACGTTAACAACCAAAAACATTACAGTAATGGCAAATGACAAATTTATATGTGTTTATCACATTAAGGAATAAAATGACATTCAGTAACTGTTATGCTTAGCATGTGCTGTTTGTTCAAGTTCTGCATTCTGTTCTGAAATTCTGTTATTATCTGCGGGCAGAATCTGTGAATCACTATCGCCATATGTCAAAGTTTGAGAAAGCTTGAGGGGATACACATGGTCACATGGACCTCATGACTCTCAAACTTTGACCTTACAGCCTCTGCAAACCATGTATCCCACACACACAGACAAGATACCAATCAAATACATATATTTATACAAATACAAATGTGATCATATATGTGAAAACCCAGCTGAAGTCATATTTGTGATGTAATGTTTCCTACAAAAATCATTCTGTGATATTATATATAAGCTATATAATATCTAATATTAAAATCTAACATTAAAGATATATAATATCTTGAATATTGACAGAGTAAAACCATGTCAAAGATTTAATTAATATTTAGAAAGCCAACTTCTGGTATTTTTTGTGCAAAAATGAATAATATGTAGCATCAACAAAATAATTAATTTCAGTATTTTAAATCATTAATTTCAGTATTATAAATCAAACTTTGATTGAATAAATTAAAATCATATCATTTCATCATTATATTTACAGCAATAAACTTAATTTTTATGGCTGTGATGATCCTAATCTTGTAATTAAATTTCGAGACTTTAGCCTGTTTTTTCACATTACACATCACATTTCACATAAATATTTTGTCATATTTTCTTATTACACTAATGAGCATAGCGATTCTTACCTGTCATTAAAATATCACAATGCAAAATAATTAATAGCCCTAAAATAGCTTTTATTTATATAATATCATTGCTTTTTTATTTTTGTATTTTTAGCTTAATTTTTTGTATTTCATTAAAATATTGAACAGGTTTTATGAAATTCACCCCACAAATGTGTTTTATCAGCAGGTGAACGGTGTGCTGAATTGCATTACAAACGACTCCTAACATACAGGACCATTCCTGCACACACACACTCTTTGAAATGCACATCTGAGCATGTTAAGGGTCACCGTCGCAAAAATGTATTCACTTCTTAGTATACACACTCACACCCAGCCGATAGGGTGAAAACAACGACACGCGTTAAACACACAACACCTTTCACAGATCAAACGTGACACACTCTCTAATGCATATGCACACACGCAGCATTGTTCCAGTGCCGTACAGTACAAAATGTTCTCCTCAAACACACTCTCTCTCTCTTTCCCATCATGCTCTAGGGACCCTAACAGCATAGCATGGAGCTCCTAGCGACACTCAAGGTAACATTCCCCTTAAAACAAAGAAAAAATCTTGTTCTAAACTCATTTCACACACTGTGTACTTCAATATGCTATATAGCGCTTCTTCACCTCCATGTTCTGTCTCTATGACATATGGATGGGATACACCCCCCCTGCACGTACACACCTCATCCAAGGGCAGACCCCCTCTCTTCCCATCTCACGTGCTGGGACATCTCTTCCAGCATAACTCTCTCACCCCATGTCTCTTTATATCTCTCTCTCTCTCTTACAGATCTCTGAATATGCATATCGGTTAATTCAACTGCAGTCTCGTCTTCGCTGCAATTGCAGCTGCAGCACTTTTGGCACACCGAGCAGCGTGCTAAATGCTTACGCTGGTGTTTTCTGGCTAGGGCTGCAAGCGTATCGCTCTTGTTCGTGGCAGGCTCAAATATAAATATGTGTCACTGCTCTTTATTTTGTAGTCGGGATCAAAGCCAGATTAGCATGCTAACAGATTAGCATGTGACTTATTAGGATGCTAGCTAAGATCATTCCTTGTGGGCAGTGGGTTAGCGATCGTGCAACACCTTTGCAGTAATTAGCAAAATCATTTTGGATTATATAGCACTGGACGGATTAGCTTTAGCGTTTCTGTCATTTGCAACTACCTCCGTGTGGCAAAACGAAACATTACCGAAAAGTTTTTAAACAGCAGAACAGCTGAGAACGCCAGAAGAACGCTGCGTGAAAAATATATTGTGTACGTGTTCCTTTGTAATCATGTCCTGAGGTTATAAATGTGGCGACTAGCAAGTATATTTTGGGAATAGGGAATAGTTAACTAAAAATGGCAAAGTTTGTCATTGTTCATTCACCGTCATTTTGTTTCACACCTATATGAAGTCATTTGATGACATGTGAATTTCGAGAAATATCCTGTTTACTCTTTTTGGATAATGAAAGTAAATAGCGACTGGGGGTTTTAAGTATTAAAATGACAAAATATATCATAAAAGTATCATGAAAGTAGTCCACATGATTTGAATGTTTATGTTTTATGTGATGACAGAAAAATGGCGGCATATTTTTAATATATCTAAGTGTGAAGTCTAATAATTTTTGTAGGAGAACGATTCTTTTAATCAAAGAAAATCCTAAGAAAATACACACTGGAAAATTTGTTAATTGTGTTTGACATTTGACCTAAAAAACCGTGGAAAGCCTCAGAGGGGTTTACTTGAAGCGTAGCAAAAGAATAGTGATATCAATTTATGTCCTATTATATTTTCTGCTCCCGTGCCTTTAATATTGGCTTTCAAGGTGAAATGAAGAAATTGAATGGAGTGATTGAATGAAGATGAGAGGTGGAGAGCTGATATCGGCAAAAAGAGAAGAAGAAGAATGTTCGTGAGATGAAGAGATGGACAGGGAGAAAGATAGGGAGAGAGAGAGTCTCGCTCGACCAGACTTATGTGATGCATTTCACTGTGCTGCATTTCTCATCTAGCTCTCTCTCTCTCTCTCTCTCTCTGCTGTGCAGCTTTCTGCAACCTATGCACTAACAACTGATTCATGCTCTTAGAGAGAGAGAGAGAGAGAGAGAGAGAGAGAGAGAGAGAGAGAGAGAGAGAGAGAGAGAGAGAGAGAGAGAGAGAGAGAGAGAGAGAGAGAGAGAGAGACTTGCCAACACAGATGACAGCAGGATTGGGCGCTCAGCCAAACGCAGTGACTTCAAACACTCCAATTTTATTAGCCACACCGACAACACAGATAATGCATGCACACGCATAAATAAAAAAATCAAAGCTCCATTAAAAGAAGTGTTATCACCGCTTCAGATGCAGCTCCCGTAGCACAGTTTTATGTATTCCATGATGCAGTTGTTATGTAATATTTAAAAATAATAAAGGCAAGACTGGAAACTGTCACACAACAGCTGGACTGTAAAATATGTCTGTTTCACTTAGGAAGAAGATCAATCACAAATAAAATCTCTTTATTGCCTCTCTACTACTGTAGATGACGATGGAAAGGAGCGATTTGAGACTTTCTCTAATTTATCTGCAGTAGTGCTCACATGTGTTTCCTTTTTAATCTGAAGATCTAAACAAACTCCAATGCAGATGGTTGTCACGTTTGCCAAAATACAAAAATCTGCAACTAAAAGTCATTATGAGCGTCAACATTTCTCATCTAATTACTCCAAAACCAAATAATCTACCACTTCTAATATTATTAGCCTATTAAAGGAATAGTTCACCCACAACTATTGTTTTGACTTGACCATAGTAATTTTTATTCCTACTATGGAAAGTCAATAGGGTCCAATTTTTGGGTGAACTTTTCCTTTAACATTAATGTATAACATGTCCCGCACTGTTTGTGTTACACTTCTAAAAACAAAGGTTCTTAAAAAGATATTTGTCAGGCTTTATGCTTTTATAAAAAAAATTAATCATTCACAGACCCTTTCTGTTGCACAAAAATTTCTTCATAGTAATGTGATTTTTCACACATCAGCTTATGCTTCTGGTCTGTTGCATTTGCCGGTGTATGAATAGAAGACAATAAAATGAAAAGTAGTGAAAAAAACAAAAATGTTCTTCTATGGCATTGTCGTGAAGAACCCTTTCTAGCAACTTTATTTTTGTGAGTGTATGTGAATTATACTTTGAATTGTTAAACATTCATATATTTATATTGAAGACACAAGCCAAATTTACAAACCAGAATAACAGACTTGGGCCAGAAAGTAACTACTGTACCTGGCAACTACATAGCAACCTCCAGGGTCTCGTATTAACCACAAAGCAACGCTGTATAGCAACACCCAGCAACACCATAGTACCACTATTTTGCTTGTGCTTTTATTTAATAGCAACAGCCATTAATGGTGTCATCTGCAGCACCTGGCTTGAAAACTCTCCATTTGTCTCTCTTACATCTTTCTGTGAGAGCGTCAGTACAGCAAGTGGCAGAAGAAGAAAGTCTACACTCAAGCGTTGCTGCGGCATCATCACTCACTATGTGCCGGTACGTTACTCTCATCAGCTGCCTTTGGCATTCAGGTCCACTCAGCAAGTTTCCCCTGCCAGTGTATGTGTGTGTGTTCGGTTACGAGAGAAATATGTACAGGGTCCTGGACGGTGGTACCCTCTTATTTCACAAAGATGTCTTGGAGAAGTGAGGTATTTTAGGCACAGGCAGAGCAAGTACATTTTAAAGGGCTTTAATAACCCGGTGCTAACTCACCTAACTGAGGCTGACAGCTTTTGTAGTGGACGCTTTGTTAAAATTTGTGTTTGGTCAATCACTTGGCACCTCTTTACGCCTGTCAATTGTTCTTGCAGCTGTCTTTTAAAGTACAGACATGGTTTTAAGAAGCAGGCAGCCTGCTGGACATTTTTAGGCATCAAATTCGTGTTCGATTTGAATGTCCAATGGGTAGAATTAGAAACACCTTAACCATCTTTCTTACTGTTTTCTGTAATATGTAAATGTCCCAAATGAAATAATGCATGAAAGTCTATTCTAAGGTTTTCTATTTGAGCAGATGTTGTAGAAAAAACATCTTGTTCCATTTGCAGGTACTACAGACTTGATTTCCTGTCCGCCTTTAGAATTAATAGGTGGACTATAGGTGGTGACGTCACTGAATGTGAATGATTTCCCTGAATGATTTCCCGTCTGTCTTTTGAATTAATAGGTGGACTATAGGTGGTGACGTCACTGACTGTGAATGATTTCTCTGAATGATTTCCCGTCTGTCTTTTGCCGTCTGCCTTTTCACTGAATGATTTCCTGTCTGCCTTTCGAGTTAATAGGTGGACTATCGGTGGTAACATCACTGAATGTAAGAAACCTGACTAATCTCAAATTCTCAAAATTAGCATTTTCTCAAAATCTCAAAATTTGCATTTTTCTCAAAATCTTAAAGTTCAAATTTTTCTCAAAATCTAAAAAATAGCATTTTAAATTATTAAAATTTAAATTATAAATCAATAATATAAGCTTACCATTGTGAATCGGATTAAGGTAAGAAGACCTGATCGTATATGTTTATTTTCCATCAAAAATAGTTAACAAAGATTTCAGCTTTAACTAAAAAATACTCTGATCCACAGAAAAAAATGTGTTTAAACAATATGTGTAATTTTAACCACAATCAATTCATTTATGTGAGAGACTCAAACAAGTATTTTATTTTTCCACAGCGATGGCTCATGGAGATCCCGCTCAGAGCTCATTAGAATAATAAACATGTTAGAGTGAGTTTTCCCAAAGGCAACACAGATTGTGAGACATCCTGGGGTACTTCAAATCCCAGGTGTTTACTTTACAAACAGAACAGAATCTTGGTACAGGAATTTATTCAGGTGTTGCATAAAGCATGACCTCATGAAGTATCTATGAGGAATTCAGACGGTGTGCACAAGCCGAACATGACAGCCTTATGCAACATTCATGAGGCCTCATGGTAGGCAATGTAATTTTAAAAAGAATATGAGATGTCGAGATTTGTTTAATGTGAGTTGTGCTGAAACGGTTTACCCAAACATGAATATTTGGTCATCTTTTACTCACACCCATTTCAAACCATAAACAGGAGATGTTTAACAAGAATGTTCAATACTATGGAAGTGAATGGGGACTGGTGTCTGACATTTAAAACTGAAGCCCTTAAAGGAACAGTTCATCCAAAATCAAAATTCTGTTATCATTTATTTGCTGTCATATCCTGTATATGTTCTGCAGAACACAAAAGAATATATTTTGATAAATGTCTCAGTGGTTTTGTGCTCATATAATGGAAGTCAATGGTGGTCAGTGTTATTTGGTTCCCGTTTGTTTCGTGTTCTGCAGAAGAAACAAAACGTCATACGTGTTTGGAATGACATTAATATTGACAAAATTTAAACTTGTGAACGATTTGTCACTTAAAGGGTTCAGGTTTGAATGTTAAACTCCAGTCCCCATTCACTTCTATAGTATAGAACATTCTCCTGCTTCATCATACCAGGTTTGATTGCATTAAACCTCATAATGCTTTTTTTGAAATTATTTTTAGAGCAGAATGCACAAAGTAAGCATTGAAATATATGTACACAATTTGCCATGCACATATCTTAAAATAAATCGCAAATATGTGCACACCGCACAGACACTGTTGACTGCGTGTACAAACACTTTTCAATGTTTTATACGTGAGACGTGGTCCCCAACCGCTTACATTTCAATGACTGTATTTTTAGGGGTTTTTTTTATTCTTTTTAAATATCTCCTCCCACATCCATCTTATGAATTAGCTCCAGCTGTGTGTCTAATAATTAATGTAAATTATTATAACTATGCATGTCTTGTTCACTCTTGTGGAAATCCCTTACTTAAGCACTCATGCAGACATACTGGTACATGTGCATTTATATAAACAAACGTGCATACACACATCAGTGGAACTTACATATACATGCACACAGAGCCCTGACACACAACATCTCATTTGTGCACACTCGGTCACACACACGCGCTCTCCACCCCCACACATGCAGGCTTTACTGCAGTAAACTCACATTTGAGTCCAGCAGGTCGATGCTGTCCAGGCTCTTGCTGCGGTGAATTCGGCCCTTGATTCTGCGCAGGGATGGCTTACCGTGCGCAGAACCCTCCGACTCATCCAACAGGGTGTTGGCGCCTGGGGTGGGGATGAATGCGTTGAACTTGGGGTAGTAACTGTGAGGAAAGACACGTGTTTTAGGATGTGGTTTTTAGTTGAATATAACTAATAAAGGAGTGAAATAGAGTAAGAAGGTTTAAAATGCTTACACTGCAGGGCCGTATTTGTCTTTGTCGTGTTTGGGGAAGATCCTGAAATTGAAGAGAAAGACATTTTAAATTTCAGCATATAAAAATATTTTGAACATTAACACTTAAGATATTTCTTTTGATTTAAACGACTCCTAAAACACTGTGGTACTTTCCAAAACATTTCTTTAAGGTAAAGTTCATCAAAATTGTCTCATGTTTTGCTCACTTTCATCACTTTAACACAAATGAGCGCTATGTTTAAATATGGTGGCATGTTGATAACTTCGAATCTCATTGGTATTTATATCTTGTGTCGCATATAAACACATATATATTCACAAGCACCAATAAAATTAAAAGTTATCAATGTGCCGCCATATTTTAATTTAGAATGCTGATTGATTGGTTTCCATTATATTGATCGCCAGCTCAAATTATAAATCGTTTTTTTTCTTACAAACCTATAATTTCACATCAGAAGACATTTATTAACCTATTGGCGTTGGATTACTTTAATAATAGATGCATATGCTTCAATATTTGGGATCCCATGTAAGAAGATAACACAACAGCAATTTACTATAAAATTTCTGTTTAGCTAAAGAAAGTAAGTCATATACAGCTGGGATTACAATCATAAATTATGATTTTCATATTATAATTATTATATTTTGGTGAACTATTCCTTTAACACAACATATGCACAATCTATGGCATAAATCAGGGGTGGGACTTTGCCTAACCAGTTGCAGATGGTTCAGGAAAAATGAACAACCATTATTTTTTCTTATTTTTCTTACTGGTAATGTCAGGATTGAGAAAGGTGTCTCTTTGTGACAGGTGTTAAGGGCTTGGTGAAATCAGCTATGAATAGTTGTAAAAGCAAGTTATCGGTTTTAATGAAAGGTTTTTAAAACAACATTTATTCTTTGGAAAATGTGTTTGGAAAACAATTTGCAAAATAAGACAAAATATGTGTTAAGAAAGTAAAACAAATCCATTTTGATTTCATTTTGACTTTTTTAGTTTTACTGGTTCTCAGCTTCTCACACAACATTTCATACTTCACATTTTAACACATTTACACAAGACCTGAATAAAGGTCACCCTCAGATAATATTGTATAATAATGTTAGACATCAATCCACCCACAGTACATAAAACCAACGGTCCAACATCTCAGTTTGCTTTTCAGCCCGAGAGAGGCAAGGCTCTCTGTTTGGAGTTCAAATAAAATATGATTGTGATGGTTGATACCACACACATTTATAATAATAATTAGTTCCATCTGTACTTTCTGAACACTAAAGTGTCTTTCATGCAGTAGATATAGTCTCATATTATAACATCATTCATTTTCAAGACAAAAATGCACCAGATACATCTTACAACATACAGAACACAAAACTAATATGGATTATATGAAATGACAGCAGAACTGCATCAAAGATCTGACTGAGATGTCTATAAAATTAAAACAAACATATTATTATAAACATAAATGTATATGGGTTTCAGTTATTATATAAAAAAATATTTTGTGCATCTTGATCCTGTGAAAAAGCAGATCCCTGACTTTGCAGAGTTTGAAGAGTGATTATGTAATACCGCTGGAGCACATGGTTTACAGTAGCTGTAGCGAAATGTGAGAGACTGCCTGTACAGTAAAGAGCTGATTCGAATACCTTGTACCATAACCGCCCACCCCATTGATATCAGGGCACATCGTGCTTTCGAAAGGATTTGCTTAAAACCCCCTGCAAAACGAAATTCAATACGGCAGATCTTCCGTTTCAATGACTGGGGAACCAATAAAATGAATCCTCATTTGCATATTAAGTGGTAGATTAAGGAAACCTCCCGGGCTTCTGCTATTTATGTCGATGAATACCATTACATGAACAAGATTTTAGGAAGCGTCTACAATTTCTCTGGCAGATTGTAATTTAGTGTGTCAAATGAAAAAACGAAGGAGAATAGGGTAGGAAAAGAGGACGAAGAGATTGTTATGACAATGAGGCTGAGGTTGGCCTGAGGAAACCCTGAGAGGTCTCACCTTCACTTAACCTTATTTAGCCAAACGCGTATAAATCATCCGGGAAAAGGTTCAAGGACAGACCTTGTGGTGTGCATGCACACGTGCAGAGTATTTTAACCAAAAGACATGTACAAATGTGTATGTGTATGGCCAAGTGTGAAAACAAAGAGATAAGCCATTGCAAGCGCATGCAAAAACATCTGATGATTTTTCTTCCTGTGTTGATGATTTTTATTAAAAAAGAAAATTTGAGTGAACTGAACATAATCTTACAGGATGTTGTATATATTTTACAAAGTCACAAATTTGTACGAATTCGTACATTCTTATATTTACCTTCTTCCAAGTGATGTTAGAGGTGGGCCTTTCATTTTTTTAACAATCATATGTTTTTTTACAGTTCACATCTTACGAATTCATACAAATTTGCCACTTTGTTAAATACGTATGAATTTCTGTGAGATCAGGTTGGTGAACCATATAAATTTTGCATAGGCTATGTTTTTCTTCTATAAATAATTTGTAAGCATTTGACTGGACAAAAAAATCTGTGTTGTGTATCTAGGATGTGTAACCATTATTTTTCATTTCCGAAACAGTAATTTAAGTGAATTTTGTCATGTTACGAAACACAGCCGCTTTTAGATGGCTTCAAAGCAACACGTGTAACCAAAACTATAATTATTATGGGGTCCATGCAGAATACAGGGCAAGTTGTACTGCATTATACATTGCGGCCTGACAATTTAGTGTATAGCTGACATCCCGTCTAAAACAAAATCACAGAAGATATGATATAATTAACTTGTGTCCGCCAGTCCTGACCTCCTCCTTTTGTATGTGCCTCATAAAGCCATCATGCACAATTAGATATAGAAGCAAAGGATACTGCAAGATCAGCAAGTCAATATCCACTCATATACACACACAAACAATGCTGACCATCCATGACTGCCATCAAAACTACCTCTGCTGGCATTATCACAAACAATAATGTGTTTTTTTCTATATGACCTAAGGGCATCACAGACCAGGCCAAGAGCGAATGCAATCGTGTGTATTCAGTCCTGACCAAACATGAAACTTCTACAAGAAGAGAGGGATTCTATTAACAGACTGTTGGTTACACGTGTCAACCGCTAATGGAGTAAATAATCATTCTGGACAGGGCTAAAAGTGGAAGGTGAAGACGTTTATTTGGTTGATGGAAGATAGGTGCTTACTGAAAGCATTAGTAAGGGCTCTAAGTGAGGAAAACCCCAAAATTAGCATAAAACGTGATCGAGACGCATCTTGTGAACTCTTTTAGGTTCCGTCAGTCTAACATGCTCTCGATTCACGTTTAGGGGAGTGTATAAATGGTGATAAGCACGTGTTAAGAGGCCTCGGGGTGGGCGACTGCTGCTAATTTCATTACGCTGGTTAAAGCTAACGTCAGGACAAGTTTGTAAGACTGAAGGGGAACACGAGCATCTGGTGTGTTTCCAGGACTCAAAGCACTTCCAAAATCACTTTCAAACTTTTCTTTTTCAGTAGAAAAGACAAATCAAAATCTGAAATGAGAATAGGTAGAGGTAAAGTGAAATGAGAACAGATGGAGGTCAAGACTAGTCTTCTACTTCTCAGGTTTTTTTCTGGAAAAACCTCACATGTGATATAGACTTTTGGAAGTCTCACATCATACTCAAACTTTTCTATATGAACTCAAACATTTCTCATCCAATTTATTCTCTCCACACTCACTTTATAGCATCATGCTTATAACGTATATCAATAATTCCCATTTTCATTCCTCTAAAGAAAAACAGCTTGATAGGGAGACAATGTTGATGCTTAGGTAAATGAAACTTAGCTAAGAACTAAATGTCTTCTGAGCTATAAACGTCTCCAGAGCTATAAAAAGAAATCTGAACAACATCTTTCCACCTACCACAGGCAAAACTGAGATTCACAAGTGTAATTTCCATCAAACATACACAGATAATGAATAACACGAGTGCCTGAAAATAATAAGCTCTGACAAAACTGATATCTTCTTTGATTTTTACTTTGATCAGAGACATGAATTAACACAAATTTGTTCTTTTATGTGACTGATCAAGTTAGTTGATAATAATACAGCCATCTTTCATATTTAAGTCAGTCTTTTGATGTCATACAACAAATAATGTATGGCCTGTCAACCGTGCCCTTTCAAGCAATCGTCACTCGCTTCATGTGAACTCATCTCCCCTATGTATTTCCTTTTACCTCTTTTCCTGGATAGATCCTGAAGTCCTCTGGGTGAAAGCGGACAGATTTTAAACCCCAGGCAGGGACGCTCACCTAGGAACAAATCGAATGTAGGAACTCTCAAAGAGGAGAAATTCTGAGGCACTCTCTGATCAGACTACAGAGAAAAGTCATTTTGATTCTCTACTATTGTGAAGGCTCCTTTATACTACATATTCACAATATTACATCCACGATTTTCCCAGCAATGCTTTTTGTGTGGAAAAAAAACAATTAAGCCTTTTCAAGAGTTAATCTTACAAAACCTGTTGAAAACAAATTCAGGTTACATTTTAAACATGAAGGCAGACATTTCATTTGGTTTAAAGACAAATACCTATTCTAGCGCTGTTTATTAAGATTATTATTTAGCACGTTTGTGCCCTCATTTCTGATCGAAATGAAAAATGTAAGATAAAAAGAATCGTGTTCTGACTATTGTAATGCAAAACTGTGATTGACTGAACAATATCGTAGAATTTGTTACAATGTTTGATATAAATTGTTGTAATACAGAAATGTTACTGTAATTTAATAAAAGGTACTAAACTATAATGCTGGGTTATTTTCAACCCATGGTTGGGTCAAAAAGGGACAAACTCAACGGTTGGGTTATAAATGAACCTATATTGGGATGTTTCGCTATGTCAATTCAACCCAACCGTTTGGTTTGGCCCTTTTTGACCCAACCATGGGTTAAATAATAAGCTTATAAAGATAATATAAATTACAAAAAGGGAGTGCAATGTATTACAGAAACAAGAATTTGGATAAGATTTTATAAGATTAGATTTTAGGTTTCGTGAGATTTATCTTCTTGAAACTGTCCTCCTGCTAATCTGTTCAGGGCTATAGCATAACATGATGCCACTTTTGTTAACATGTGTCGCTAATCGCTCTACATCTGTGCGGTGTGAAAATTCTCATACACAACAGCAATGTCATGTTTCCAAAAGCCATGAATAATTAACAGTAACTCAAACAAGCTGAGTACCGACATCCAAATATTGCAAGGACGCCTTCTCCTCATCATCGCTTTAGATTTATGTGCATTTGGCAAGTTTTTTGTCACAGCTTGGTCGCTCTCAAATGTTGTAGCGCACGTGGCCCGATAGTACAGCAATGCCGTGGTTTCGGGTCTCCTTTAAGCCTTAACTCTTGCGGAAATGCTGACAGCAAACAAAACACGCTGACTTCCATTTAATGGGAAAATCTTACAAAAGCATCTAAATGGAGTGAGCAAGCTGCTAAGAAAAGATTGAGAACTTTTAATGATAATGTAAACATGACGAAAAATGTGGTTGCTCACAACTTGTTCCTCATTAGTTACAAATGAATTACCCAGCATGCAACATTTAAATTAGCAGCTTTACAGACCCCAAAGGGCTAAAAATGCCTACGGTTGTTGAATTATTACACGCAGACCATCTGCAAACAGAACTTTACTTATAAAAGCACTTTAAGGACAACATTTGACAAGGCAAATGTCATTGTAACAATAAAGGCCTAACAATTTTATAATGTCTGCTAATTGGGGATTTTCTTTTCATTAGCGCTTTCTTTCTTTGATTCTTTGGCATGTAATCACAGCAGTGTAAGACAACTATGTGCCCCATTAACCTTAGGATAACACCCGAGTAGATCTGCTACATGGCTGAATTTGTCCCGTGTGAAGCCTATGGGTATATGCTGAGCTCAAGTCCCAAGATGATCGCAACAATTCTCAACCTAAAGCAGGTGGTTTCTATTTGCCTTGTCAACATACATTTATTTTGAAGCTTTTGCACAATTTTTTGCGTGTTTCAAACCAATGAATAAACAAAATTACAGGAAAATAAGGAGTAGGTGATTTTTAAAGGGGATGGACATTGTGGAAATGATTCAATGAAATGTGCTACAGAAAAACCAAATATGCAAATATATCAACACAATCTCATTCGTACGTATTTTACGAGATGGCTAATTCATATGAATTGGTACAATATCATTTGTACGTTTTAGTACTTCCCCAGCGACATCAGGTTTTTTTCTAACAATCATGATTCACATCGCACAAATTGATACATATCAGCCACCTCGTAAAATAAAAAAAAAAAAAATATGTACAAGTGAGACCAGGCTAAATATATCAAATCTGGCTATTTTTAATGGTTTGAGGTTAATGAAAAGTCTCCAATCAATAACAAGGAAGGTCTGAGTCTTTGATCTTATTGAAAAGCTTTAAAGGGGAAACGGGTCAGGGTGCATTGGTTGTTTGTATGTGTTGACCTTGTGAAAAACAAAAGCCCAATGACAGCGTGTAGACGACATGCACAATTATCTCTTTCGAGGGTATTCACGAATCCCATTGCTGTCAATGCAGGTTAATCAACTCTTGTGTTACCCATTCAGCTATTCGTGTAATCCTATAGTGATTACAGAGGCAGTCGAATCACACAAAGAGGTCTTGAAGGAGGCACACAAGTGAGGAAAATGGAGTTAAGATGGCAAGGAATGACAACTTAGAAAATTGAGAAAAAGAGAAACGCAGTGTAAAAGCGATGTGTAGTAAAACACATAAAGAGAAAAAAACAGATCACACAACAGGAATGACAGGTTGAATGGTTTGTTTATGAGGCAAATCGATGCAAGAAACACACATCCACACCGTAACTTTTTATTCAGTTTAAAAGTGCACACAGTAGACATACACAGAATGATCTAGCTCATGCTTGGGTTTGTAGTAGACTGAAACATGAATGAAATGACAAACGAGTGAATGAAACGCGAGAAAAGCCGTTTTATGACATCATGATGCACACAGTCAAACTTTGCTCTGCACGTCTGCAGTCCACCAATGAGATCGAATCGCAATATACATCGTCATCGAGTAAAAACGAACGCGACAGTCGCGATTCCCGGTCGCTAAACACCTCTTTTACACACACATATAAATACTTACCACATATGTTTTCTGGGAGGCAGGCTACGCTCTCTGTTGATGGCAGTCACCCCTAGAGCCAGCTGCATTACAGTTATGTATTTCTGGTAATTCACCATGGTACTGTTCACCGCTTTTGTACAACACGAAAATCCGCACGGAAAGAGACGCGCAGGTAATGCTAATAATAACAGTTCAGACTCTCCTCCCGCTCCCTGGCATCGGCTTCAACTGCGTCTTCCTTGCTGAGCATCACAGCGCCATTTCCAGCAGCAGCAGCACTGACAGGGAAAACAGTCCCCGCGAGGGCGCGCGCCGCTGCCAACCATCATCACCGCAACGTTAGTCTGCTCGTGTCGTACCACTCTGACGAGAAAGCGCGCCAATCCGCTCGTTAATGCTCACGAGATGGGCATTCTTTTCCCGCCACTCGCGCGTACTGCCGCTTTGCTCAGAACGCGCGCACGCTCTCTCTCTCTCTCTCTCTCTCTCTCTCAAAGATACGCTGCTGCGGCGTCCACGCGTCCGTGCGTGAGGTAAGCGGAGTGTGTGTACCGTCCTGTAGGTGTGTGTGTGTGTGTGTTTGTGGAGGGGGGTGGGGTGGTTTAAATGTTAAATGAGCTGGAATTAAGGTGGAACCCCGTAATAACAAACTGTAAGTCGGTATAATTCATCTAAAAATTAAACAATTTAACGTTACAATTTTCCACAAAAGCAGATATTTGCCGAATTTCCGGTCTGCTTTATTCCTTATTAAATGGTGCCAAATTAGTACCAACTTTATTCACACTATTAGCAACAGTTAACATAAAAACACCAATGTTTAAAAAGTACTTTCATTTATTATTAGTATTTATCTACGATGGACTCTTATTGGCTGGAGTCTTTTTATTCATTCATTATTGAATGTTTATGTTGGCACAATTATATTTTTGTCTACAAGAGTAATTTGCAAACATTGAATTATACGTTTGACTGTATATGCAATATAATGTTACTATATAAGCTTATATTCAATAGTATTAATATAAAAATTAATATACATATTTTTCTTTTGAATATTTTACCATTACTTTAAACTCATCATATCTGAGTTAAAAATGGTTTCAGTATAAATGTTTCAAATAAAAATTCAGACAGAAAAATGGTGTACGGTGGTGTAAATATTTATGAAAAATGTAATGTATATTTGAATTAGTTGGTTATGACTATAATTAGACTATTAAGTTACATTATTACATGGCTTTCTGGCGTACTTGCTTCTGATTGGTCAGTAATGTTATTCCAGGGTACTGTGAATCATCTTGACTGGTACTACTTTTAGGTTTAATGTATCACTCAAAGTATCGTTTTTTTTTGTTATAAATAAGATAAAATACTTCAGATCAATATTTCATGTCCAATTATTTACTCATGTGGCATGTCTCCCTGTAACAAGCAGGATTTTTTACATCCATCTGGTTATCACAAAAAAGCACCTTCAGGGTGATACAGGATCCGATCACCCTGTCTGGGTTGATTTTGCAATAACAGACGACTGGATGTACAGCACACTATTCCTTACTTACACAACAGAACAAAAATGAAACAATAAATCACATTTGTAAAAAACATTTAATTACTAATTAAAGCATTTTTTAAAATAAAGACTTCCCACATTTACAGTGATTAGACCAAAGCATCTTTGCTTTGGTCTAATCACTGTAAATGTGGGAAGTCTTTATTCATCTACTAGAAATGAATGTTCATGTAATATTCTGAAACACCCCCTCACATAGCTCAGAATTAAGCAGAGAGCATGTAGTCCGCTTCATCTGATTTCAGCGTGGGCTGTTCAATTTAGAACGATTCTATTTAGGGAATAATTTACTTTTCAAACCGCTCGAAACGGGCACTTGCTGCATGATTTCCTGAGTTTTATTTCTGGACTCAACATGGCTGGACTGTTTGTATAGATTGCAGTACTGGATTGGCATGCACAGACAAATACAGGGTACATGAAACAAAGAGAGTCTGTGCTGAATCTGTTGGAGTGTAATTATGGTAGTGTCGACCCACTGACTCGTGCTTCAGTGCTTAATTTCCATTAATTTCCAAGGATAATTGCATATGGATGCATTGCAGAAAATGGGCATGAATTCATACAATGACATCTGAATGAAGACAAAGAGTAGATATAAAAGCAAGACTGATATTTTTCTGAGGACTTCAGTTTATAATCTTTAGAGCTTTGTTGACATCTTTGAACTAATGTCAGAGAGCTCTAAGGGTGATATTCAATGTTTATTGTGACTTAAGGTGTAGAAGTTAGACAATTTTTTATTACTGTAATTGAATAAAATTTGCTATTTGACATTAGCTCAACTGGTAGAGAAGGGCCAAGGCATAGGTTTGATTCTCAGGTAATAAACATACTGATAAAAACACCAAAATTTTCCTATCTACTTGTGATTGGATTACCTGAGAAAAATGTCTACAGATCTACAAACAACATAATCAAAATGATTGTGAAAAAAACCATTCTCCTTCACATGAATGAACAAATCTGTTCTTAAACACACAAAATCCACAGCAGCAGGTATTGTCTGGTCCGTGCATTAGATGCTGTTTCTGCAGTCTGGCAGTCTAATGTATCTTAAGCATGGCACACTTTCTACTGCAGCACCATCATTTCACACTCACATACTGTACTGTACATCTCACATGAATCCCTGGAGTCACACACATACACCAGACACAGCCAATGAAGAACCCGCTCCTCATTTTCAACCCCGTTTGAGGAACAAACTACATACTGTAGGTCAACAGGGTTAAGGAAAGTCTTCAACATTTTAACAGGACAACCCATCTATATAGGACACCAATTGAAACATTCAGGGATCTATTTATAAATGCCCACCAAACTAAGTTGGTCAAGGACCGTACATTTACAAAATAGGACAAGTTAGGAATGACCTCTTTCCAGTGCTTTTGGTCTTCCACACACAGACACACAAGGGTTCAAGAACGGCGTACGAGATTCAAAGGCAGTTCCCAGAAGAGGGAGAGTTGGACCCGAGCCGTAAGAACCCTCTCCAGCTGGGCCGGTGTGATTTATGAGTTTTCGCAAGTGAACAAAGAGGAGAAATGAGGTAAAAAGGAGGCGGTCCTTTACACACTGCACCAGGAGAGAGAACACGCTCGTGCGAGACACGAGAGAGGAAGGTTCCAACATATGCACATGGGAGACCACGACACAAACACACACACACACATTGTACTAATACAATAGCATACAAACACAACTATCTAAACATGTAAGTAACACACACACACTCGTTCTTTAAACACACACACACCTCCAGTCACACTTCATCGCTGTCGCAGTGCTCGTTCTCCGTGTGTGCCGAGGTGAGTCATCAGCAGTATGTAGCATAACCCGACCGCTTTAATCTTCCTCTCTCTCCTCCTCCTCTTCTCTCCGGTAACCTGGCAGACTAGGATTTCAGCCTGGTTATTTTTAACCAACAATGATCTGAATTCTCAACGGCTGTGCCGGTTGGAGCGCTTCCGCCAGAGAAAATTAAGTCGCCGAAAGCAGATCCGCCTGCGATTAAGATGTCACACGTGTGACGGTTCGCTTGCCAAACAAGCAAAATTGTTCCCTCAATAAACATATTTCACTTTACTTTCACTTTATTTTGCTTGTGGTGGTCTAAGCCCTTCTCTTTTTAACAAAAATGATTGAATTTTATTTTTCCTAATAGCGCTTTTAACGTCACTGCACGTTTCGAGCTTACACATGAAAATGCACTATTAGAACTAAACTTTTTTTTACATTTTAGATATTAGATATCTCTTAAACATTTTTTAAATCTTTTTAAAATTATTCTTTTGTTTGTTGTTATGAAAAATTGTCAAATATTTATTATTAAATCTTTCCATCAATATACAGTTTGTCATGATTAGATTAGAATTCAACAATGCAATATTAAAGTGAATAGTGAAATAACAGTGTTCCTCCTGTGGACAGTTAACAGATTAACAAGCTTAGATTGGAATTTAGCATTAAATGCTCCACACAGACCAAAGCATATAAAAATATATGTGAGACTTCATCAGATTGTTACCATAAGATTGATAAGATTACCATAAGATTGTTATCTTTAATTATGTACTGTAACATCTCCATTGCCCACTGCAGTTGCCTCACAGGCGTCGAATATTAAGACTAACTTTTAACCCACATGTGGTGTTACAGAAACACAACGCAAGCAAAATCTAATCTAAGTCTATATCTAATTTAATGCATTAGCTCAACAACAGAACTCTATAATTGGAAATCATTACAGTAGTTAACGTTGATGGTCAGCCAGTCCAGCCAGACCCGTTCCTTTTATGGCTGTTCGGTCCAGTGGAGACTGGCTTTGGTCTATGATTTACAACAGCAGCTTTGGTCAAACTCAGCAAGAAACTGAAAACTGTTAGACGGACACAGACAAAGTGAGAACCCCACAGATAAATACCATATACTCCTGGACAAGCGTGGACCTGTGCTCAGATCAATCAATTTGGTTTCTGCTCAGCAATAGCCAGTGCGTGTGAGAGACAGAGAAAAGATTAGTGTTTTTTACTGTAAGCCACTTTACAGTAAATTAAAATTACAGTTCACCCCATCAACCAAAAGACCAATCATTGGAAAATATACAGCACTACCAAACTTTGCAAAAAAAAAACTTGGAAGTCATTTCTTAGGAGACTTAAAGGGGTAGTTCACCCCCAAAAAATTCTGATGTCATATAAAACCTGTATAACTTTTTTCCTTCTGTGAAACACAAAAGAAGATATTTTGATAAATGTCCATGGAAGTCAATGGGGGTCAATGTTGTGGATACCAATATTCTTCAAAATATCTTCTTTTCTGTTCTGGAGAAGAAAGAAAGTCATATATGTTTGAAATGACATGAGAGTGAATAAATGAGGGATTTTTGGGTGAACTATCCCTTTAATTGAGTTCATTGTTTGGTTTTGTTAACAGGTCTCAGAAGTTATTTTAAACATTTTTGGCAGTAATAGACATTGTAAATATACAGTAAACATACAACGTACCCTTAGATACTTTGGTATTGGAAGATTTAAATGAGAAATGCATGTGTTCATCTTACTGTACTTTAAACCTTAAAATCAAACAATATTTCAGCACAGTTTGAGAAATTGTTAAGCTGTGTTTATGCTCATTTATAGCCGTCATAATCTCATTATTATTGTTGTAAAGGTAAAAATTAAAGAACACAATTTGGACCCCACCATGTATAGAAACATATACGCACACGCGTGCGCACACACACAGTTGTTTTACATGTAAATGTCATGAAGTGGAGCTGGAGGCAGGATTTGTCCTACTTCCACAAAGAACATCTACTCAAACCAGCAAATTGCCCTGTTAGCCTTATTCTCCAACATTTATACAGACATTGTTTAGCTAAGAGCTCTGTTTACTCTTTATTTAAAAAACACAAGTTTCTGGTAAAAGAACCTGACAATCCCCAGGCAATAACACAGCATCAAAAAAAGCTTCAGTGTGCCATATTTTATCCATCCAAAAGAAAGACGCGTTATAGTTTATGTTCACAGCACGTACTATATTGTATATGTTATATAACTATAAAGTTTATAAATATGTATATATGTAAATAACTAATACCATAATGAATTTGCTGTATTTTCCATATATTCCTCATCCATATTCAGTGATGTCCTTTGTCTTGGTTTTCCTCAACATTGCTTTATTTACATACATATTTCAAACACTATGATTGGCTGAAATCCTCTCCACCTTTTTCACCCCCCAGACAGATTCTATAAGCAACCGTTCTCAAACTTCTCACGCTGAAACATCTCGACATCAACCGGAAACATCTTATATATCTACATCGAAAAATCTCTACTTACATATAATGTCTATAATTCTGCATTCCCATCATGGCGTCCATAATCATACTTCTCTCTTCTGCGTCTGCCGTATCCAAATTGCCCGGCTCCTGCGTGTGGGTCTGTCTGTATCCTAACTTGTGTGACCCAAAATGATTTTGTCATATTGCCACGTCAGTGAGTTTGTGTTTGTGTGTGTTTCGTCCGTGGGTCAAACCCGTGGCGCTGACGTCTAAATGATGACTTTGCTGTCAGTCAGAAATAAAGGAGGCCTAGTTTAGCGAACAATACACCTGACTTTCTCTTTACCTCACGCAGATTCATCATTGAAACATCGCCTACTTCTTCTATTTTAAGCCCAGCTTGGATCTAGCCTCATTTTATAAGCCATACCTGTATGTCCACAACATTCATTTTAATGACATAATTTTGTAGTGATTTACACTTGTAAACAACATCTAAATCTAATACCACAACTGCTTTCTTTGCAAAGGTACAGTGATTTGGTGCAATGCATTCTGGGATGCAGAAGATTTACTTCATTTGCCATCACAGCATGTAAAGACACACACATACAGTACACAAATCTGTTCATCTTATACACTTACTGATCAAACAACACGCTGACATGACAAATAAAGCAGATTCTTCCTCATGCATACTGCAGTATATCTAGTGTCATGGTGGTTCCTCTCTCGCTTTAAATAATGTATTTGTGCTTGTCCAACTTACATGCATTGAAGAAAACATTTGTCCAGTTACAGGCATACAAGTTACAAACAGATGCACCGTCCTCCAATTACACAGACAGGTGAGGGGGTTTACATAAGGGAGATGACTTAAGCAAGCTTGTAAACGTGATGTCAGCAAGTATTCAGAGTATTCAGGCAAAAATGTTGATATTCATGAGAACAGAATGACTCACTGATGCAGATATAACAAAGCATGAATTTAATACTGTCATCTAACTAATCCCGCATAGGCAAAAAACACTCAAAGAATGTGCAAAAAATTACATTTGCATATTTGTACATAATTTGGAAGCAGTTCTGTACGGAGCCCCTAAAGGGACATTTGGGAAAGAATAAAAAAATGAAGACTTTCGCGTGCGAACGAGAAACATTTCGCGTGCGCACGAGAAACTATTGTGTGCACACGAGAAACGTTTCGCGTGCGCACCAGAAACTTTCTGCGTGCTCACGTGTTACAGTTTCCGGTTGCGTCACTCTCTGTCGTCTTACAACGAAGAAAACAAAATCATGGATGCCCACGAATTAATTGAGATCTATTTTAAACTTGGCCTTCAATACAAAGACATTGTTTCACATTAGTAATGATGCTAATGCAAAATACCTAAACCGGAAATTGTGACCCCGTGTGCACGGCATACGTTTCTCGTGGGCACGCGAAAGTTTCTCGTTCTCACGCAATAGTTTCTCGTGCACACAGGAAAGTTTCTCGTTCGCACGCAAACGTTTCTCGTGCTCACGCAATAGTTTCTCGTTCTCACGCAATAGTTTCTCGTGCACACGCAAAAGTTTCTCGTTCGCACGCAAAAGTTTCTCGTTCTCACGCAAAAGTTTCTCGTTCGCACGCAAAAGTTTCTCGTTCGCACGCAAAAGTTTCTCGTGTGCACGCAAAAGTTTCCCCTGCGCACGCAATAGTTTCTTGTTCTCACACAATAGTTTATCATGCACACGCAAAAGTTTCTCGTGCGCAAGCAAAAGTTTCACGTGCGCATGCAATAGTTTCTCGTTCTCACGCAATAGTTTCTCGTGCACACGCGAAAGTCTTAATTTTTTTATTCTTCCAAATGTTCCTTTAGGGGCTCTGTAGTTCTGAAGAATTCCAATAGGTAATTTTTTTAGGATTCTAAGATAACACAAAACTCTTTTAGAACATACAGTTACAGACTAGTGAGACTAGTACAATTCCCAGTAGATAAAGTACTCTACAAGATTCTTTTCAAACTGTTGCAACAGAAGTTGAATATAAAAAACTGATAGATATATTAATATAAACATGTCACCAGGTGTCAATATGTAAAAAATGTATGCAAGTGTAGAATTTGGTGTGGTATTTGTTTTAATGTGGTTGTGATTGTTGCATAACAATGAAAATCAATAAAAATATTTCAGTAACAATATTAAAATAAACTACAGCGCCCCCTAGCAGCAATGCTGAGAATGCAACTTTTACATGTATTGAAATCATGTGCTAGAAGTGCTTGAAACTTTTGCATTCTGAAACTTGTGTAAAAAACATTTCAGACATAATTGCTTGTTAGCAAAAGCATCATTCAGCCAAGACCAGCAAAACACCTGAGGAGGGTTTGGGCTTGATTTTTTCAATACAGAAATGCCACAGAAAGGGCACAGAAATGCAGAAATTCCTCAAGGCCAGTTAAGCAACCCCACAACAGAAAAGGTCAATGTCTCGAGAGACTCCGGAAATACGAAAGACTGATGAGACAGGATTCACACATCAAAGAGGAAAACAGCTGCCTCCTCAGCATCTCTGCCTATCTGTCTAAATGTGTTGATGTCAAGCAAAAAAAGCCCAATCAAAGAGTAACTGCCTTCTCTTGCTTTTCTCTGTTTAAACCCTATAAAGCAAAAAGACTTGACTCCGCAACACAAAACATGAAACAACTTAGACTAGTATTAAACTGACATCCAACAGTGTGACAAGATGGTTTTCATTCATTATGCAAAACAACACAGAGGGACCCGAGAGGAACAGACTGCAGCAATTACAGCGCCGGCGAGGTGATATCTTACCTCGTGTCAAAAACTGGGTCTGTGTACATAGGTAGAAAACAAACCGTCTCTTGTCTCTCCGACACCGTGTTCGCTTGGATGTGGGACACTTTTGTTTGTCCTTGCTTCTTGTTTTCCTCAACTGAGCCATCTGTGAAGGATGAACAAATTTGGTTTATCGTCACAGAGAAACAGTCTGGGTACAGTTGGGAGACAAAAATCTTTCAGACACCTTTGAAAAGTTAACTTTGACTTTAATGAGGATTCATTTAGTTCTGAGAATCTGTAAAGATTTAGTCCTGAATACACTTAGGCCCTAACCTTATTCATAAACCTACAATCCCAAAAAAAGGTTTAGAAATGTGTTAAAATGCAAGTATTTATTTAGATCAGAACATAGAGTAAAGAAGACAATTTAAGCATTATGGATTAGGGGTGGGAATCTTTAGGTACTACGCGATCCGATTCCGATTCTGGGACTCACGATCCGATTCCAAAACGATTCTTCATATAATTTTTGCAAATATGATAAATTTGCATTTTAAATAAATAAAGAGTTTTTATGCTTTTTGTTTATAGTTAGATAGTTTTAACAAAGTTATATTCAGGATGAACAAGTTCTGACATAGAATTGATTCTGAATCTTTGAGAATCGATTCAGAATCGTAAGAGAAAGAATCCCGATGCATTGATGCATCGATTTTTCTCCCACCCCTATTATGGATGTGACATGTTCAGTCAAAACTTGAGATATAAATTCTCACAGAATGTATTTATTAACAATATGTTGAAGCATTTATTTGACTACTGTAGTGTGTATTTGTAGAGTATAGACATTAGAAAATATCAGTCTATGAATGAGTTATTTAATGAAAAAAAAAAAACATTCAATTATGGATTGTGACAAAAAAAAAACATTTTTGAGAGGCAACATACTGAAGGATTTTTGTGAATGTCACAAACCAGATGCAATAATACCCAACAAATAAAGAAGAGATAACTCTTAAAAGCACATTTTTTTTATGTCACTAGGAGATGTTTGTACTGCTTGTCTTTATACCAACATCCTGAGCCCCCCCTACAGCCATCCAATATAATTGCTACCATTAATCTAAAATCATTATGTGCCTATAACCCAATACAATAATATGTGTAGTATTTACACAATATAAATAATCACATTTATTCATATCATTGTTATTGATGATACTAGTACATCGTGACACCCCAAATTGATAGTTAATGGCCAACATGGTTATCTTGAGGTCATATGTACAGGTAACGTCAGGTAATGAATTCTCAAACTGTACATAATTTGACCTGTTTATCAATCTCACATTAATCTGTACCCATCATATCTGAAGATTAAGATAAATTAGCTGACAAGCTTAACCTAGACAGTTAAGTTTGAGGCCATATGCCGAGTTTGCCCGCTGGTAATCTGCTCAGTGGGGTGGATTTAAGCACTAGTTTCTTCCAGCTCTTAATGGGACACACTGTCTTAAAGTGAATTTCATAATAATTAAAGACCCACAAAGCATTTTATTTTTATAATAATATTATTTTTTATTTTCAAACATGAATTGTTATTTTCCTCATTTACTCCTTGATATGGCCCTAACATATGCAATTGTGATAGGACTATTGTATTGTATTAATATCTACCTGGACATCACAGGCAATGAATCATTCTCAGTGAATCTCATGAAATTTAGGAATTTATTTTAGGACCGTTAAGTTTTTCAGTACTGTGGGATTATTTTTATATTAAGCACATTTTCGCCACAAAATCTCATTATTGTAATGCAAAACGATATGTTATCATGGTTGTAATAGGATTAACATTGAAAAATGTGATAATAATTAGCTTAATTGTCATAAAAATAAAGCCAGAATGCAACAAGATCTTCATTTTCTTAAAGCAACTTTTGTGTTACCTAAAAGTGTTTTTGTGAGTTTTTTTTTTAAGGATTCACTCATGATGGCCTAAAATGTTAATAGATTGTAGATTTTAAGACACAATATCTCTGATTTACCTTCACAGTCCAGAAGAAAGCAGGTGAGCAGGTGAGGACACACTTCCTCCAGCACAGAACAGAAGGCGTTAAACGCGATCGGTCCTTTCTGGGACAGCTGATCCAGAAACAGCTCAGTTCGTTTCTTACTGGATTCCTGACCTAGTATCTCTTTATATTCCCCAAGTGAAAACACTTTGTCATACACCAGGTACGGCATGACCTTGTTGACATCGAGCTCTTTCAGCATTATCTCCCTGTGCTGCTTCAGAACCCTGGCAACCCACTTCTTCTTCCTTCTGTTGGCCGGTTTCTTCCCTTTATTTCTTTGTCTTGTGTTTTTCTTGATAAACCATTTCTTAGATTCGCTTCCAAACATCTTCACGTTGAAGGTTCCCACTATGGTTTTGTTGATTTGGCCAAATAAAGGAAAGTGCATTTTTTTACAGCCAGGTGATCATGCTTGTATTTTCTTTCTCCATTAATGATGCATTTGTTGACACTCAAAGTGTCTGGGAGTTTAGGACAATCTGGACAGGATCAAAATATGTGCTCGGTACTTACAGACAGTAATAGGATTAGCCTTGTGATAAGCAGGCCATGGATGGGTCATACTGTCTCTGCTATTGCTAGCGTGTTAATTGTCAAATTCAACAGAAACAGACATTATTCAAAATAATAAAAACTAAACTACATGTTTACATGAAGAGTGCAAGAAAATACCATTCAAAAGTCATTTATTTTATTTATGAGTTGCTGGAAATCGGAATTGTAGTAGTCGTGTCTTCCAGAAGAGGGCAGCACAGCTTCATAAGTTCTGCTCATAAAAGTTTTCATATTTCACTTTTTAAAGTATATTAAAGGGAAACTTTACAGAAAAATTAAAATTTTTCATCATTTATTTACTGTATCACTTTCTTCTGCAGAACACAAAAGAAGATACAGTATTTTGAAGAAACTGGTAACCAAATAACATTGAACCCTATTGACTTCCATTGTATGGACACTGAAGTCACTGAAACGTTTCTCAAAATTTGTGCTTTATAAAGAGTCATAAACAGGTTTTGAACGACATAATGAACAATCGTTTATCCCTTTAAGGTTTAGAGGGTTTTAAGTCATGTTAAAAATGTTGTTGATGTCTTTAAAGTCTTTAACATACAGAACACTGAGGTGTTTATACTGAAACTCCACATAAAAATATACCAACATCCACATTAAACCATTAACCTAGTTAATACATTTTTTATTTAAATTATTGTTATATTAAACAATATTAACAATACATTATACTAATCTAATTGTATGTAATAAACCTTTGACCTAAATAACTGATGTCTTCATTCTAAAATATGTTTAAGGATTGAGCACATATGCAGTATTATTATTATTTATAATGTATTATAATGTAACTTTTATGTGTGTAACCATATTAAATATGTTCTTATCTGTCTTCATCTATTTACTTGCCTTGACAGGAAGCTGATTAACCTTAAATATGATGGGCATATGGGCTGACATCAAACAACAGCTTGATATTTGATCAGAGATTTGTATTATGCGTCTGCAGGACAGTTATTTTTATGACAGCAATACTTAGTTTACACTATGTTGAAACAAAAATATTTTACAGTAGCATTCATGAGAACAGATTAATGCCATATAGTAAACCATTAAAGCTGTGTGCTTTGTACAGATCTTCTGGGGAATTTTATGGTATGATGCTGATGCTATCAAGATTTTATGTTGTTTCTTGGGTTTGCTTAAATGTGAAGGTCACAGTTTTGGCCCTATAGCAATTTTTTTTATCTGATTTCTACTTTATACAGTTGTAAAGACGTCACTGTGTTGTACTGATGTTGATCAAGAATCCCTCCCTCAAAACACACCTTGTGCTGTTTTTCTGACTCATATATTCATACTTTGCTTTTGCTGTAAATTACCAATCACTTGCTGTTTGATAATGTGATGCAATACAATGTGGAAATGTCCGAAATATTTATTTAGGCGCTAATTTATATTGGGCCTATTAGGACTGGATCAGCAGGGTTAGTACATCGGGCATGGGTTTACCAGCGGCCTCCAAAGCCTCAGCTGCTCCGTACCAAAAGATGGTGAACTTTAGGGCAAAAACTGTGAAAAATAAAGAATGTGAAAGAAATGTTTTACTTTCAGAGCATTTCGGCTTTTCTCACCGTGGACAGTGAATCACATCATAATAACTTTCCAGAATGTATACGTGCGCTCCACCCTGAGTTATCAGTTCCAGCAAAAAACTAGGAGTTGATCTGCAATGGGTTGATATTTCTAAACAATTACATCAGAGGCGCTGTACACCATTATCTAACTAAATACGAAAATTGTTTTATGCGTTGTGTCAGTTCATGTCCTGAAAATGTGAACGTTTGAAAACATTACTGTTCTTGTCTCCTTGTAAATTGTATTCCATAATTTTTCCATTTTCATTTCTATTTCATTCCTTTTATTTTACATTTTACTACAGGAAAGCTTTTATTTAATTTATCTTATGTTTGTTCCAAAATGTGTTTTTTTGTAAACCTGCTTTTCAATACTGCAAAACTGTGAAAAGAGCTATGGAAATTCATTTAAAATTGAATTTGAATTGTGAAAAACGATGATGTGTTTCTTTACATCACCAACTACCAGCCCATAGTTTTGCTGCGTTCCAGACAACTCAGATTTACGAAACTCTCCACCTGAAACCCGGAAGCAACGTTTGTATTTAGCCTCATTTAAAGGTTTTTAGTAACATTAAACATCAATGTTGCTAATGATTTAGTAGCATTAAAACATTTTAAGTATTTAACAAATTATAACGCTGTGGATATAATTTCTAGGTTGAGGTGGGAAATATACTAAATACGAGGTGTCTGGAACGCAGCAATAATACAACGGTTTTACTCGTTTTCACACATCTGCACATTGTTTTGAGAATATTGTTGTCTGTATGTAAAACCACAAATAACTTTTCCATTTTAATACATGATTATGGTCTAAACATACTTTAAGATATTACTATTTTATTTATGGAACATTCATTACATAGAAACAAAGAGAGTAAAATGGATACAATGAAATAGAGAGGGACAAATGCAGCAATTGATTAACACAATAAAAGCTTTTCTGTATATAATTATAAATTATAAACAGCATATATGATTCAGTCAGACATGGCAGGAACTTCATCATTCCAAAGCTATGAAGCATCTCCAGGTGACTGCATTACACAACAGCGGTTTAAACTCCGGCCATTAAATTCTTATATAAGAATGTCATTGAATAATTTTACAGTCTGACGTCAGTTATTTTTACAGAATTATAATGCAGACGTCTAGAAGTTCTCATAGTGGTGAACAAAATGTGTCTGGTCCTGTTTGTTCATTTGCTGACAAGCTTTCTCGACATTCTTGGTTAAACCAGGAGGACCGCAGCTGAACACGCCAATCTTTTCCACCTGAAAGTAAAACAGAAGAGTATATCATTAATCATTTCTTAACCAAAGAGAGACTCAAATAAAATATACCGGGTTCTGACCTCAGGATGAACTTCCTGTAGCGAACTGAGGAAAGCCACAAAGGGTGGACGACCAAAGTGGGTTATAGATCGCAGACCAGTAAACAAACTCCGGTTCCAGACCTTCTGAAAGTGACGCTCGCAGACATACTTCAGAAAGAGAAAAAACACCTTTTACAACCCACAACTCAACTGCTGGTTTCTCCACAAGCTTAAGTTTGGAGGCGGTATTTACCAGCATAATGGTGCGGAGGTCAAACTTCTCAGCCAGCTGGGTGATGTAGATGTGCACAGATACCAGATCATGGGCGTCCATCTCCTCCACCTCTCTTATGATGTCAGACACCCACTCGAATTGACGCTGAGTCCGTGTCACCCAGATAAAATACACCTTTAATGAAAACACGTTCAATTTACATCAACAGTTCAACAAATGAATAACAGTGTTCCTCAATATGGATCTGCTTGCACTAGAGAAAGCTTTGACAGAAAATTTCACAGATACGCTGGAAATTTGTGTCTTAAATTATATATAACCAGTTAACTGTCACCATGTTATTTCCCTATTTACTTTAATATTGCATAGCTGAATTTTTATCTAATCATGACAAACTGTAAATTGATGGAAAAGTATAAAACCCAAGATTAAATATTTGACAAATTTTCGTAACGATAAACATGAACAAAAAAAAAAAAAAAAAAGTTTAATGTTACTGTCATTTATAAAAAATACCTCAAATTAATATTTTTTAAAAAGATTTTTGAGAAAAATGTCTAAAAATAAAACAATTGTAGTTCAGATAATGCATTCTCATGTGTTAAACAAGAAACTGCTATTTGCTATCTTGAGAAATGCATCTTTGGTTTTCTTTAAGGATGTTTAGATATTTGTACTAGAAAAGAAAATGAAGAAAAGGCCAAGATGACATCATTTTCATTAAGCTCAATCAATTTGCATGCAATGTTATCAGACATTATGCGTGCGTTATGCGAGTATGTAAATCAGACTTGTTAGTTCATAAAATAAAGTTTCGATGATACATTTTTGAGTGATGGGAATGTAATACCTTTTTGCAATGAAATTTGAGCTTGACAGAAGATTTAAACGCCAGGTCTTTTAAGATGGAGGCAAACGGTGTGACCCCGATCCCAGCGCCCACCAGTACTGACACCTCATAATCCGTCCACTCCTGATGACCCTCCCCGAACGGCCCGTCTAGATACAGCTGCGGAAAAAAACAAAAAACAATGTTAGGCTTTAGGATCAAAACACCTTTAGGATCTAAATATAATCCACACGTTTTTACCTTCGGATACCCTTTCGTCTCCTGGAGTTTCTCAGGGGTGTAGACCTCTCGGAGTTTGCTGGTCCAGGGTCCCGCTGCTCGGATGTGAAGGCTGAGCGTCTCCTCGTGCGGTGCGGAGGTCAGGGTGAAAGGGTGGTACTCATCTGTGCCAAGCGCCAGACATGCGATACGTACCCACTGTCCCGAGCGGTACACAAACCCCTGAGGTCGTTTAAACTCCAGGTATGTTACGCCTGCCATGAGAGAGAAATCGAGTAGATGGTTTGTCATCACATCAGTCATGGTCACTGAAAGACAATATTATTTCTGTCTGGACTATTTCATTTTAAAGCCAGCGAAGCGACTGATTCTCCAGCACATTGTGACCGTTATTGTATCCATCTCCTCAGAGATAAAAAGAGCTCAGTGCCGTATCTGAAACAGTTGTGTACCTGACGGCAGCAGCTCAGCTTTCACCACAGGGATCTCCACCTTCTTCCTGTTGAGGCTGATGAGCTTGTCCAGGAGGAAGAGGAGACCGGGAGGAATCAGGTAGATGTGGAAGCGCGGTTCCTGGAGGAGGGCGTAGCTGCCGTGGATCACCGTCTGACAAATAAATGATAAGAATAGGGTATTTAATCATTAATGCGGTATCAAATATGTTATACTTTGGTATAAAATAATCAACTTAAGAAGGTATTATAGCGATTTCATTAATTTCATAAAGGAACAAAAATTAAGAGAATCCATTGCTCGTCCAATCAGATTTGAGAATCATATTTAACACCGTTGTGTTGTGCATCTCACCAGCACATAGACGAGCACGTAGAGGTAATGTGTGACCCAGAATCCCCTGAAGCTGATACGTCTAAAATATCGCGAAGCAAAGACATAAATAAAGGAGAAGATCAGGAGCAACAGGACTCCAGTGAGACCTAAATGAGACAAAGAGAGAAAATTAGAGGACGTACATTGTACGTCCACACATCCTCTATCAAATAAAACTTGATAACATTTTATGTATAGATGTACCTGGCACAGTCTTAAAAAACCAATAAGTCCATTTCATCGGAAGCCCAGACCTGCAAATGATCGAGAAATGGGATTTTGATCAAGGCTTGTACACAAACACATTGTATATCTTATGTAACTTAATGCCCGGTTCAGACTAAGCAGTTGATTTTGTCAAAAGTTCCTCTTTAAATGATCAGATCAGTCGTCTGAATTACCCATTGTTGGAAAAGACTCTTGGAAACAGGCAGGCGAGGATGCTGAGGTCACTGATGCAGAAGACGTACACATTGACCAAATGACCCAAACTGTGTATAACTGGAGCACAAAGAATAAAAAACAACATTAGCGATGATTTACTGGAAGAAAGGACAAAACACAAAAGTTATCGATTATTTCATGTAAAGCAAGTCGACTGTGGTTTCGATTTCCATGGAAAGCGGTTATTACAGGTATGTCATAATTTGCAGTAGCAATACGTGTCTCTAATCAAGTCCGCATCCAGTGTTGACTCATACATTTACTGACTGTTTCCTTGGAGTCATTTCAGTATCGGTTGTATAAATTTTATCAAACAAATATCATTTTATCAAAATGATATCTTTGCCTCAGTTTATCAAACTGAGGCAATAATATCAAACAAAACGCACGTAGGTGCACGTAGCGTTTTGCCCTCTGACCTGAGAATATGATGGCCACCATTGCCATGTGTCGATGAAGATCGATGGCTGCGTCGAAGGGGATGTATCTGTTAAGAAACGTCTCTCTGCACAGGGTTATCAGGTTACGGCACACGGTTAATAGCATGTAGGGAAACAGGAAGGAGATGGCGGCCGCAGAGCCGCGAGATACCAGCACGCCCACCATAGAGGTCTCTGGGATTCCACTGGAATCGGCCTGTAAACCATAATCTACAAACATCGCTATTGGTTTGCAACTATTAGTGCGGATATCCAGTGACAATACATATTAAACATGATCCTAATAAACTACTAATTAAATATAAATAAAATATTCAATGCACAAAATATAATAATGAAAGACAGTGAATAAAAGGAAACTTACAATAGCATCTTTCCAAAGCTACTCCAGCTACGATCCCGTACATAATGACTAGGCAGACGACATGTCTTCTGTAGTTTTCTACGAAGCGTTTGAACTGTTGGATCTTCTGTTTTACTGGGTTCCTGTTGTAGCGCTCTCTCTGAGGCTTTACGTAAATTTTGGGATTGGTTAAACCAAACCTAATGACAGCAATAGAGTATTTAGTCTGAGGAACAGTATGTGTGTAGATCTCAACTAACAAAAATATGTTCTAAGAACATTTTGCTAACATTCTTATTAAGTTATGAAAACATTACTTTGTATTTTATATATATATATATATATATATCAAAATTTTTGATTTTGGTATCATTATAGCAGTTTTAGACAAGAAACCATATTTCATATATGGAAACGTAATTTTTTAAATTTCCACTAACAATGTAAAAACGTTTTCATGCCAATGTTTTTAAAACGTTTAGCAATGAAATATAATGTAGATAAAACGCTCTGTTAATGTTACTGTAATAATGTTTTTTTGATAACTTTTTTAGAGAACGTTAGTTGCTCCTTTTTACAGTATCTGTGATGTTAGGGTGTTGTTGGTGGTTATATAAATGCATTTGCAAAAACAAATGTTGTGATTTCTAGATTGCTTCCTTAACATTACGAGTCAACATTCTGTACCTTGATATGTGGGAAATTGTAAGGCAGAACACTTTGAAAAGTAATAGCAAATCTCTTCTCCACAAGCCACACAAGTAATGGCATTATTCATGTACAGTTTCAACTCCAGCAATTATCACATGATCTACCTTAGTCTTACAAGGAAGCACATTGTAATGCAATAAAAAAATCAACACATAATCTAATCCAGACAATTCAGATGACTCTTTGCTTTAGGGTCAATTATGGCCGACATTATGTCACAAAGTGGCATCAGTTCCCACAAACACTGATTGCTCTCAGCGAGCAAATGACGGGTTTCATAAGGTCTTAAAACTAACACCCTGCTGAGCGTCTAATGATCATCTGCATGTTACAACACGCAGCATAATGCAACACATGACCTCAACAGACATGTTACGTCTTAATGTCTTACTTTTTGGTCTGTCTTTGACGAGGTTCCTGACCCTGATGCCCTTCAGAGCTGTGAAGATCTTCCACTGCTGAAGAACTAAATAAGAAATCAACATTTAGTTCTTGTGTTGTTGTGTACTCACAATGAGTTTTATTGTAATTTATTTACCTGTTTTTCTGAATGAAGGATATGCGCTGTTGTCTGGTGAGTTTTTTCTTACCAATCACCTCCATGCCTGTTAATACATGCGCAACAAAATCCTTCACATTTTTTAATCTCCTTGTGCGTCCAGTAAAATATAAAGCATTATTTATAATTTAATATCCCCTACCTGAGTAAATCGTGCCGGAAACATGAAAATGAGCCATGCATTTACTAAAATATCCATAGATATACAGTTACTAGATATACAGATTATTAATTTAACCTTTAATATTGAGTTGAGCTGAATGGTCTCGCAGCAGAAAGTGGAAATCCTCCCATGAGAAGCGATCTTTCTTGTCAAGTCCAGCTGCCTGAAACAAAACTGCTATGCCATCATCAAACTGACTCTTGGACAAAGCACCTCCAGAGATCTCAATAAAAGACCTGCAAAGGACACCAGAGAGAAGTTTTCTTCTAAAAGCACTTCATTGATTCAAATCAGATTAACTGATTATTGTGAATTTTTTGGCAAATTGTCAAGCTCAAAAACAGGATGTGACATCAGAGCTGACCTGAGTAAGGAAGAGAACTCCTCCTTAGACAAGAAACCATCTCCTTTGATGTCGTGCATCGAAAACAGAAGCTTGGACTTTTCCTCAGGTGTGCCTGAAACAATTAAAACAAACATAACTAAAACAATTGTAAGTGTAACAACATCTTAGCTAATGAAAATATGTTCTAAGAATGTTTTACTAACATTCCCGTAAAGTTATGAAAACGTTGCTTCTAAATATTTTAACAATGTAAAGAATAACGCTTTTATATAAATATTTTTGGGATGTTTTCCAATGACATATAATGTTGATTAAGCTCTCTTTCAACATTACTTCAACTTTTTTGATAACTGCAAAAATAAAATCATATTCATTATAATCATAAATATTTGACAATCATAACAATTGGAAACAATCAAAAAATCTTTTTCTAACATTGTCTCATATGAAGCCAGCATGTGTCACATTATTATTGTTCAACACCAATAACCATTTGAACGCCCTTACCAGTCATAAAAATGACAATGACATCCAGGAACTCTTTAAAAGAGATGTATCCATTGCCGTCCTTGTCAGCCAGTGTAAACATGGACTCCACAAACAGCGAATCAGGCTTTAGACCGAACACACGGGCAAATTCAGCTCGTGTTATTTCACACTGTAAAGTCTCTCTGGTCCTCTTGCTCAGGTCACCCGCATCACTTTTATTAATGTCCAAAACCTGCAGTCAAAAAACACACTTCACACGCTGCCTCTGTAGACGTTAAAGCACCTTATTATTATTGCTGTAAATACAACACACATACTTTAGCAAAAGCATGTTTGAAGAACGTCTCCACAATCTTTTCTCGCTGTTCTCTGGTCACTGCGTGCTTCAATATCTCTCTTTCGCTCATTTCCATCACTTTCAAACCCTGATTTCTGTCGTCTAGCTCGGAGCGGAGGTGATTTAAAAACTCTGACCTCAGATTCATGTCTTCAAAAATCAAAACCTGGTGACAACACGTTACATAAAATATAATGTCATACTGTGTATGAACTAGATTTGAACACTTTTTGAAAAAAGATGCAAAGGTGTTGCTTTTAAGCAGCAATATACAGTTGCTAGGGTGTTGCTGGGTGGTCACTACGGTGTTCTGAATTTTTAGCATATTGCCATGTGGTTGCTATGATGTTTAGAGTGGTTGCTAAGGCGTTGCTAACTGTTCTAACTGGTTTTAGGCATCAATATACAGTTGCTAGGGTGTTGCTATGCAGTTGCTAAGGTGTTCTGAGTTATTTGTATGATTGACATTTTTAAAATGTTGCCATGTGCTTGGTGTTTAGAGGGTTTTAGGAGCAAAATACAAGTTGCTAGGGTGTTGCCAGGTGGTTGGGCCAGTCAAAGGAGGCTATTTTATTGTAACTGTATAGGAAGTTACTAAAGAAAATATGAGCAATAAGCACCACAATGGAATGAATGAGCTTGTGAAAAAGTGAGCTTGTCTTGACTCTTAAGCAGTTTCCTTACCAGGTCATATTCTTTGGGGATCTTAAAAAGCAAAACACGCTGCTGATGGTCATAGGATATCAGTACATCTAGGTGGTCTTGGTTGCCCAGGTTATAAGATGTCGGAGATCTATTCTCATCAAAGATCTGTAACACTTTTTCCTTGTTGAATGAAAGCGTTACGTGCCGTGGCACAGTATTGTGACCAAGCCACTCCTTGGCTGGATGTGAAAGTGAAATGTAATACCAAGAAAAACAAAGGTTAAGGAAGTCAACTTGACAGATCAGGTCAATGTGATACATCAGGTCATGTGACTAACCAGCAATTCCTCGTGCTGGTTCTTTATCTCTGGTGGGACCTCTGAGCTTCTTCTGAAATCGTTTGTATCTGGCTGTACGGATATGAGCGACTACACAGGCCACTATGTAACTCACTGTCAAGAGATGAAGAAGACATCATTATCTTTGTGAAAATACATGCATGTAACTAAAAATACATTTACCAAAAACACCAAATACAATACATTTATAATTTCATTTAATAGAAATTTTACAATACAGTAAAATACAATACAGTACAGAACAAATTGATTAACTGTGCTTACAAACAGGAAACAAGAAGAGCACAATCACAGTTGTGCCGAAACCGGCTTTGCTGCGGTTGTCAAAGTATCTCATAGACGTGGCTTTCGTGCAGGGATGAAGATCGGCGGCTCTGATTGGCTCAGGCTGAGGGCATGGATCACCTTTCCAAAAATGATTACATTTTTTTCTGTAATAATATGCATTTATTTTTGCTACATGTCTTAAAGTATATGGTTTGCTTGATACCGTTCGCCCAGAAGAACACGTTCTTTTGAATGTCGCCCTCCTTTGCGCTGGTGACATCTAGGAGAACATTGTGAAACGTGGTGTTGCGTATGGCTTGAATCTCTTCTTCACTGAACAACCTGAGAGAGATTAAAATAACATTTAGTAAAACATTTAGTAACATTAGTCATTTGATCAAATTGACATGGCTTTTATAATGGAAAATGTCTCACCCGTTTTGTCTGTTCTCAAACCAGAAGCGATCCGCGTTTCTTATGCGCTCAAACTGGTCCAGTATGATGCCTGAAAACACTGGACCTGGTCCGTTCTGAGCTTCCAACAACCCGCCAACAAACAGCTCCAGTCTGGAAGTATCATTCTTGTACAAATCTGCGAGCTCTTTTAACAACTGAGCAAGTCAATAAAACAAAACAATTTATTAATTGAATAAAATGCAATAATTTACTGGCTAAACTACAGAAACAATACAAATATCAGCATGTTCATACCTGTGTATTGCTCAGTTTGGGGTTGATCTCCTCCCAGGTGTTGACCGGTGGAATGTTAAACGTCTGTCTGACTTGATTATAACTGGGCAGCCCAAAATCACGCCCCCTCTGGATGGTCAAAGCCACTGCGTCAGATCTTGAGAAGTGCAGGGGCCCGTACATATAATCTAATTGAAGAAGAATACAGAGAAAGATATATTAACTCTTCAGTCAAGTCTCTACATATAACATTAGTGCCACTAAAAACAACCTCTCAAATCCTCCACGATGATGTTGTCCTCTCTCTCAGCGATCTGAGATGTCATACCCATCACCAGCTCATCTACATCCTGACTGGACTGCACATTCGGATTCTGCAACAGGAGACTCAATCATTCATTACTCTACACAATAAGATATTACTACAAATTGATGGGTTTGTAAATCAACAGTTGCAGGTCTGCCAATATTTTACTCAACTATTGGTTGTAACAATGGTTGTAATTTTTTACAGTATATAATATAGCTGTATATGCAAATAGAGGTTAATGCATTAATAAACATCCCTAATATTTTTGGTCCCAGTTTTCTTTTTTGAAGAACATTCTTTCTAGGTTTTACTTATTGTAACCTTTAAATAATGTTACCAGAATGTTGCAAGAAGGTTACTTTTATTACGGTTACCAAGTTTGAAATGTCCCATTTGTTTTGACTCACATTTCGGTTCCAGTAGGTATTGCACAAACGCAGAGCTGGAGATTTACTCTCGTCTGCATTCACTGCACTTTGAAAGTGACACGTCCTGTTCCTGAACCCCAGAGATTCACATTAATAAACAGAGACAAAGACAACTAAACATTGAGGGAGCAAAGCTTATATATATGTGCTTTAAAATGGAAATAATGTTTTAAATAGTTCACACCAAGAACGATAACGTGATATTTATTGTAAGCTCGCACGCTGCAGTTTCACATTTTAAACGCCCCTTAAATTCAAATGGATTTCGATTGGCTGTCGATGTTTTATCATTCATCTGCTTAAATTCTCTTTAACAATTAAAGAGGAAATTCATTTTAAGACATCTCAACTGATCATAGATGTTTTATTAAAGGGATTTGAGAATTGTACCTTTTATAAACACCAGGAGGCACAAGAGTCAGTCCAAACCTCACAGCAGCTGCTTCAAACTCAGCAGAGATACCTGGATCCACATACTTCTGATAACCTACAGAAAGACACAAGTTTAGTTCTTAATCCTCTGGGAAAAACAGCGAATAAAAGCCCAGAATGAATAGGAATTTATTCAATACTTTTTAAAAACATCTCAGGTTGAAAATGGACTTCAAAATAGAAGACTGTAAAGATCGAGATCTCGTATTTATTACGGTTAATACTGCAGTAATTGCATTTTGACTATTTTAATTTAAAGGTATCATGATACATTTTTAAAGGACTCAGCAGAAATGACATACGTGGGATTTGTTAACCTGTAATGACGTACAGGCCACGTTGCCAACTGCAAAGCCACGTTACGTAAAAACCATAAGAGATCTTTTAACAAACCACAGATTAGTCTCATCACGTAGCCAGACTTCTGACTTGCGGTATAAAGTCTGGGCCACTTTGTTGCTTTTTGTGTCCTTTTTTATGTGCTTTTCAGTTTATCTAAATATAGTTACCACAACAAAGAAACAAATAGTAAAATCATTGTGCAAAAGGAATGAAAGATGCAGATTATTGAACAGATACAACTTGTACAAAGCAGAATATATAGATGCGTCAGAAGTCTGCTGAACACTTCAATTTAAATGTGATGTAAATGTAGTTTACGTACTATTACTAACTTCAAAAACCTTCTCTTTAAAAAGGTGCATTTATCCTGCTTTCTTATTTGACATTATGTAACTATTTAATTGCTACTAGTGACTATTTTATGTAACTATTATGTAACGTTTGCATTGCTGCCTTGTGTTGGTATGCAAAGAATGAATGAAAGAGAACAGTCTGAACATCAAATCCAGTGTGACCGCACCTTCAGATGGTCAGTGTGTCGAGCGTGGGTGTGCCGTCTGTGGCCAAAATTAACCGGAATTAGCATGTACACGCACACAGACAGAACTCTCACCTGAATAAGAAGAAACTTGGATTCCCAGATAGGCCGGTAGCCACTCGTAGAACACTATATTCTGAAATAAAAACATACATTAGAAATCCATAAAGATTAATAACCGTAGTCATAAAATTATGCCCTTCCAAATTGGCACCTATTATGTCCAGTGACTCAGTAATGCAGGACTGTTTGCTTTACCTGAAATGTTGCAATAACCCTCTTTCGAGCATTTTGGAAAAGCTCTTCGTCCGACCATGACGGATGTTTCGCGTGCAGTTTGGTGGCCAGGTGATTGTGGTAACGAAACCAAATGATCCCTTCGATCACAGAGAAGATGTTCTCATTGGCCCAGGCATTTCCAAACTCTGAGGATACGCAAAACCAGCACTTACAAACCACATGCATGTGTAACATTTTGTGCAAGACTTATTATTAATGTAGAAACTCAAAAAAAAAAATAAATGAATACATTCTTAAATACAATATATACACACATATTGGTATGCATGTTTTGTGCTATGAACCATGTTACATTAAAAAAGGCATTAAATGCAGATGAATAATTGATTGAAATCAAACCCTTTCATGAGGCAATTTAATGAACTTTTCCACACTTCAAAGAGGTAAATGCATGTTGACTTACGGCTACTTAAAAACAATTATGGCTTGTTAGTATCACAAATGTCTGAAGAACGGTTTCACAGAGTGTATCTGGTTTATCAGTCATTGGGTTATTAAGTTAAGCAATGACTGTGACATTATTTTACACACCTTATACTGGCATTACGTAATCTTTAACGACAACATGACAAATAAATCTAATACTGAAATTTCCTGATGAAGAAACGTAAAAGTGGGTAACAGATGCTCTTTGCCTGGATCCCCTTCTACTTGAATCGAACCTGAAAAATCTCTTTAACAGGTTTACGGTGCTGTCCGATGACAACATCATACAGTTTGTATGGTGATAAACAAAGGATGATCTTACCGTAAAGTCTCTGTGAACCAGGGCCAGTGGTGGGGTCAGGTGCGCTCCACATGAGATAACTACTGCTACTCTGTCTGGGCATATCCTGAGAGGAACCTGAAGCCAAAAGCCCTCCGGAAAAAGTTCTCAAAGCATCACACCACGAACTGGATGAGCCGTAGATAGAGCTGCCATCTATCCATGCAGTCACGTGATTCACCTTCAAAAGAATTATGGGGAGGTTAGGTGTAAACTGAAGTGTGGCCACATTCACATGTGTTGTTCTGTATGTTACCTGTTTGCGGGGGTTGTTGGGGCTTTTGCCAGTGCTGTGGTCCCACTCCGCTCTCTGAAATGGAAGCAGGACTGGTGTAGAGGAGTTGGAGCCGAAAACTGGGTCGTCTTTTTGCACTTTAATGTACATGAACTCGGGGGGGCAGCCAGGCCTTCGGGTTTCGGAGATCTCAGACCACACATGATAACCTGATTGGTTAACAAAGATTTTAAAAAAAAAAAAACCCAATTTTTTTCGCATAAACTTCTGAAAGTCTGAAAGTACAAATACCATTATTTTTTCCAGACAGAAACTTCAGCCATAAGCTTAAAGTTAGTTGAAAAACAACATGGGAATATGTTTTTTAATTTGTAGGCAATGCTTTATACTGTATAAAGGAAATGCTTAATATAAACTGCTTTTTTTGCGTAAACAGCTTATCGTGTTTATTTTTTAGACAGATAAGAATAATTTCATAACGGTGAATAAAGAATAACGGTGTTCTGCAAATGGTGAGTGAAAGTGAATGGATGATGTCAGAGCCATTATATGATTGATTTATGAGTTGATCATTGCACAACAGATTGCATAACGCAAAGATGACGTGTTTACATGTGTTAGGTTTTTATTTTGATACTTTTAATTTAGGTTTGACCCATTTCTGGTCTAGGCCCGCCCATCGCTGTTGCATCACAATTTAGAAATTAGATTCTTGCTTTTAATGGATACAACCAGTTTATTCTTCATTTTTAACTAATATACATGCAAAAAAACTTTTCTGTACATTCTTTTTTTATGATCTCTGATTCACATGCAAAGGCCGCTTTTGTCTATCTACTTGTAATTCTGTTTTTTCAGTAGTATAAGGTTTTAATTGAAACCTTAAAGTTAAATGACATGAAAGGATGAAATGAAATCTTACTGATACTTTGAAACTATAATTAAAGACTTGTATGTGTGTCAGTCAGCAGGTTGAATCTTGCTCACCGAAGGCCACAGAGAGAAGGGTTTTGTTGTTGTAGGACATGAGACCGGACTGGCCGCTCATGGCAGTGTTGCTAATGCGTCGGGGGTTGGGCAGGTGCGGCTCCTGTCTGGCCTGATAAACTCCATCAGCGAACTGCGCCGGCAGGAGGCGCACGAGAGCTGAATCTACAGGAGCAACACGGTCATCTTTAACTCATTTGTTGAATTTAACATTTTTTCTAAAAGATAACTTATTTTTAACCCACTTACTTGCAGACCCTCGGTCATGATACGCCAAATTATTGTACCACCCGTCGTACCTTTGAACTTCCCAGGTAATGCCAGAATGGGCACCTGTTTGGGTCAACATGCGTGATATTTTTTAATAACTTATATGTATACAAATACATTAGTTTAACAGTATTCCAGCAATTTGATGTTGTGCAAAGTAATAATGTTTATTAAAGGTGAAGAAATTTTGTAATTTCAGTCATTTACATAAATAAATAAAATGCTTTTAAGATCATCTTTTATGCTTCAATAAAAGAAAATCTGACGGTTTGCTTCAAGGACCAAATGGTCAATGTCAACAAATTGCTTATGTGAGTAAAATCTTAAACTGATGCAGAATATACATCACATTCCTTTGTCTGACCTTTTCTAAAAACTGTTTATTTCAATGTTTAATTGCATAACGCTTAATACATTGAAAGATTTGATTTACTACTGTAAATAAACGAAACTGTACTCACAAACAGGTCTCGAGAAAACAAACAGCGCAGTTAAACATCTCCAGACTGACACAGACAAAGTCATTGTGAAGCACCTCTTCACCTGTGCAAGAGCACTTTACTTCAGAGAAAACACAACAGGCTCTTCTGTACTGTAGCCTATGTTGTAGAAGACAAAAATCAGAAAGTTAAAAACAAAAATAAACAACAATCATGTATTAAGCTCAAAGTATAACGGCATTCAACTCGCCTGTCCGCCGCACCCAAGAAGTCTAATGGGAGTGAGATTAAACACAGTCACTCCGAGACGTCTAAAGATCCGACCCACATCCACACCTGACTCTAACACACTGACTTATTGCTGAAGGGATGGTCATGACGTCAGTTCACACCTCGGCTTTATGGAAATTCCAATGAAGGCAAATCAAAGCTATAATTAGTAAGTGCGGCCATTTAAAAGATGCGCGCCGAGCATCTCACCTTATTCCCAACGCGCACCTTTCGCTTAAAGCGCTTCTTATACGCGTCCAGGTAAGTTACAGTTTGATGGCTAGAGCTTTGTTAAAGTCTATTAAGTACTGTAACAGTCACTTGTGGCTGATTTTAAGAAGATCAGATGTCCTTTGATTTACAGTGTCAATCCGCGTATCATCTTTCTTTTACGGCCAGGTGCTCTCACCTGCACTTGGATCGCTTTACCTCATCCCGTATCATTTGCATTATAACGGGCTGTTTTAAGAGAACTATAGCTTGTACGTGTATTTTGAAGCCTTGGGATGTTTAAAAGACGGATCTGAAGCAATTTGAAGATATGTAATGAGACGTGGACTGTTATCTTTCATCTGCAGGTAACTGAGCCTTTGGCCAACACTGTGCTGCTTTCAGCTTTGAGAAGATGACTTTCTACGATGGCATTTACCCGTTTTATCCGCTACAAAAGAGCCCGTTTATCATCGACATCAGCATCCTGGTTGTGATTCTGGTTTTCTCGGTTTTGGCTGTCAGCTTTCTGCTTATTCTGCCCGGAATACGCGGCAAGTCGGTAAGTGTTGCTCTGTTATTTCTAGAAAACTGTACATATAAACGTTTTGTTTTCATCAAGAATTATTTTGGCTGCATATAGTAATGTTACTTTATACATTGCTCACATCAAAGTCCCACGAAACGTTTAATTTATTTGGAAGAGTGATGGGTTTGGTTTGTTAAAGACTAAGGGGATACGTATAAAGGCGTAATATCAACGATTTAAAAAAAATAATAATAAGAAGAAAAATAATAAAGTGTTCCCTTATTTGCAGAGATTGTTCTGGATGTTCAGGATAATCATTAGTTTGTTCGTTGGAGCTGTATTAGTTGGTGAGTATTTTTGCATGATTTTTCTTTCTTTACGTAACTAGTTGCTGCCAGATGTGTAGGCTACAATGATCATTAAAAAATGACGTATGTAAAAATGTATAGCAATAAGGCACTCAAGACTAGTGCTTCATCATGAAGTCATGGGCATTGTTAGACACAGAGTAACCCCTGTAACCCCTTCAGTCATGACTTATTCACCATAAAGCACTATTCTCCAGTACTTTATTGCTTTAATAACACGAGTGCACAATGCAAATATAAAAGCCTAAAAATATGTATCAATACAACTTTCATGAAGTAAAATCAGTGCAAGTCTTTCTTCCGCTGGAAAAAATAGTCCCTGAGTGACTGTGATATATGTTTATGTTGTTAAGGGTGCTGTGCAGTGATGCACATGATCATTAGGTAAAAGCGCTTTTAACTGTGATATATCATGAATAAGACACAACTACAATCAAGCACTGGAATTTAAACCGATTTATAAAATTTCATTTTAAGCAAAACGTTCAAGTGGCCTTGGTTTGATGTTTTGTTTTGCATTTTGACATTTGTTGTCCAAATTCTATAAGACTGAATTTAAAAGCAGACTTTGTGTAGTTTCAGCTTGAAAAAATACACAAATAGGTCTCCATGTCCAGTTATCTAATATGCCTATAAGAGCCACGCAGCTTGTGTAACTGGTTGTAAACTCTTTTCGTTCACTCAAGTGCTAAATTTTACTGGAGATTGGGCGGAAGCCAGCGTGAAGGCCAATGCTACTTACAAATCCTTCAGTAATGCAGTGGTGTCAGCTGAGGTGGGTCTGCATGTCGGACTGTATGGAATAAACATCACACTTAAAGGTGAGTCACTTTCATTAAAGCCATGCATTATTACTGTATTATTGTTGTGACATCATCATGATAATATTACAGCATGTAATTAATCATTGGCACCGCTTTGTCATGTAACATCCGCTTTTTACAATCCAGACTAATTCCATGGATAAAATTTAAACATGTTTCACACTTTTTCTTGTTGACTACTCTGTTTTACTCATCAAGTTACACATTAAGTTATGAAAATAAAATGGGTTGTTGTTGGCATTTCCATAACTTACTGTATATATCTCCAGTGGGCAGTTGTAGCCTAGTGTAGGAAACAACTGAGGTGCCCTTGAGCAAGACACCTCACCCCTAATTGCTCCCAGTGTGCCACTGGTAACTTGTAAGTCGCTTTGGATAATAGCGTCTGCTAAATGAATAAATGTAAATGTAAATGTAAATCTCCAAACCTTTTTGACTATATTCTTCTAAAATCATTTAATAACTTTGTGTCTTCCAAGCCAGTCAGATTTTTTCCCCCGGCATTTTAACCTGATAACTGTCACTGAACATATTGACCATACACATGAAAACGAACTTTTCAAAGTACAATTAGTAAAATTTTAGATATTGTAATTTTTCTTACATTTTTGTAAATATTTTAGTTTTATAATTTAATGTATTTTTTAAATAACATTGTTTTTTTTTTTGTTTTTTTTGTTTATGTTTATTGTTATGAAAATTTGTCAAATATTTTGTCTCAATATATAGTTTGTCATGATTAGATTACAATTCAACTATGAAATATTACAATGGTGACATCACCAGTCCCCATTCACTTTTAATACATGTAAACAGTGGGCTAGATTTTATTAAAATATATATATATATTTTTTTAATAATTAAAATGAACCTTTTGTTATCACAGACGAAAGGATCTTACAGAGCACTAAAAACTTTTACATGACTTTTTGTGATCTATTCCTTTAACAACCATATGTCTTAGATTTTGTTAAACAAGTCATTACACTATTTGTCCTATAAGCACATATGTTTTTCCTATAGGAAACCCTGTGTCACAGATAAATGAGACCATAGACTACAATGAAATCTTCAGGTGGTCTGGAGACATGGATGACCAGTATGCCCATGCACTGGAGAGAGGTCTGCCCCACCCCATCCTTTACATCGCTGAGAAATTCACCCGCAACAGCGCATGTGGACTAATCTACCAATACAGATACTCTGGACGGTTTGCCTCAGCCAATTTGTGGTAAGCCACACCGATGCACAGCACTTAAATCTTACATTAAAGAAACTTAGTCCTATTCATCAAATGCAGGAAGCTCAACACTGTTCTTCTTTCACAGGACGGCTTTTTGTTGCTGGCTGGTGGCCAATATTCTCTTTTCAATGCCCGTCATCCTCTACGCGGGGTACATGATGATAATCACAGCCGCTTTCATCTTCTTCTCCATGGTTTCCTTCTCTACTATATACACCTCGCCCCCATGTGACTTCACGATAGGCGCATATTCATTTCAAGCAAACTACAGTTACTCGTTCTGGCTAGCTTTGGCAACGGGTAAATGCCTCTTTTTGTAAAATTACATTTAATTTATATCTTGGCATAAATTAAGTGGTTCCCAACAGATTTTAGTTTGTGACCTAAAATGATATGTGAAATGAAGTGTCTTTTGACATATTTTTATGCATTTGGAATTTTATTAATGGCCTTATTATTAATACATTTTAAAGTTTTATTTTGTTTACTTTTGTTCAATGAACTGGGTTTAAGTCTGGGTTCAGATACAGTTAAGAACTGTTTTAAAATAATTATGTTACATGTTGCATATGTTTTGTTGTATTTTAGGTTTGCTGTGCGCTGTGATTGGTTTAACGGTGGTTCTGCTGGGGTGTCTATTTCCTGCGAAGATGAGGGAAGCGTTTAGTGTGGGAATGGACAGCGAGGATGAGGATTATCGCACAGGTGAAGGCTACCTCAACACAGGAATTCTAGATGGGGTGATCTGTGAAGACAACAAACATACGGGAAAAATCAAGGAACTTCAGCAGATCGCAACATTAACGGTATGTTTCATGGCATGAATAAACAAACTTTAATATCATTATAACTTTTATATTAGCTGTTAAATGCCATGAAAGAGATTCATTTACACACCATCATGTTGTTCAAAATTGGTGGTTTCACTAAAATTTTAACTATCCACTGTCATATGAAAGAAAATGTAAATGTACGGTATACGTGCCCCACCAGTTTTATAACCGACTGCAATATGCCAGGCGTGAAAATGACAAAGTATTAATGAGATTCAAAAGCCACGGGCGAGTCCCCGGTCACTTAGGCTTCTGTTATATAAACAAACACTTAAAGTTACTTTAAAACATGTTCTTTGTAAGACATATATTAGTCCACATGCGCTGCTGCAGGAACAACAGGGTGTGTAAATGATTGCAAAATTTCATTTTTAACTCCATGATGATGTAATGTCTTTGCTCTGTCACTGCTGTTTAATTAAAAGTTTATTTGATTTTCTTCTCTTTCTTTACAGCGGCTTTGAGAGTCATTTGTTTTCACCCCGTCATACTACTTGAACACTTGCAGACTGAACAGCTGGGAGCAGCTGCATATAATTTATAGACTTTATAATGTACTGTATAGACTTTGTTTTTAACATGTAAATATGTACATACTTGAGTAAAACAAATAAATCTCATTTGTCACCATTATTCTCTCTTTTTGGTCAAAATGTTTTGTACTGCATTTCTGATATCTGCATAATATTAATAATAATTATATTATTATGTCAGCCATTTGTGGAAATGTGGAATTTCCAAAGTAAGGCAATTATGAAATCCAATGATCTGATTTTGCAATGTTTTCTACTACTAAAAGTGCCAGCAAAGCTAAAAAAATATATTTAATTGCTTTCTTTTATCTAGACTGTACAAATTAAGATCTAAAAAACCATTGAACATCTGTACGTCAGACAGTCCATTAAGCATCCATTAAGACTCATTCGTTCTACAACATCATGCATAAACATGAGTGGAGTTCAGGTGTGTATTTTCACTTTTTAAATCAGACATGCTCATATCTACAGAAAACTTTCATTCACAGTGTACAGTACCTAAATTGTCACAGAGATATTGAAATCCTAACATACAGTGCATCCTATTGTTCTCTTTGGATTGTAGCATGCTTTAGTCCACTTGTTAATCTTTGTGGGTTTTAATTAAATGTACTGTTGTATTGATTAGTGGCTTAGTTATTTAATTCAAGCTCATTTACAGATCTTCTGTAGAACTGACCAGATTTTACTTTGTTATGTAAGGGAACAACAGACGTCAAGGGTTTGAGCCAAAGACATACTGTATGACATGTATACAGTACAAACTAAGAAAACAAGCAATATCTAGTCTGGCAGAGAAAGACTACTGCTATAATTGCATTCCCAAAATAAATCAGCAATAAAGTACAGCACGCCTAGATACAAGCATTTACGTGATTATATTTCCCCCCCGTGTGTATGCATGTATACAGTTACTGTATATGTAAGCAGGACATAGCTCTTCATTGTTTCCATTTTTTTGGAAATACATGTAAACGTTTTCAACTTCACAGCAAAATGTTTCAAGTTTTACGGTTTTCTCAGATGTACACCGGAGTCTCTTGTCCAGTTAACAGTCGGAACATGACGGCGGGCATAGTTTTCATATTAATCTGTCGAGGAAAACAGAAATTTCAGTGCGTGGTTAAACGATGTAATGAAGGCGATTTTCTGTACGACTGTTCAAAGGATCGCTCTGTGCTTAAAATAAAGGTTCATTTGGTTTGACTCATGCCAAAAAAAGTACTGTACTACCTGTTCTTCTTTACTGTACTAAATCATTATTTTGAGAAACTTGTATTTACCCTGAGTAAACAATAAATTATCATTTTAAAGAACAGAATATTATAGCTTTAAACATCTTTAATTGCATATCCATAATTAAACATAACTATTTTTGAGTGTGTCAAAGGGTAAATTAAAAAAATCTATTTTTGTCCTGTCCCACACCCAGCCTTAACCTTCTCTCTATTAAAAACAAAAGTCTTACAAATAAGTCCTACTTTCTTATTATTTTAAGTTACTTAAGTAACTTACTTTTTTTATTTTATAAAAAAATTTTTTTACCATCACACACAATATTAGATATAATTGTATCATCACACATCTTAGCAAATTTTAAAGACTCATACATAAGTGTAATTCCTCTGTACTTTTTACACCCCTGAAAAAAAGCCGTTACAACGTACCTCTCCTACAGATACTGACAGGGCGTGGACGATTTTCTCATGCGCCATAGCGACCACGCTCTGTCCGTTTATCTCAATTATTCTGTGGCCGACGCGCACCCCTCCCCTTTCTGCAATCCCTCCACGCATCAGACTGCAGATCTGTCAAAAACACCATGACTGTTACATCTTGGGAATACAGCATGATATGGCAAAAATCCCCTAAATGTGCTAATACAGAGCAATTAAATGGACAAGTTAGGGTAATGACCATTACTTCATTCATTATTGCATGGGAAATTTGTGAAGTTTGTGTACTGTAAAACTACCAAAACTCATGATCCTTATTCCAGATGGCCAGATAGCGGTTCATTTTTCTCTTTTCTCATTTTCTATTCTTATATTTAGCTATTTAGCTTACATTTTCTTTAAATTCAGCTATAAAAAACTCATTTTGGGCTCAGACGTGTACACACAGTTGCTAAAAAAGATAGACGTTCTCTTCTGTTTAGTGGCTTTAGATACTTACTATGCCATTCTGAACACTAAAGCCGAGCTGGTACTGTACATCTGGTCTCTTTACGAGGACAGTAGTTACAGGTGGACAGCTCACCACACTCAGTTTGACCTGCATGTGATTCTTCAGACCCTAAAACACACATTCAATAACACACATATATGTAAAATAATACGTATGGTTAAAATCTAGCGTCGAGTACAACCATAAACGCATAAAACCTTAATGATGCCCTGACAGGTGGCGAGAGGCAGACCCACAAGGCTGGTGTCATTGACGGCCATGATCTGATCACCCACATTGAGTTTGCCCGAGCGGGCAGCTGGACCGTTGTTCATCATACACGCCAGTATGACGGTGGGCAGGATGGAGCCCCAGCCCGATTCCACGATCACCACACCCAGAATCTCTCCTTTCTGCTTCTCTAGCTTGAGCTGATGATATAAAAAAAGGATAAAAATGAGCAACAACATATTAAAACAATTATAGACATTCCAGATTGGCTTATTCTTATTCTTTTTTACCTCTTTACAGTTTTCAGAATTAGAGAAATGGATAAGGTCATCATTATACATCTCCTGTGAATTCAGGATGTCACTGTAATCTTTCTGGCTCAGATCTTTGGGGTTGATCCCATTGGCTCGGAGGAACTCTTGGTAGGCCATGCTGAACGCCTGACCGATGGACTGTGCGATGAGCTGGGCCTGTGGAGGAGGAGGAGGAGGTGAACCGCTCAGCCGAGAGGAGTCTACTTGACAATGTGACGACATCACAGAGCGAGAGAGTGCTTGACTTAAATCGAGAGAGCGAATAAGTGAAAGCATGCACAGTTACGCAAGCAGCAAATCTTAATTCTTGTCTTTTTGCTTATTTTGTTTCATCTAATTTGATTATATTTTATTTATATATTTATTTGAAAATAAAAGTCTAGTGTTGTGAGATTTATATTTGCTTAAATCTTTACATTCTACAAATATATGCAGATTTGCCCCAAAATAAGTGTGCATGGGCCGAGGAAACAATACAAGGACAAATAAAATAAATTGTATATAGTGTACGTCCGTTTTTCTTAGCTTACATCTTCTGACTCGAAGACATAGCACATCATGCGATATTGCTTGCGGTTCTCCGTGCCAAGGCCTGAATCAATGCAGTCAAGTGAAGAGGAGTTCGACAGACGCCTGCGAGCCATTAAAACCACCACGTTACCGATGTCTGCGATATACGAGATGGTTCGGAGGGTGTTGTCCATCATGGTTTCCTGTTAACAAGGATGTGACATCAGACAAATGAAAATGCATCCCTATGATAGTATCATGGTTTAACATTTGCCGAGTTGTAGTTAAGTTTCAGATTTTATCCTATTGCTGGTCTTCCAGGCTGGACAGACTGGTTTAAAACAAGCAAAGACCAGCATATATTACCTTTTCATGAAATGTTGTTGGTTTTGTTCAGCTTTACTAACCTGTGTATCAGCATTGAGCACCTTGATTGCCTTGGTTGAGATGAAGAGGTCGATCTCAGTCAAGCTGTGAGCTTCACCCTCTACAGACTGAAAGTCATAACACAAAGGTTACAGCATCATCTAGTGGACTGACTTCTAACCATTAACCCTTTTGACTTTTCATAAAAATCAACAAACTATTCCATCATAAAGTACATTTTGAGTTACTCATGAGATTTTGACCGAGGTAGACGAGGTAGTGTGATCTTAGAAAATACCTTAACGCAGTCCAGAGCTTCCTGCGCTTGTTTCATGCGCACGCTTTTGGACGGGTTTCTGTCAGAGAGCAGCTGGGTCGAGCCGAGGTAGTTTGCTGCAAAGATGATTCCATTGAGGAGATCTTCTGGTTCACATGGACCAGGAACTACACGAAAAATGCAAAGACTGGGATAAACAGCTAGATTTAGATAGATAAAAGACATACAATTCCAGCTAATGTTTTAAAGTTGGCTAAATAAACTTACTTAACAGCCCAACTTACAGCGAGTCATTTAAGTATCAAGATATCAGAAAATACAGTCGAGTTTAAAATGAAAGAACTTACTATCCACAAAGCTTGGAAAAGATGGACTTTTCTGGGTTGGCTGAAAAGGATGAAGAAGTTACAAGGGACATTTTGTGGCATAATTTATAATGGAGTAAATTCAATCATAGGAGATGGGTTGGAGAAGAGATGCTGAAAAACTGTTTGCTTATGTACATGTGAAAAATGGTTGACAGGATTGGATGATTAGGCTCCCTCCAACCCCAGTTTAGAAATTTAATAAGATAGTATGAATACTTTTATGGTTTATTATCTAACAAGTTACTTGCCTGTGTATTTTGTGCAGGTGGTGTTCCTATTTTACTGTCATTCCGACAAATTGGAGAAACCTGTACGAAACATTGAAACATAACATGATATACGGGTTATAACACAAAAAGCATGTCTGTATTATTTTTCACTATGTTAACTTTATTTTTCCCTAAATTTTATTTTGTCTATTATTGTCATTTTAGTTTATAAATAGTTTTATTTAGAGCTACACCATACTAAAGTGAAAATGTGATACAGAACTTGCTACAAATGTGATACACAATAGGCAATATGATTTTGATAATGAGTTATATAAATTATACTAAAATATATTAAAAACCTGAAAATTATATAACCAACATACACAGTTATTTGCATTGATTTGAAACTTTGACTATATATATATACATAAATTTTGTTTTAATTATTAGAATCGTTCAATTGATGCAAATTTACACATTTACCCTATTTCAATCATTTATATCTTGCAGCACCATTTTTTGCCTCCAAATGTGTTACTGGTTTCGTTTCATGACGTCCAACACAGTGTAAACACCTTTATAATAGCAAAGACTGTTTGTTACCTGTCCCTGACCATCTCTTGATTTCTCTTCAGTGGGTTTGGGCAAGTCTTTATACTCCTGTTTCTCTGTAGACTGCACAGACATGTTATCATGAGCTCTTTGTTGACTGTCTCTCCCACATGATGAAGCTTTAGGACCCATCCTGGACCCGTCAAGAGACGCTTTTCCATCATCTGCGTGTTGAACTGCTCCTCTGTCCCTCCCTGAGTTTTGTGATGTGATGTTTAGTTTGGCCTCCACCTGTTCTTCCCTGCGCTTCGGTTTGTGACTATATGCAGGATGCTGTTGTCCTCTGTTTTTGCTGTCTCTCTCCTCTCTGTCCCTATTGTCCTCTCTAGAGTTATTTAACGAATGTCCTTTTTTACAAGCCAGCCTGTCCTCAGGATCTGCATATTTAGCTTTTCCAGTTACCCCACTGCCCTCCTGGTAAACGCCGTCCCCTTTGTGTACTCTCTCCGGCTTATGTCCTCGATATCTGGAGCTGACATCACAATCTTTTGGACATTCTTTAGTACACTCCTCTCTAACCCTTCCCATTTTATCCCTATGAGCACAAGTGGACCCTGGGGTGACGTTTTTTGATTGTTTAGGGTTGTCCTGGTTCCTTCTAACTGCACCATTTCCTTGTACAACTTGTCCTCTGCTTTGTTGCGGAAAGACATTATCATCTTTACGTCGGATCTCATTGTTGTTTTCCTCAGCATCTTTCCCCTTATAGAAGAAATACCCATCGTTATCTTCTTCCTCGCTATCCTCTTCATCCAACTCTTCCTCTGTCTCCTCATCGTCCTCCTCATCCTCAGCCATAGGGGCTTGCACAAAGGTGGTCTCCGTGATGGGTTCAGGACATTTGTAGACCAATGCTGTCTCGTCTTTCTGCACTACCTCGTAGAAACCCTCTGATTTTCCCCAAGCCTGAGGTTTGGAGGTATCTCTAAGACCCCGGGATGTGCTGGGACCCTCAACACCATCTGGACCTTCATGGCAGTCCATTCCTTCCATGTAACTTTCATCCTCAGGGCAGCAGTGGACGTAGTAGGTCATCCTGTCCGCTTCGGTTTGGAGATCTTCCTCGTAATCACGCTCTTCACCTTCCTCCTCCTCGGATCCTACGTTATCATATTCAGACAACGAGTCCTCATCCATGCTGTCAGGATGAGGAGGGATTTCTCCTTCGTCCCCAGATCCATCACTTGGTGTGGGTGAGGGTGGCTGGACTTTCAGCTTGCTGTGCCCAGGCTTTTCGGGATTTGGATGTTCTCCATCTTCAGAGAGTTTTCCAAGGCCATCAGACACAGTGCTGGATGCCGAAGGCTCGAGCTTTGGAACAAATGTTTTGGTCCCCTGCTTTCTCCTGAGAGCCATAACTGGCTTCATCAGACCCACACGAGTGGGATTCTGTCAGCCCTATAAAAACAATACAATCAATTATAGAAAGCACTTTCCAAGCACCAAACATGAGAAAATTGGTGGGTGACTTTATAAAGAGGGAAATTCCTGTGTTATGGAGATGACATTTGCAGTCAAAACGTGAAATATAAATTCTCACAGAATGACTTTACTACCAAAATATTGAATTGTCTGTTTGTATTTTATTAAAACACAGTTGATAAAGTCCAGAGATAAAAAAATATGTATGTGTTATGTGTATATATATGTGTTATGAACTTTAAGAGAGACCTCAAACCACCAAATATTGCAATCAGACATCTGCGAAACAGCATATGTTTCACATTTTTAATACAAGTGCAGTTTTACAAACAGTAAATTACATTAAATATTACAGTAAATTAAATCCCTGTGCTGCTTAATAGCCAGGAAGAGATGATTTTAAGATATCCAGGCAACATTCATTATTATTCATACTTCATTAATATTCTTACTCATTATTCGCTAGTACAGTAGTGACAAACATTCACCTATACCTTGACTTTGTTCTCCCTGAGATGCATTAAAACACAATCACATCCAAACCAAACACAGCATCAGGAGGACAGAACTGTGCAGTTCAGCAATGTGCATCAGCAGGAAACATGCTGATATCTCACTACAGAGATCTCTCTCTCTCTCCCCATGAAAGGCATCAAATTCCCTTGTGAAAGGCAGAAAGCTTATATCTTCCTGGTTTTGATTCAATGACTTATTGGATTTCACTCTTACAAAGCAAAGATTTTTCAACCATAAATGCTCAGCGAGTTTTAGTTTGAAATCATTCAAGTTGTACATGATACTGAAATTAGGTAATCAAGGCATTTTTTTTCCAGAATGGCTTTAAAAAGTATTTTAACCACATTTTTGAAAAAGCCAATTGTATTGTCTTTGGTAAAAACCTAGCGATATCTGTAAAAATAACTAAAATGAACTAACTGATTTTGCGATTATTGTTGATTATTGACAACTGGCCCCAAAGTAATTTTAGGGGATGTTAAAAAACAGTCTGAACTATTATTAAGATCCTGTTGCTAATATAACGGCACTCAATGTGGTTTATATAAAGTTGCACATAAATTTTCATTCCATATGCTGTAAATTAAGCAACTCACACTTTGTTTCCAACTGCAGATATGCTGAAAGAATTGGCCCAGGGCTTAGAGAAAAACAGCAAACCTAAGCTGAAAATGTGCTCTGGTCGAAGCCATGTAATCGAAGACATTAGTATCGCTACTGGATCAGCGCACACCCTTTAAATGACTGATACACCTGTCTTTCCTAATGATCTTTTATCTTTAGCTACTGAAAATGAGTCTTTATTACATTTGGTTTGTAATTCGGAGCTTTCTTATTTTTAAAATGAATAAATGCGCTTTCATCAAGACTGGTTGATTGGTTTTATCTGGTCTCCCAGCCTGGTCATAGCTGGTTTAGCAGGCACTTTTTTGGGTGGTTTTAGCTGGTTAACCTGATGACCACCAGATGACCACTGCCATGCTGGGAGAACCAGCTTATGGGATTTTTCACCGAGAAATAAAAACTCTTTCATCATTTATTCACCCTCATGTCTTTCCAAACCTGTATGACTTTCTTCTGCAGAACAGAAAAACAGATATTTTAAAGAATGTTGGTAACCAATAACACTGACCCCCATTGACTTCCATTGTACGAACACAAAACCACAAAGACATTTCTCAAGCTATCTTCTTTTGTCATATACAGGTTTTAAATGACATGAGGGTGAATAAGTGATGACAGATTTGTGTTGTATGATAAACTATCCCTTTAAATCAGACCAGCCAACCAGCTTAGGGTGGTTTCATCTGTTTTTCAATTCAGTGGTTTATCAGATGTTTTCTTTAATTCAATAGCACAAGTTTATCCCCTAGACCTGCAGGGAGTTGCTGTCTCATCTAAATGTAAATTGTTTTTTTTCTGGACGATTGTTTTGGCCAGAAGAGAACAATGCCAGAAAAACACATTTATGTAAATGCATGTAAACAGCTGGTTGCCCTAGAAAACAGTTTTACAAACACACTCTTTCAATTTTGAATTGTAAAGGTAAATAAAAGTTTTTTTAATGAACCTACTTAAGCCCCAAATACGCGTCACATCTCTCGGTTCTGACGTCACGGCGATCTCGAGACTGAATTACTGCAACATCCATCGACCCCAAATGTTTCACGAATACAAGTCTAGTCAAATAAACGTGCAAAGAATAGTCTCTCATTTTTGTTAGTCTCTTAGACGTTATCGTAAGAAACATATCGGCAGCTTAAAGTGCTAATATACACAGAAAATACGCCGCGTGAGATCTTCAGCGTTTCATCGTTCAATGAAATATCTCGTGCACGCGCTGCTTAAAACCTGCCCAAAAACAACAAATGCATGATGAGTGTTTATGTATTATATATCGTATCTTTAAGTGCAATACACACTGACACTGACTTCACTCAAATCGAGGGTAACATACACTTAAAATCTCTTGAAAACCGTAGTACTTACCGAAGCCAGTTTGGAGTAGGTCAGTCGAATAATGTATTAGTCGTCGTATTGCTACGACATTTATGGACAAAACGTTATGCTATATCTTTCATGACGCACAGATGCTGAGGAGCGTGAATATAGCTTATACACACACACCTTCAGCATCCCGGGACAGAACACACAGCCACTCGCTTTATGAGTTATTTAAAGAGACAGAACAAAACAAAACCTCACTAGAAAAAACGAAATTCTTAAATACAAAAAAATTAAATGTACTTTTCTAAGAAGAAAACCATGCTACTAAAAGTAGCAAGTTAAAAGTTTTAATATATTAAACATGTTATGATGTATCATCAGCCTGTACCACTGTATTTACATAAGGCACTCTTTATAAATTTTTACGATACGGTAAACAATATATAATAATAATTATTGTAAAAGATGGCCAGAAGTCAGCACTGTTTTATATAGCAATTTGCTTAGTTTATATATTTTAATAGTTTAGCCATTTTAAACGGTTTTAAATGGTTTTAAAATCTATTTGCATTAAGGTTCTTAAAGTGGTTCAAATTATGTTGGTGTGTATAAATAAAAAACACATATTGGCGTTTATCATCTGTCCATATGGAATAAATTTAGAATAGCTTTTAAATCTGTAGAGATAGCAGTTTTATTTTCTGCTGCTATGTTCATCATCTAACAAAGGACGGTACACATTATAATCCTAAAACGATTATATTAAAATAAAAAAAAATATTATATGGAAAACTGTAGAATAATATCCTTGCGTTGCTGTTAACTCCTTGACTTGGTCAAAATGCAGCATATATCTGAGGACTCTTATTTTGAAATCAACACATCTCTTCCTGTAGTGTGTTCAGTCTCACGCTCTCATTCCCTTCAGCGACTTTCGCATCATGGCGGACGCCGATTCGTGGGGTAAGAATTTCTCAAAACTTCACCGTTATTTCTAACTTACTGTAATATAAATATACGTAATCATACCTTATCTAATTAAATATATATTCATATAAACGTTTCCTATAGGATAACGTAAGTAAATTGTCTGTTATCTGTACAGATGCTGATAGTTTCGAGCCCGAGGAGCCAGTTAAAAAGGCGGCAGCTCATGACAAATGGGAGGGCGAAGATGAAGACGACGACGTGAAAGTTAGTAGCCGACTGCTTGTTTATTACGTACACATCAATAAATGTATTTAGTGTTTGATTAATGGAAGAGTTTTCAGTGTCTGCTAACTGTAGCTAACTACTCTTGCTAACGGACTGTCAGCATGCTGGCTAGTACATACGTAAATATATAACCTGTCAGTTATTAACATAAGAGGACGTTTACTCGATTAGAGACATACCTTTATAATAATCATAACTGTTATATAAGTACGTGATTAAATGGAAAAAAATGTATAAAATAATTAACTTCTTAGTTTCTATAGTTGTATAACAGGGTGTAGTAAATATTCGTGTTTTTTTATGCAGTTCCAGCTTTATAGACGTGACTGTTTAAGTCAAAACTGTATTTATTACCATAACACTGAACAATCGGTTTATACTGACACATATTGACATCTGACCTATCAGTATAGTGAACTTTTGACATTTGCATGAAATTGCCAAAACACAAATGTAATTTTATTCATGTTGACAGATCTACAGTAGCATTCATATTTATGTCTCTCCCAACTAGGATAACTGGGATGATGATGAAGAGGAAGAAAAGGTGGAGGACAAGCAGCCAGGTGCAGAATTTCCTCATTGCTATTGTCAACTCTGTTGCTTTGACAGAGTTGTAAAGGTTATTAAATTATGTATTTGATTACATGCAGAGACGAAACCTACAGAAAAGAAGAAACTTAGTGACAAAATAAAAGAGAAGGAAAGTTTACAAAGAAAAAAACAAGAGGAACTCAAAAAACGAGTAAGTTCAGACAACATTAACAGATTGGCCAATAAAATGTTGTGTTAATATAAACTTGTTGATTTCAATATAATGTGTATTCGTTCATATAGTGCAACAGTAGTATTATTTTTGAACAAACGGCCATTTCATTAATATGAAAGAGAAATATAAAAAATGTCAATGGTTCATGACTTTTGTTTTTAAATAGTTAGAAGAGCCAAAAACCGAAGAACTGACACCAGAAGAGGAGCTGGCAGAGAAACTCAGAGTCAAAAAACTACAGGAGGATTCAGATTTAGAACTAGCAAAAGAGGCGTTTGGTAAGTGGTTTTTCTATACAGCTGCCAATATTGAATTTATTACATTTTTACTGAAACTTGCCTTATTGTCTTTTCTTCTCTTTTTTTTAGGTCTAGTTTCAAATAATGTTACAGGAATTGATGCAATGAGCCCCTCCTCAAAAGAAGACTTCACAGAGTTCGAGCGGTTGCTAAAAGAAAAAATTTCTCCATACGAGAAGTCTATACACTATTCCGGCTTTTTAGAATCACTGTTTAGGGACCTTTGTCTTTCGTGTAAGTAGGCTTCATTTAAGCTTTTGGTGACGTTGAAGGTCATTTAGGGTATTAATCAATGCCATTGACATTTTGAATCTGTCTTTCAGTGGAAATCGATGACTTGAAGAAAATTAGCAACTCGCTCACAGTGTTACTAAGCGAAAAGCAGAGGCAAGAAAAGGTATGAAATCAAAATTTATTGCAAAGTTATTAGGTCCGCAGCAGAAACTCCAAATAGCAGCCAGACCTGTACTTGGATTGTCTGATGATGTTCATTAAGTATGAGTAATGTAGTGAGGCAATCTGAGTCAGTCTCGAGCTAGACACATAATGCAACGGCATAACTGCATCAACCAATCACAGAGCAGTTGCGTCTTAGAAAAACTGCTTACTTGAATTTTTGGGGGGGGATGAGTGAAAGATACCTCAGATACCTCGTTTAAAAATAATTACTGTAAATTGTCTACATTCTATGTGCTGCACAGCAACATGATATATAAAAAGATTGTTGTTAAATGAGCAGTACAGATGTTTTTTATTTTTTAAGCTTGTGTTTCTATCTTGTGCCTGCATGTAGAATAAAATAAATAAATCACAATTATTTAAAAATGTAAATGGGAAAATTGCACATTTTTAACTAAAATGTTTGTATAGATCATGTGGTAGTATAAGTATTTTAATAAATAGGTGCATATTTTGAAAATGAAAGTTTTTGTTTACTTCTGACTGTCCACTTTATTTTCTTTAATATCTTTTACGTATTGTTTTTTGTGTGTTATTGCGGTCCTCTTGCACATTGTAATTTTCTTTTTTGTCTCGACAGCAAAACAAAGGTAAAAAGAAAAAGAAAGGAGTTGTACCAGGAGGAGGATTAAAAGCCAAGATGAAAGATGACCTTGCAGATTACGGGGAGTTTGATGGCGGTTATGCACAAGACTATGAGGATTTCATGTGACCACGGCTTAACCGTCCTACAACTTTTGCCGATTGCTGAACCATACACCTTAACAGCATGACCTTGCCCAACAGTCAGGCCCATTTCCAGAACCATGCTAGAAAAATCTGAACCCCATCCCATGAAATGCACAATGTTCCACAGTTTACACAGAAAATTAAATAACTGCGCTATTTTTTCTGGTCTGTCGTGACTTTAGGTCGACGTTTGTCGGAATAATAAAACCAATGATGCAACGTTAAAAGTGAACACTAGCAAGTGTGAACTAGCAGTATAGATTTGACAGTCCAGACGAATATGAACAAAAAGTGTTATTGTTCGGTAACAGCTACTTCTTAAATAAATGACATTCTATGCAAATCTCAGAACATGTTAATATTAATCAGTCTTATTGGATTTATTTTGGAAATGTCATCCAGCGTTCTTCAAGAAGTTAGCATTGTTTAAACAAGATGTTACTTTTGCAACCCATACAAACTGACGTGCTGATATCTAAAAAGTAAAAATCATGTCTACAATCAGATCTTTCATATTCTGTTTTTAGATGATAGTGACTTTATTTCTTTAGATACGGGACTCTAGAGTGTAGCGTACTTTATCTAAGCCTAATACAGTCTTATACAGAAAATAACGCTTTAACGTTTGTAGCTCGTGATGCATTCCACGTCAAGTATAAGACCAAAAGTATGAAAGTGCAGCTCACTCAATGAAATGGTTTCGAAGGCACATTTCAGCGTTATTAGGATTACCTCAGAATTTGTGCAGAGAAAAATATACAAATATAACTCAATGCAACACATTATGCAGTTACTCATTTGACCTCAACCATGCCAGCAAAGAATTAGTGTGATCTCACACAGGGTTTAATATTGTCTGCTGATATATATATATATATATAAGGGACTGATGTAGGGTCAGGCATTGTTTGGCTCTCAATTTTCTCTACATACTACAGTGTGATAGACTTGCTTGCGATCTTGATAGAGACTTGCGATCTGCAAAGCTGATAATAGGACTCTTCACTGTTTTATAAAGATCTAATTTAATAAAAGTTGCTTAAAATCCTTGAAATGTTCTGCTTGTTTTTCCTTATCCACTTCTATTATACTTGCAGTTGCCATCTGGTCTGATTTCAGACTAATTTGTAAAGACCTTTTTAATCTAGTAAGTGTATTTTGCATTGTATAAGAGGAGTGCAGAAGAAAGTGCTCAGTGTGTGGGTTGCCAGGTTCTCTTACCAATTACGCCATTTTGAAAAAGCAGTTGTCGTGAGAAATACAGGGTTAAGGGTGTGGTTTTTTTGTGCTATGTATCATATTATAGCATAGCAGCCAAAATGTTTGTTTGTAAAAAAAAACATTAAAAATGATAAATGGTCAGTTTCTGGGGTTTTTTTGTAGCTTCCATAAATGTATACCCAGAATGAATATCTGGCAACCCAAGGGTGTATTTGAAATAAATGAGAAGTACACAAACTACACTGCTAAAATAATCCAATTCCTTTTGGTTTGCATGCCTTTTGGGTGGGTGTTTAGTTGTCATTTGCTGGAAATATTTCTTAGGCCTGGCAACTAGGGCTGTGCCGATAAACGATATCATATCGAATCGCGATAAAATATATGTCGATAACGATGATAAGCTCTAGGCATTTTTACTCGATATGGATTAATATAAGTGTAAAATGTGGTCCCCTTTAACACATGGACTATTCCAGTCACCCCTGCCTTCCAGTGTCAAATGGGCTAGTTCTAAACTTTTCCATCGGAGTTCTGGAAAGTAACGGAGAAGAGAGTGAGTGTGTGGATGATAATAGTCAAAGAGGATCGGTAGAAATATTGTAGATAGTTCAGTTGAAGTAATTGATAATCCAAATCGGAGGAGTTTTACCGTTTGTGCGTGTGCGTGCATTACAATGTAAGTTATTGTATACTTACTGAGTATTCACTGTAATTGTATGGAGAAACGGTATTCCGCCTGTACAAGTGTTTACATTTAGTATTGTTTACGTGATTGTACTTTGTTACTCATCATTATTCAGGAGATCTACTTTTAGTTTATATACATTTAATATTGATAAACAAGGATGCGCTGTCGCATCTCAGATAGCGTGCAGGCGCTCTAGAGTTGTTTACCGCTTCAGTGAGAGCACGAGCGCAGCAGGGGGTGCGCACGTGAACAGCTCGTGCAGAGTTAACGCACACACATAGATTATATGTATATGTAACGTTGTATTGTGATTTGTATTTATTATATTTATACTTATGTTTGTATTTTATATTTCAGAACCACACCTTTATGCACAATCAATAAAGACCATTTGGAAGATATCATTGAGTCATCATTGTTCTGACCGGACAAACTGTAGCCTTCATGTAAACCCGGACTAGAAATAGAGTTTTTATTCCCCCAGATTTTTTAATAAGAGCCAATCACACAGCAGAAATATGCGACAACAGCCAATCAGCGTGCAGCTTTTACCGTTCACGTCAAAGAACAAAGTCCATTTCCTACAGCACTTTGCAAACTCGGCACGAGGATGACAAAAATAAGTGGAAGCAGCGACCAAAGTGAAACTAACCTCGAGTTATTATCCAAAAATGATGAAATTGTCGACAAAAACTGTACTTTAAAATGTAATTAATGAACCCTCAAATTTTTATGGCTTCAGTCATAGTTGGGATACTCTTTTTAAAGCTGGCAGCATTAACAGTTTATATATCGAAATATATATCGTTATCGATCAATATGGGAAAAAATTATCGAGTTTACATTTTTGCCATATCGCCCAGCCCTACTGGCAACCCTGTGTGAACCTTTTAGACACGTTACATCTGTTTTGAGATTGTTTTTCACACGGAAAGCAGTAGTTTATCGCAACCACACTACCTTGCAAATACAGTCGCACACAAACGTCTTCTTAGATAACCTGCCAATGTCTTATAATCTTGTCCTTGTTGCTGATTATCTTAATCACACCCTGAATTGCTCCTCTTCGTATTGGTCATGTGACCCATGCACAAAGGGTCCAGTCATTTTCCCTCTGTCCGACTTACAATCTCTGTTGTTTTCTTTTTGTCTCAAATCCGATTTTTTTCTATGAGCAATATTAGATAAGACTTGGGGGATAATTAACAGCTAATTCAAACACGACAAATCTATTGTTACACCCCATCATTCATTGGTTGTCAAGAAGGGAGGAGATCTGTGTGTGTGTGCAGGGTCTTAGATGTGAGAAACATTATATAAAAGGTGTGTATGCTTCAAGACAGCCCATCTCAAGAATGAATCCACACGTCTTCTTAATCATGGTCATTTTGTGGCCGGCTATGGCTGTGAAGATGACCATCTCGGACAGCAGTTTACCAGATCCGCAGGTGCTCCATGACTTGCACTGTCCACCTTGCGAACGTATTCATTGCTCCCCTCGTAGAGCGCTGAAACTCCAATGTCGAGGTGGCATCAGCACAGGGATTTGTGGTTGTTGTCCTGCTTGTGCCAAACTTGCAGGAGAAAGCTGCGGAGGGACGTGGGACTACCTGGGCAAGTGCGATGAAGGTCTGGTGTGCGTTTACCAAGACGATGCAGATGGAAAACCAGAGGCTGAACGCAAGGGGACCTGCAAATCAGGTACAACAGAAGCTGAGAAGAGTTATGATCTATTAAAAAAACCTAAAGGTCTGAATAAGAATGTTATCATGCGCTACAGATTCACTTTATTTGTACATGACTGTATTGTTGAAAAGGTTTATATCAAAGTTAATCTCATTTATGAGCTGTGAAAAGAGATCCGGCGCTCAAGGATTCCTTTCATCTTTCCCATAAAACCAAAGCTGTAATTGTCCTTATCTAGATGATGATGAAATCCACAACCTAGAAACTACATCCATGTTTTATGAGTTTCCACTTTATTGTCTGTTTTTGACCTTATTTCTACAAAAATTACTTTTAATTCATTTAAATAAGCAATCTACATTTTTATGCTGTGCATTTTTTGTTCAAACAGTGCTTGAGGTTCTCAAAACTAACAGCTGTCGACCCGAATGCACATGGGAATTCTGCCAGTCAAACCCAAATGAGATATGCTCTGCAAGGTAACTGCTGAAAAAGGATTTCTCTACAAATCTGCTACGTTATTTCTTTTTACTTGGCAACTGAGTCTGATGTGTTTCACCGTCCAGATCTGTGTCAATGAAGAAGCGTGATTGTGGAGGTGAATGCCAGCACACCACCTGCTCCAGCTGTTTGCTTCTCACACCACCATCATGTCCTCAGTCTTGTTCCCCAACAGATCATGTGTGTCTCCATCGCTTTGGAAGGTGTGTGCGTGGTCACCTCGCTGAGGAAAAACCGCCTCCGATCTGGCATCAGAATCTGCAGGTACATTTTCTTTTACAATATAAATCATTTTTTGTGCATTATATCCTTTACAGTATTAATTTGTTTTGATTGTGTCTTTGAACAGAGTAAAATTGAGGGATTCTTTGTGTGTTTGGCACCTGCTTGCCCATCTACAGCCAGCTGATTCTGTACTTCAAGACAAAAACCAATAATGTGATCCAGTCATTAAATGTAGCATTAGAGGCAGCTATTTTTTTTTTATATTTTTCAATCAATAATACTAAAAATTGGTAAACCTTGTGTGGTTAAAATAAATGTTTCATTGTAAAATTATACTTATTAATGTTTTGTAAAGGTTGTAATAATTTTGTGAAATACAATTTAAAACACTCCAAACATACATTGTTTAGTATTATTATAATCACTAAGAAACTGCATTTCTACTATCATTTATATTTTTTTGTCATAATGATAACTTTTAAGTTTTACATACGTGACTGTAAATCTGTGTAAGATGCTATACATTCAACTACAAACATTCAATAATAATGTTTGATGATAAAACTTTTTATATGAGATAAGGGCTACCTTTCACTTTTTTATTATATTTCAATGCAATAAAAAACAGACCGACTCTTTTGTGCCCACCATACACTCGTCTCTCAGCTTGTTACTCAATAACAATATGTTTATGAGCCTGTAATTAGACATTCACACACGAGCCAACATAAAGCCCAGATCCACACAACAACCTGTTCACATTTCTTTTGATGTCTGCCTTACAGAAAACTGCATAAATCAAATGGTTAATTATGGCAACAGATACTGTTTATGGGATTTATGGCTTAGTGTTTCTGAACATTAAAACATATCAGATAGGTATGAATAGAACTTAAAAAACAACCATAAGCCACGATAAGTTAATGCACTAGCTAACATGAACAATAAGCAATATAAATATATTAACTAATGTTAATATATGAAATCGTATTGTAAAGTTCTACCCGTATTCTACATATACATTACAACTAGTGTAATCAACACTAATCTATGTATACACAAATGAGGTTTAGTTCCTTAAGATGAAAACATGCCGCTTTTGTTATCAGTCATATATTGCTACTGCTATCATTGATTAAAACAATGGACAGACAAAACCTTGAGTGTGCCAGTAGTAATAAACCAAGAGAACATCCAGTTAATAAGTCTTTAGAGAAACACTCTGTAATGTCTGAATAAATGTTGTAATTATTTATTTACTTGCATTATTCAATTGATAAATGAGACATTTTTGCATGATTTGTTTTACTCTTTACTAACCACAATGACATGGTACTTCTGCATAGTTAACATTATAACATAATTCCTTTAACATTTACTTCAGAACTCAATCTAATATATAAACGCTTTACAGAGTCCCTGTAAAGTCTCTCTACCACATTTGTCTTTAATGTATAAGCAGCATTTTAATGTCTAGGCCAAAAATAAAACCCATTTAACTACAGAAAAAGGCATTTTTTATTGTTGACAAATAGTTACCGTATATATTTAACAGGCTACATGCTATTATGTATATGTTCTTGGTGCTTGGTTGGATCTGCACATTGATAAAAAGCTAACATTAGTGCAGTTTCACATACGGAAGATGCACAGTTTCTATGCATCTTGACAAAAAATAAAAGACAAGTGGTGGTTAAACTGATAACCGTACAGAAATTAAATGATACAGGGAGGAATGTTGTGTTGAGCCACAGTTCCTGAGTCATTGTCCTTAAACAATTCTCTTTCATGATAGTCTTGGTGTGTACAAGGCACTTTGGACAAGAGTGTTTATGTGATATAATGGCCCGGGGTCATCGGAACATTCTGTGCCAGAAGGACTGAAACGCTGATGAGTTGAAGGCACCAATGAATATAAGAAGCAGAAGATACAGACCCATCATTATAGCAAAATGATGTCTGACCAGCCATGATGACCCTTGAGCATGTCTGTAATCAGATTAGAGTATTACTTTATTAAAAAGGCAATTTATCTTGATGTGTTGCATTTGTTTAGTTTTATTAAAGGTTAGTAGTGCAACTTCTGTGCCACTAGCAGCATCAACCAATGGATTGATTCCAAGGAAATGTATAATTTGGTTGAGCCAGTGAACCTATAAAAAGGCTTACTTAAAATTGAGAAAGTTGTATAATTTCAGTTGCATAATCCAACTTTTTTCTGGATAACATAAATAAATATTTGCATAACAAAATGAAATCTATATAAATATAATTTGTCAGATATATATTGTAGAAAGAATAGAAGAAAAATCACATTGTGAGTGATCATTCAGCACTTACATGCACTGAATACGAGTATAGTGAGCAAGTATCAGAAACAGGCAATTGCAGTTTGTTAAAATCGCTATGTAAATGAAACATAGCCCTCAAACAAGCCCTTCTGCATAAGCATACAGGTATAATCAATGTCTCACCGTGATCTATAGCGGCGTTGAGAGTACACCAGCAGATATTTCACTCTCAAAAGCTCATTGTTGGTCACCACGAAGTACTTCTCGGGCACCTCGCCTCCTTCACTGTTCCTGGCCCTTAGACGCTGTCGGTCAAGTGTCTCAGAGTCTGAAACAAATAATGACATCTTTATATATGTGCTGGGACAGTTACTACACCTTGTAAACAGCGTGCTAGAAAGTCATTCATTTAAGAAATGGCCAAATCTGATCTTTCAGAATGAAGAGCTTTACAAATCACCTTTCTTTTTCACCTGACACTTCACATCTGGATGATCGATGATTTCACACAAGGCGATGCAGCTGAGCAGCGGGCCAAGAACGCTTTCCCTCCATCCGTTACCATGGGGACTATAAAGCATGGCCATGCTGAGGTCACTGGTCAGGTATGTGCCTTCCCCAAACAATGATGTCTGAGATCCAAATGAAATATATAAGCGTAACCACAGATCAAAATGGGAAACAGTTACTGTAACTCAGCTGGCTCAAGGTCATAGGTTTGACACAATATAACACTAAAATCAAGGCTAAGATGGTCATGCATGCTTTGTTTCAAAGCCAACAGTTAGATAACATTGACGTTATAATAACAGTCTTCACACATGTTATCTAAACATCCACCGATAACACATAGTAAAACACATTTCCCACACAGAAGTCTTTTACATCTTTCAGATTATGAAAGACCTGCCTGGAGAACCTCCAAAACACCCATTCATGGCCTCAAACAAGCCCATCATCCACCGACCTTATTCAGATGGCAGTGTAATCCATTGTGTATGATGGAGTGGAAGTTCTCCAGTCTGCTGCCGTGGAATGCATAGATGAGGTCTCGTCCCGCCCGCGTCCTCTCGAACTTAGAGTTGAGCAGATCACAGTACTGAAGTTCAAAAATGAAGTCCGGGGATGGTGCGGATACCCCATCGGTTTGGGTCAGCTTACTCAGTCTGGAAAACTAATGAAGAGAATGAAGGGATTAGGGATTGAAACACGCTAATGCGTATATAAGGAGTCGATTTTTATAGAAATGTCAGTGGTGCTTGGTTGATGCCACTGTAGGTTGTTTTGGGTGGTTGCTAGGGTGTTGCTATGCAGTTGATAAGGTAGTTTGGGTCAAAAGAGACCACAAAGTTTCATCAGTTAGTGGCACTACAAGCTATAGCAAGCACAACTAACATCATCTTAACGTAAGAAACTGGACTTTTAACTGTACTTCCTCTTTCTGGACAGTCTTCACAGCGAAACTCTTAGATGACAAAACCCAGTGTACAAGAGCCAGGTGATGATCTCCATCTCCATGTCCCAGACGTACCAGACTTCTCACGTTCGGTAAAGTTTCCACATCTTTTTGCTGTGAGGAACATAAGGCATGTGAAACCAGTCATGACAGTCTAATATACACATTGACCTCATATGGACAATCTATTACCAGCTCGTCAAAGTCTTTGATATCTCCTCTTAGGTAGCGAGGAGGGAAGGGTCTGAGCACTGAATCACGTTTGTAGTTCTGTACGGCCGCCACGAAAAGACTACAGCGCAGGTCAGCCGCTACAGGGTCTCGATGCAGACAGGAGCACACCAGTTCTCTGACTGCGGCTGGCGGGAGAGGCGGCTGCATTCCCAACACTGAAATACACAAGCTTCATTTAATGCAAATGTTGTACATTGACCGCAATAAAATAACATAATTGTAACTGTGGGAATTATGTTGTAACTAAAAGCATCCAAAATAAATGAACACTATATTTGATCATCTTTAAAAGTAGTCACACTTTGTGTAGAATTTGTAAAATAATACTCTTGACATTTTATCATCCAGCTTCTCGAGATCTTAATCTAAGAAGCTTTTTAAACAACACTGAAGGAATTTTTATCTATGTTGGACTCTTATTGGCTGCTTTTTATTTATTATTTGCTCCATTAACTTTGTTAATGTATACTACAGTATGCTCTAATAATAACGATTGTGAATTAATAAACTGTAAAAAAAAAAATGTGTTGTGTACTTTAATATTTTCTATGGTAATGTTTACCAATTATACTACAGTATTTTTCATGTGGAATGTTAACAAAAGATTCAATTGGCTCTTTATTGATTTATTCCTCTCAAATTATGTTTTCCTATATGGAAAATACATGCACAATGTAAAAGACATGTAAATGAAATAATAAATCTAAAATGTTATTTTTAAAAATGTATAATGATTATATTATATAATTAAATATATTTTATTATTATAAAATAATTATATACCAAATTATTTTATTTTACAGGTAGTAAATGAATAGATATACAATACCAGTCAAATGTTTAGACACAATTGACAAAAATGTTTTTTATGATCCTAAAGATCTTTTAATATAATATAAGGTGTATATTTCAGTGAAATTAGACCCTTATTTAAGGAAAACATAATTTGAGAAAAATAAATCAATAAAGAGCCAATTGAATCTTTTGTTAACATCCCACATGAAAAATACTGTAGTATGATTGGTAAACATTGCCATAAATAATATTAAAGTACACAACATATTTTTTACAGTTTATTAATTCACAATCGTTATTATTAGAGCATACTGTAGTATACATTAACAAAGTGTAGTATTTACTACAACATACTACAGTTTACTATAGTAAATAGTAGAGCATGCTACACTGTTTTTCATACGGCATACTAATATTACTATCATTATTATAGTTAAACATTTAAGCAAAACGTTTTCAATCAAACGTTCGAAACTTTTAAAACTCTTGACATATATTTAATTAAATAACTTATTTTCAATGTTACTTAGTTTGCAGATTAGCTGTTAGCGCTATTAAAGACAGCTCGCGTAATTTACAAACGCAACATACTAAACCTATCTAAAGATTTCCTATTAATTTAAACTAGTATTGCTCAACATCGTGATAATGTGAATGTATTATAGCAAATAATAGTCGGTTTCTCAGTTCTGCCATATGTGTGTTTACATGTTTAGCCTGTTAGCTGAGCTAAACATTTGAGAATTTCTCTCGGGTTTCATCACACACACACACTCTATCGGCCTTTACAGTCAGAAAACCCATAATTATACCTATAAATACAACAATAAAATATTAGAAAAACGCCCAAGGATTTCACTTACCTTATTTGCCTGAAGTTCAGGCATCTGCGGGACACCGGAAGCTAAACGTGGCCAAATGCTGCACACCTGACTGATCTCCCCAGCAGAGGGCGACATATACCATCTAAACCTCTATCTATCTATTTCTGTAGTTGAAATAACATTTTTGACTATTTATTTAACTGCTTTGCAAAGGCTAATATCATAGCAAGCACTTTGTGTAACCCAAATTAAGTTAAATAATATTCTTTGCATTGTTTAACAAAATGTTTGCACACAGCAACATGTCAAATTTAACATAAACAGGGTTAAACAATACCTAAAAAAGCCAAAATTATTGTAAAATAGTCGTATGAAGTAGTGTGAAGTCACATGAAGTTTAATGTGGAAAGAAAATGAGTTTTAATTACAACTTAACCACTGGGATATAGACTATCTTCTATCATATCAGAAAGGATTTATTGCCAGAGGACTCTTAAATCAATTACGTGTGAACAAATCAGGTCAGCATTGTGCTAAGGGATATGATTGTAAAAAAGGGCCACAGGCGCATGACCTACAATCTGCACTGAAAACTGATACGCTCAACAAGGTACAATATGGATCTTGCTTTTATAACACTATTTTTTTTAATGTGCAGGCCTTCCAGCTGTATATTTTGAAAATTATAAACGAAGCACAATATTTAGTTCAACTTTTTAGTTCTTACACTGACTTTGCAATTTTAAATAATAGAAAGTCATTTTCACTGATTATCCCATTCTTGACGTCTCTCTCTATATACACTAGTGTTGAAAAGTTTAGGGTGAAACTGAAATGTTTTTCATTATTTTAACCTTTGGCTCTGAAGGTCTATGCTTACGTTTGAAATGAGTTTTATAGACGTTTTTGAAATGGATGTCTTGGACCATACAATAAAGAAAAAGCAACAATAACAGCCAACAGATGGGAACTCGGTGTGATCATCAGCAAACTGTTTCATTAAAAGCCAAGAGTACATTTTTACAAAGGGTAAATACATTGAAGATGATTAAATACATGATCAATAGCCTTTATTTATTTATACATTTTAGCTACAACCATTTTTCAAGTTACATTTGTGTTATTGTATTGTTTTACTGAGTGTAATATCATTTTAAAATGTGAAAAATATTATGGCTTTTTTTCTGTAAATGTGTTTGTATGAGCAGCTGTGTTCAGTACCGTGGAGAGCAGCCGCGCTGTGGCGGAATGAAGTATCGCGAGTCTACATGAACCGCTATTATTCAGCATCATCACACAGTCATCTCTCGCCCAACTCATACGTGCTCGCGTGCGTGCGTGTGTGTGTAGGAGGACCGTGACGTGATTGTTTTTACTCCCATATCCCAAATCACATCTTATAATATATCGGAATTGAAACATCACCGTTCGCGAGCGCATCGATCGTTGAATGGACAGCGCTTTATTAGATGAGAGTGGGCGCTAGCACGAGCGGACATCATCGCGGGTGAACGCGCGAGACGGTAAGACAACGTTTAACACCGATGCTTTTCATTCTTGTATCGATATTATTTACACGTCTGAACTTATACGTGATGAATTGCATGCAAAAGGAAACACAAATGCATGCGATTGAGTACCAACAAATAAAATCTCCCGGTTCAGCTCCATCTTTTTCTCTTGAAGGGCGCTCTGCTCGACCTCGATACTGTTCGGAAATCAGTGAAATGATGCTGAAATGTTGTTGAAAAAATATTTTACTGCCCTTGTATTCTTCTTCAAGACTTTTGATGCTTTTTATTTTCAATCTGTCAACATGTATAGATGCGATCTAACGTTAAATATTTCTATAGCAGCCCGGCGATGCGTCCTTCACATTGCTACCGGGTTTGGCTACTAGATCCATGAGAAAAAAATATGACTAATAGTCGTTATAGATTAAAAATGACTGGTCAATTTCCTAACGTTATAATCATATTTCATTGTTCCGTCTCCAATCTCGTCCTCTTCACAGCTGTATGGTGGTCATTTTAGGGATGCTTCAGTAACCAGGCCTCATCTAGTTTTCCTTATCCTATAAAATTAAAATCAAGGATCAAATAATATAGCATTTCAGTGTCACGATGTTACGGATTGCTTATGAATACTGTTTAGATGTTTTAATGCTGAATGATGACATCATTTGCATTATTAGACATGACATGGTCATGTGATTTATAAAGTGTATTGTTTTAAGTTAGTATTTTTTGCCAACCTGTTTTTAATGTTCTGAATGCAATATAGATGGTAAAAGACAAGCTTGTTGTTGAAATGTAATATATTGTGATTGTGAGGCTGTGTTATAATAATATAACAGAAGTGTTTGTGTTATGTGTCTGTTTTTTAAACAGGATTTTGAATATTAAAGTCTGACGTATAGGTGAAACAAATAAAGAAACTCCATGGCAGGTGAGAGCCTCAGATTTTACTATCTTGAACCGGTAATTTAGTACAATATTACTCTTTTCATGTGTATACAGACAAAAATGAACCATGGTTTAACTATAGTTTTGTTGTTTTATTTGTAGTTAAACCAAATTTACCATTGCTCTACTATAGTACAGTAAAGCGATGATAATACCAAGGTTAATTTTTCTATACATTTCTATACTTTATAGCCATTTTCATACTAAAGTCTTAGTACCAGTTTTGTTAGTAAACCAGGGCTGAAAGGGTTACATTTAAAACTGACATTTTGTTTGGTTTACAGAAAACAATTTTCCTCCTCTTCCACGATTCATTCCATTGAAGCCATGCTTTTACCAGGACTTCAACGAGATTCCCGACCAACACCGGACCGTGTGCAAACGGCTGTATTACTTATGGATACGTATGTTCATGAATCGTCTTTTTAACCACACACATGCAGATGTTCATCGTGGTGTGTGCGCTGTGGTGTAGATTGCAGTCACGCGGGATTATTTGCTTTTGTTTCCACTGTAAACACTGACAGACACACAGAAACAGGTTTTTGATTTTGATCTGTCGGTTCATGAATACAGACATGGGTTGTCATATGACCCTGATGTTAATATTTAGTGCACATTTTGTTATTATTGTATACCATTGCCTTGTAGAATATTTACAAAGTTTATTTTTATTAGCACGCTATTTGGGAAAAGGCTCTCTAAATTGAAAGTGTAAGTGATTGTTGAAACACTCCTGCAATATAGTATAAAGTGTTTGGTTCCTAGTTTTGACCTTTAGTTAAGAATTACCTAGACAAACTTTATTCATAGTCAGTTCAGAACACTTTTAAACAGATCTGTTACTGTTTATTATAAATAAAAATGTCTTCTCTATTTTCTTTCTCTTAGTACACAGTGCGACCCTAGCGGTGAACCTGATTGGTTGTCTGGCCTGGATGTGCGGTGGGGGCGGGGCAACTAATTTTGGGATGGCCATTCTTTGGTTGATTCTGTTTACCCCGTGTTCATACGTGTGCTGGTTTAGACCCATCTATAAGGCCTTCAAGTGAGTTTAGTTTATGCATCACTGTAGCTTTAAGGGTCTGTCAGTTGTAATTGTGTATCTGTGCACTACACTAAACCAATGCAATGCTGTTTCTCTTGCAGGACAGACAGCTCTTTCAACTTTATGGCATTTTTCTTCGTATTCATGGCGCAGGTGGTGATAAGTATCATTCAGACTGTAGGAATACCTGGATGGGGAGTTTGGTAAGAACTGCTAATTGCATGTAAATATAGATAGATAGATTTTTTCTCTACAGTACTTTCCCAGTGTTTTGCTAATGAAGAGAATATTTCTTCTTTATGTATTTTATTACAGCGGCTGGCTGGCCACCATCACTTTCTTCAGCACTAATATCGGCTCTGCTGTTGTTATGCTGATCCCAACCATAATGTTCACTGCCGTGGCTGTGCTCTCTTTCATTGCCCTCACCAGGGTAACTATTATTTTTCATTTATCACAATTACTTTTGATATACACAGATCTTATGACGTTGTTTTTTAAGATTAGCCTGAAAACATGACCAAAGTGTGTATGTGTGGCTCGTCAAATAAAGCACAAATCACAAAGTAAGATTAACTCATGGATTGCTGGGTTTGATTCCAGGGATTTCACACTTTCATAAAAAATGTATAGTATAATGTACTGCAAACCTCTTTGGATAAAAGCATCTGCCTAATGCATAAATGTAATGTAAATGTTCTTATGTCACGTTCTGTCCAAGAAAGGAATAGAAACAGGATCTATATGGAGATTTTAATCTGTTAACTGTCACCGTTCCACATCTACTCTTCATAATTTCACTTTAATTCAACAATTTCATAGTTGAATTCTAATCTAATCATGACAAACAAATACACAGTATTGAAGAAAGGACTAGGACTTTTTATAACAATAAACAAACTCGTTTTTGTTTAGTTAATGTTATTTATAAAAATACCTCAAATTAAAAAAGTGCAAGAAAGATTTAATATAATAAAAACAGATGCAGAAAACAGAGTGTTTTCATGGGTTTTCATTTCATGTGTTCATTGTTTGTCTTCTAATCTATGAAAATCAAATGTTCTCTTATTTAGGTTCACAACTTGTACCGTGGTTCTGGGGGCAGCATGAGCAAAGCTCAGGAAGAATGGACCACTGGTGCTTGGAAGAACCCCCACGTCCAACAGGCAGCACAGCAGGCGGCGATGGGGGCGGCCCAGGGGGCCATGCAACAACAACAGTACTCTGCCGCCCCAACCTATAACTATGATGAACCGATGTAATTCCATTCCTTTCTAGTCACAGCGGGGGGAGGGACAGTAACAGGGTATTTGGGAGAGAGGAAGAGAGACGCATAGCGCCACAAAGAAACCAATTGAAATTGACCAATTTGAATTCAAACAGGTTACAACAATGCATACGTTTTTGCTTAACAGTGTGAGCTAGTTTAAAGAGTTGCTTTGGACATTAAACCCCATCAGTAGGAAAGTGTCAGTCTTGCCATGCGGTATTACAGTAGATTTTATTAAAGGTGTTTCCTCACTTATCGTATTTTGAATATGGCTGAACTAAAACACCAATAAGGAGACATTCCAGATCTCTCTCCCTCACTGTGTTTCTATAGTAACTAGAATCTCAGTCGGTTTTGAGATACGTCTGTGTGGTATTAGCAAACCAGTTATATAGTTATATATTTTGGTTGGCTATTCAGCAACATTTCGACAATTTAGCAAACAAATTTTACTCGCAATCTTACAAATGAAAGTTTGTTTTATGCACAGAGAGAGGAAAATAAAATGACTGATTTCGCAATTGAGAAAGTATAAAGATAGCATATATCAGTTATTAGAACTCACAATGTTTGTTTTGTTTTTGTTACGTTGTTTGCTGTAAAGGTGCAAGGGAAAGCCATATGTTTACATTACTTTTTAGTTGTGTTTTTATTGTGTTTATTGTTATGTGCAGTTGTGTGTTAACATTGTTTTTGTTACCTCAGGATTAAACTTTTCACGGCCGTTCAGTAAACAGGGTTCGGCTAACAGAATCGATTTGGCAAAAAACATTTGTAGCTACGTGTACATGTTGTACATCTGTAGTTTTATTTAAACTCTCTTGAACATAGAGTAAATATTAAACCTATTATTAGACACGGAATTATATATTTTATTTTATTTCCTCATATTGTGCGAAGGAAAATGTTTTGAATTACTGTTTGGTTTTAATGGTTATAGCTGAAATCGTGATAGTTGGTGTGTAAATATCATATTTGTTATTTGGGTGGTTTATTCTTCACTGAACAAAACCCTGCAAGTAAAGCACACTTACGTAATATTGTCACAAGTACAATATATACGGTATCATGATAATAATTATTTACTTGTATAGATTACACAGTTTTTATCTCCCCAAATAGCAATTATCATTTCTTGTATTTCTTGGAAATATTTGCTGTATTATGCATAGACAAGTAATTGCTGTGTGAAAATTCCTAAACTACCAACATTTAAACTCTTTCGGACTGCAAACTATGCAGTATTTTAAATTTTATTAAATGTACAATAGTAGACAATTCACTTAGATTTGTTAAATTCAGTGAAATTCACGGTCTGTCTCTGAGGAACTGGTCATGGTTGAGTTTAGAATTGGGTCATAGTTAAAAAACGAAAGATAATTTTCAAGAATGAACTAGTGTACAGTATATGTAATATGTTAATCTAAATGTCTTAATCAAGGCTTGTAAAATACCTTCAATCGTTTCAGGAACTGTGAAATGTCTAATAAGCCAATGTGCGATATTATTCATGTATGTTTGGGGAGTTTTGTATTTTTTCTGTTTGTGTAAAAACTTGTTTATGTTATATTTTCCACTTTGTGTATGTATTTGAGTGTTTTGAGCATAACTTCCACAGTGTAGTACACTCAGTAGTGGGCTTGGTAAGACAGGACATGCAGTTCAAAGCTTTGGCTGAGATTTTATACCTAGTTGACATTCAATGGGTTCTCGTAGTGCCCTCTGGTGGATAAGAAGAGTGAAACTTCACCTCTGTTTTCTGACAGAAAACATCATCAGATGCAATATTGATAATTCTGTAAGAAAATAGATGACATCAAGTATGAATGTTATATTTCAGCCGCACCAGCAAAAGCTAAAGTCACTGTCCTTAATCTAACATCTTCTTTCGTGCCCTGATATTAATGCGTATATATCCCAACATTTTAAAGTAGCCTTGTTAATACTGTAAAGTTAAGTGAGTGGAAGATGCCAGTAGAGTAACAACAAAAACAGATAGTTGTCTTTGTATAGTGAGTTGTGTGTGGTGATCGGTGCATTTGTGAATTGAACCATGTGCTATGTGTACAAAGGCACACAAAGGTGTGTATGTATGTGTTGATGTTAATTAATTTTGTCAAGTCTAAAGTGGAATGTATTGTTGACCTGGAAACAAGAATTACACTATATTTTACAGGTTTCCATTTTTAATGAATTTTTATTATTTTTTGTTTTTTTATATTGACTATTCATGGATATCCCAATTTTAATGCATTCACCCTGCATTAAATATGCTAAAAACTAAACAAATCAACCAATCATGCAAATATAAGTTAATACAAAGATTTGTGATCTGTGAAGGTGGTACTTATAAATTGTTTTGTCTCATTTTTATTATTTTTTATATTATTTTGTCTCTCCCTAATAGATAGTAAATACAAAATGTTGCATCCTGTGTCCAAGTGTATTTATTTTACTGCATGAAAATAGTTTTTGATATATATATAATATCCACCAGTAGATGGCAATAAACATGTTTCGACTGCACACTTGCATACTAATTTTGCATATGTACTGTATACTTGACATATGCATGCATTTTATTACTCTTATCTATGATCTATTTCTAACTGACAAAATTGAGCCTTTTTACACAAACTTTGATTAATATATATTTATTTCTAAGACAACAGGGTTGTCTTTGACACTTTGAACAAGCAACAAACTATAAAACATACTATCTGAAACATATTTTATTGTATATCTGGTTTTGCATGCATTTTAAAATAGTATGCTGTGTACAGTTTATACTGTGCAGTATGCCAGTATTTCATTCAAAACAGCCACAATATATTTATAAATATATATATAAATTCACAGGGATTTGATTAAAAATGGCACCTTGTTATGGCATTAATTAAACCATTCATTTTGATGCTGTCACATGATGCTGTAAAATTTTTTATAAAATAAAGAACTGTGTTTTGTTTCAGTTCTTTCAAGCAGGAACAAGCCGAGGTGAACAGAATACAAAATGTCCTCTGAGCTACAAATGTGTTTCAAGGACAAGAGTTCAAACAATATTGCAAATCATTTTGGAGCACTGAAAGAAATTTCCTCCAACCTTTTCCTGCTTTAACCATTACAGCCAAATGCACGCATGAATTACCAACACAATTACACTTGCATTAGCTTTTCATTTCGGTCTGCAAATCTCAGTATCTGGCCCAACTTTGATGGAGCTCTTTAAAACAAATCATGCAGCGTATAAAGCCCATTAATGTTCTGTCATTCAAGTGTTTTCACACAAAAACTAGTTTTGCCTGTACAGACACTTGCTGTACAGACAATTGCTGCTATTGTGGGATTTATTTTTGAACAATTATTAGTGTGATAAGTGTTTATCATTAAGTGTTAATGATTATTAGATGTTTATATTTGTTAATTTGGGGTTATGAGTTAAACTGGAGAATACGCTGAGGTGACGCGTGGATGTAACTCTGACAATAAAGGAAGAAACAATATACTTCTGATCTTGAATACCTGCATTTTCTTCTTTGTGTAAACTCTTCCAAAGAGAATACCTTTTCCTTTTACACTATGTTACAGTTTAGTGCATTTGCTAAGATCTTCTGGTTAGGTGGTTAATGTATGTGGTTGCTTTTTGTAAATGACTAACAAAAGTTTAATAGTCAGGGTTAGGAAATATTTAATTTCGTACCTTATAGCCCAAAGTATATTTTTACCTTTTACAAAGTCCATTGATATCCACAAAGCAAGCAATTAAATGCTAAACTGTGATTGTCCACAAGGTGGCAACATTCATCTAATCTGTACAGTACTTTCAAACTGTAATTATAGTGGATAAAAAGCTAATCATAACATCATATTAGTCCAGCACAGTAACTAAAGCAAAAAACATCCACCTTATTTGTGCGAAGATTGTATATCAAGAGAAACATCATTTCATCCACCAAGCAAATGAATTATACTTTGATCCACTATCCGAACTACAGTTCTTATTTTAGATATTTACATTTTTAATTTAAGGTGTTTTTAAAAATATCATTAAATGTTTTTTTGTTTATGTTTATTGTTATTAAAATGTGTTACATGTTTGTTTTTGAGTCTTGGACCTTTTCATCGATATATAGTTTGTCATGATTAGATTATAATTTAACTATGAATTATTAAAGTGAATAGTAAAATAACACGGGTGTTCCTCCTGAAGAACAGTAAAAGTTAACAGGTTAAAATGCAGACTTCAACTAAAAACTTCAACTGTGTGAGAGACACATCGTCAAAAATAAGTATAAATGTGAGTCGTAATAATAATAGTGAAAAGAAACCTATTCTATCTGACCTTATTTCACAAAGGCACATTTGCTTTTGCAAATTATTCAAGATCGCTCTTTCTCTGCCTGAATACGCATTTGTTTCACATGTTTGTTTCGAACAAACCCTGTTTGCTTTGCTTTTCCCCAACCATTCTCAGCAGAGGCTCCTCCGAAATAATGAGCGCCTTTGTTTGGGACATGCCTCGCAAGATGTTTTGAAGAATCATTATAAAACAGGTAAATTGGAAACTCAAACTTGCTGACACAGTTCCCCGGTCGATTTGTGGTGTTGAACGGGAAAATGAATACAGGCAGTTGCGAGCGAGCGTCTCTCCCGCATAATTATGGTGGGAAGAGTGGTTTTTCTGATGTACTTGCGTCTTCCTTGCTATTCATTACTTTTCTTAATGGGATAATCTGGTGCGCGTCTATTGCTGCAGAGCAGACGCATTCACCATTCGCCAGCCTGCACTGCAACACTGAACTGAATTCATTTGCTTCTGAGGTAGCAAGTGATTGAAAAGATTCGAGCTCGGAAGTGAGTGTGAATTTATGTGCGTGTTTGTGGGGAGTCCCATACATTATAGCAACTATTAATAGAGGACGTGTGTAAGAGGGGAAGATAGGAAATAAGTGTATGTATGTTTGAGAGAGAGAGAGAGAGAGAGAGAAATGAGGGGAGGTATCCAAAGACTGAGTGCTTGAGCATTACTGAGTGATAGAGAACAAGATTGAAACAGAGGTGTTGAGCATCTTCCCGTCTCAGTATTATCTGAGCGCGCTCAGATGGGGTAAGAGATACGCCACGCCGTGCTGGAACACAGTGGGAGCACAACAAAGCCTGGCAACTCTGCAGAAGCTTTTTATAGACATATGGAGCAGCAATAAAGCCAAACAGCTATCAGATCTGGACCAAAGCCACGAAAACCAAGACGTACGATGGAAAGCTGGTGATTTTGGTGATGGGTTAGTCAGAGCGACTGCTTTTCTTAGCAGGATCCTTGACATTTTAAGAGAAGATTGTTTTCTTTGCTGTCCTCCCAGGTGTCACATGGAATTGATTTTTTTCTGCCAGCTCTCGTCTGGATTGGCAATGTGATTTCCTTCTGTTGGATAATGCCAGTTGATTATTTATTTTTCCACAAGTGCTTTCGCGTTGAAAAAGCTTTGCACAGCAATGGAAAAATGTTTTTGATGGAAAGATTCCTGCAATGGAGTGAGAGACAGCAGTAGACTGGCATCTTGGTGCGACTAGAACATCAAGAGACTTTAGAAATCAAACAGCATATTTTCTGTCTTTTGGCTTCTTAAAAACGTTTTTTGATGCTCGAACTGTTACCAGTTAATTTAGTTTTAATATCACACAGACACAATTAAAGCTTGGATGAGAACAGTCTGTTTGGGTACAATACATCTGCTGAAACATTTACATTTCAGTGCTACTTTCTTGCTTTATTCAAGTCCTTTGTATTTTTAAGATGCTCAATGAAACGTCTTGGACTTTGTGATGTCAACTCACCAAAGTTTCCTCAATAAGAAGTTCCATAAACAATCATGTTTGCAATGTTTAGATCCGCTAATGGGTCTTTCATTCAGATAGGATCAAACCTCACCGTGGGGGTTTTTAGACATGAAGCCCAGAGTCCTCTCCCCTCATCACGGCTGCTGTCGTCTCCTCGTGAAGGATGTTTCACTGCGCAGTGACAGGAGCCGAGCTTGACCAGAACGAGAGCCCTGACCGCAGAGCAGAGATCCGCAGGCACGTTAAAATGGTCATGGAACAGCTGGAGGAAGTTTTGGCGGAGCTCAAGGACGTGGCGAAAGAGCTTCGAGAGGTAAACGACACACTGTTGGCTGGTTTGGACGTTAAGTAAACGCTAGATAGTGGGTGTTAGCGTAAAATGTACGTTTCATTTTTTAGGTCAAACACTTTCATGGAGCAACAGCTGGGGGAGAATCGTACTGAGAATGTTTTACTAGTATTTATTTATTGGCACATTATTGACACGAATATATTTAAAGGTCACTCTATCGCCCCCTATTGAGCAATAACAACAGTAACACACATCCTTAAGTATGTACAACAGGACTGCAAACATTTCAACTTTTGGCTGTTGAAAGAGTTGTTGCCATGAATGTTTCTGCTTCTTAAAGTTGCAATCCATAACTTTTTCTGCAGTTGAAGAAATGTTTTTGATTGCAAATATTTCTAAGATGGAGCAAATTACTAATTTGTATGTAAAAGAGAAGTCAGTAAGATTATTGAGAAGTTTCAAAAACAAGGCTCAAAACAAGGTTGTGAAGTTTTGGCTCTATTTTGTCTCTACATGGGAGTTTTTGACAAGAAAGTTGTGAAACTGTCACTGTTCCACATGTGGAACATTATTGCTCTTTTGAAGACTCAGAATTAAATTCATATTAATCAACATAAACAAAAAAAATAATAAAAAATGTTTATGGTAATATTGTAATAAAAAAAAAAAAAATAAAAAAAAAAAATATATATATATATATATATATATATATATATATATATATATATTAGAAACGTTACTTTTAAAATAAACGAAACGTAGTTCGAATGCATACAGTGCATTTTCATGCTCAATTATGCTCAATATGCAATATGTGACAGGTTAAATCTAAAAATCAGTGTTGAAAACTGTCTCTTAATCTTCACAATTCATAAAGATAAACCAAAACTAATGATATATAACTACATATAATATGAGCTGTCAGGTATAATTTTACAAGAAATATCAGTTAACCATCATTTGACCGACTTTCCTAATGTAACCTGCAGTTTTATATTTTAAACAGAGATGGCGATACAGAGGCAAAAGTTACATATGCACAAACCAAAACACACAAATACAATGGCCACACACAAGGTCACAATCCATGCCCCTGTACTGCACATCTCCATACAGTAGTAGCTGTTGGCGTGACAGCTTATCACCCAAACTGTAACCAACAGATACATTAACAAGGGAAAGACTCGCTTGTCAACACCCACCCGCGCACGCCGTGACAGCCCACACAAGCAAGACGTGATCTGTGATGCCTTATTATCACCCGGCGCATCAGACAGCGTGCAACGAGCATCATGAAATCCGATTTCCTCATCTTCCCACCCGTCAACGGCTCGTCTGTTTTACAGTTATCTCCCTTTGTGCCGAGCGGCCGCTTTAGAAATATACAAGAGGACATCTTCCTAATTAATCTCTCTCCTCGGGTGGATATCTATCTACCTCATTACTGTCACTGAGTTTATGAATGTCCCAGACTGGCATTTGTCTCTTCATCTCAGTCACAGCTCCTCAGGATTTGTCTCATTTGTCTCCTTGGCCAAGTTCAGGCATGACCGGTAGCTGTGCCGTTGTCGAGTTAACACCTCCATCTGTCACTCACGCCTCACGGCAGGGCCTTATTGTTAATACTGACATCTTGTTACGGTTATTAGGTTTGCCACACGATCGTCCATCCTTCAGCTTTCTCTTTTTCTGCTGATATCTGTCACACTTTCCAATTCTCTCCTGCAGTGTGTAACCTGCACACTGCCATTGCTATTTGGTCCTAAATGAATTAAGAGTGTAACTATAAAGTAGATTTTATCAAGGCAAATAATTCATCTGTCATAGCAAGTACAGTATAGTGGTGCAAAGATCATTACATGGGAAGTTACTTCATACGTTGCTAAGCTACAGAGGCAGCTGATCATTGAAAGATATATAATGCATTCAAAAAATAAAATTATGTTTTATTATGTGGAAAAAAGTGACCTTCGAAATTTTGTTTTATAGAAAAGTAATATATTATATTTCTGTAAATATGACGGAACTGTAATTTTTTTTATAAGCTATTTTATAAAAGTAGTTAAGCTTTACTGTTTTGAAAACCCACTTTAATTATTTGATAGATCATGATTTTAATATTTATGGAATATTTGATTGCGATATGTTTCAATTATTATAGTTCAGAATAGAAAGTTTTTATCAAAGGGTCATCACACTGATATCTCAGATGTCAATATTTGATTTAAATAACCATGTGAAGTCTCTCTCAAAGTTTTATAAAGCATTTTCTTATGTTTAAAGCATGTTTTTCCATTGTCAAGCAAGTGCCACTTTTAGAATATCAGCAGGTATTCATGAGCAATTAATAGATACTTTAATATATTGGTAATAAATACATTCTCTGAGACTTTATATTTCAAGATTGTGACTGTCAAATGTCACATCCATGAAATTGCCCTGTAACAGAGTCTTATACGTCAGTTAATGTGCTTAAAGATCATTATTTTAAAAGCAAATAAATGAGGACCTCAGCAAAACATAATGCATGATGTATGAAATCTGATGTTTTACACTGCAAGAAAAATTCAATAAAGTGAAAAGAGGTGACGGCTCTGTATCTTACTTATTTAAAATCAAGCTTCCTCATCCTGCTTAAATTGGCCAGATATTTCCAACCTGTTCCTAACATTTTCTGTTTAAAACCCTTGGAGAGTTTGGCAATTGTCTGATTGCATGACTCTTTGGTTTCTGCAGGTATGATGACTACCAAGACAAACTGGATAATAAGACAAAGATTGTTGTTGTGCTGTCAAATGGCATGAGATTTACTGCACCAGCTACATAAATTAGATTTAGATTAGATTCGTTTAGATTCAACTTTTTGTCATTACACATGTACAAGTACAGAGCAACGAAATGCAGTTAGGTCTAACCAGAAGTGCCATAACGCAGTAAAGTGCAGGATTTAGATGGTGGACTTGATGATCTTTTGTTTTTGTGTTACCATACCAGACTTCCTTCTTTAATACTTAATTATAAAAGTTCTCCAACTTCTGTACTGTTCGTTCTTTTTTTAAAACAGATTGTTCCACCTTAAAATCTGATTGGATGAGCCAGATGTTCAATGTGACCGAAGATAAAATGAACCCTGTCTTGTGAACAAATAAAATATGCTCCAAAACCAATGATCATTATGTTGCTTAGCAACCAAGTAACCTACAGTTAGACTAATGAACTATATTACTTGCCGGAGGAATTGTTTACTTTCTAAGACAAGCATCATTATTACTTATTCTTAGAACTGGGGATTTAAACAAACGCTTAACCCAAAGGTTTTAACTTCGTCAACTCCTGTGCGCTTTACTGAGCAACTTTTCTAATACTTGCATTCGAGGCAACTCGGATTTAGGATATTTCTTACCTCAAACTGTGAAATAACATCTCGTATGGTCCTCGAACGGCTCAATCCGACCTTTAAATTCAGCGCAGATCTTTTTTTTTTTTTTTTTTTTATTGAACAGAGAAACATATTCCATACAGTTACAACAATTTAGAAATTTCAAATGCTAGGGGGATATATATATATAAAAAATTAAAGGAATACATTAAAGAGTGTACATGCTTGCAAAATTCTAATAGCTTTTTGTTTCTTCGAGGGCAATATGGATTCAATATAATATTTCACTTCATTTTTAAATGCTATAAAACATGTTTTTTTACCTGAAAATTTACATTTATGTATATGAAATTTGGCCATTAAAATAAAAAAATTAATAAAATAAGTGCAAGTCTGTTTATCTTTGGAGTTTACAATAATGCCTAAAAGAACATCTTTCCATAAATTCAGCGCAGATCGACCAACTCCGACCTCAGGTAGACGCGTCATTTGACGTCACGCCCAAAATGCTTCCGGTGAAATTCGCCTACGCTACCTTATGTAAAACAATAACAAACTTTAAAGTACTTTAACGGCACAATTGTAACTTGTGTTACTGCATCACTATAGTGTCTAAATGCTTTGCAAACTATGTTAGCCACTTTTTATGTCATCCGTGTCACTTTCTTCACCTTGACTCGCATCACTCTGATCTGCGATCAGTGAGTATATGGCTGGCAGGAATGCATTAAACATGAACAGTCTGCCAGCGCTGAAAAGGGCAAGGTCTCATGAGAAATGACAGGACACTTTCAGTCTTAAAAATGCATCTCTTTGATAACTTTTTCCCAGGGCGCAGCACTTGATTTCTGGCAGGGTTCGATATATATATTCGCAAATATTCAATTCAATTCAATTTCAATTGCAAAAAGCCTGCCATTGTTTAAATATTGTGTGTGTGTGTGTGTGTGTTTTCGAGCAGCAGGTGCAGTTTGAATGGATATTCGAGCTGTTGAATGCACGTCATTTGAGCTCTTCCTGTTTACATTCGACCGCCAACAGGCCGCCGTTGAATAGCCGATCTTGTATATCATAAAACATTCAGTAACACTACAGCCTGTAATTATTATTACATGCTACTCTACAAATGCTTATGAAAAACTTTGCGTTTGGCACCAGCGGAATCAAAACGTTTGAATAACGTCATCAATAACTCTTGATATTCTAACTCAAAGGCGCGGCTTTTATCTTTAAAAACCACAGGAATCAAACATAAAGCAATCATAAATAACATATTCATCTGCCTAATGTTGACATTTAATGAGTTTGCTGTGCATTGCCTTTAATCATCGCTGAGTTCTGTCATGCATAATCATATGTGCGTAGTGCGCACATCACGTTAAGCTCGGATTCAAATTTACAGACAGATTTTGTGATCAAAGCGCATGTGCTGACGCTATTTCTGCTCTTTGTTTTGTGTCTATTGTGAATCGGCCTTGAGACCCTGTGCGGCAAAGGAGACTGCTAAAGCAAGGGAAGGAATATTGATAGGCGAAGAGTTGAGTTCTTATGTGAGATACAGTTACTGGCACAGCAGGAGGACAAATTCCCTTCAGCACAAACTGATATTAAATATTCTGATGCCGGTGTGTGCGGCGGGAGAGATGGAGGGAATAAGATGGAAAAGCGAGATATATGCTTATTATTCATTTATGGCGTCTGCACAGCAAAATATATCAAAATGTAGACATTCCTTAGCCGATACTGTGCAGTTCTTTTCAACAAAATTCTTGACTTTCACTTCGTTTCTATGTGGTTGCTAGGGTGTTCTGAGTGGTTGCTAAGAGGGTCTCAAGTCTCAAATCAAACCCACCACAGTTTCACTCTACAATCGACGTCCTGATGACTTTGTCGGAGTTTATTTTGTGATAACAACCAGCTGGCTGGCTACATTATGCCACATAAGTAAATTATCGCACACAAGATGTCAATTTGAAATGTTTTATTAGCCTATTTGGAGCAAATACAAAACTTAAGGACAAAACGACTTTAGACACGACTGTCAGCCAAGACACGAGGCTCGATCAAGATGAACACACAATTTGGTTTAATCATTTGTAATATAATCTCATGTATCATCTCATTATTAGTAAGAATCTGTATGAAAATGTGATTAAAAAATGTTCTCTGTTTCTCCTTAGGTTGTGGCTCAGATTGACAAATTAACATCAGATATTAACCTTGACCCCGAGGATGACCCGACGTTGACGTGCTGCAGCGAGGATCACGGGAGAGCACCGGTTGACCTCTTCCACAATAAAATGTTTGCCAACAGCTGTGACGTCTTACTGCACAATCCTTTGCTAGATACAGTCTGTAACCCAACAACGGCTAGGAAAAAAGAATTAGACCTGTGTTGCAGGAGCTGTGGAGACTTACCTGCTCTGAATGGACCATTAAAGCCTCCAGACAGCTCCCAAGCCTCCTGGCTTTATGGATCTGGAGGTAGGATTCATTACTATGACAAAACTCTGTACCACGCTCTGTGCTGCGATGATGACGATGATGACGATGAAGATTTAGGTGGAATGAGATCATCTAGACTTTCGTCCACCGATTCAGTGTTTTCATCTTCACCACGACTTTTGACGCCAACATCCGTTCGTAAAGCTTACTCCAGACCGGACTTGGCCGGAAGAGCTCTCCGGAGTTGCAGTACGCAAACCGTTTCTGATAAAAGCACACAAACTCACTTTCCTTACATTCCAGCCAAACAAAGACCTTCAAGTGACTACAAGAATTAAATTCAATGCCATTTAAAATGAATTTGACCTTATTTGATGAACTATTTAACCTGATAACTGTCACTGCACTGCAGTTTTTTATATTTTAAATATTTTAATATTTGTAATAATAAAAAAAATACAATAATTTTTTTTTTTCGATTATGTTTTTGTCATGAGAATTTGTCAAATATTTATTCTTGATTGACCTTTCCATCAAGTTTGTAATGGTTAGATTAGAATTAATCTATGAAATATTAAAGTGAATATTGAAAAAAATTATATTGGTCACAGTTAACAGGTTAAGTCTAATGCTTATTTTTAATTCACTGCTAATAATGAAATGTATTTATTTTCTTTTTTTCTCATGGGGTTTGCAAAGAAAAATTTCAACAGTGTTTTGATTCAATATAAGGCATTACCCCTGTGAATAAATAATAATGCGTCTACACAGAACATGAACACTACTCCAAAACCCCCTAAAGAGTGAGAATTGGTTTAGGTCACACCTACACTGCGCAGTAAATAGACACGGTTAAATTGAGCAGGTGGTACGCTTGCACAAAGAGTTATTAGAAAATAAATAATGGCTGTTATTTCAGAAAACACTGTGGCATTATTAATAAAACGATGGATAAAACTTCTGGCATCCACTTTATTCTGAATCATTTTCCTCTCATTAATTTGTTCCTGTGTGACGGATGCGTGCTTTAAATGGCACTAAGATATAAAAAAGTTACCCTCTGTGCATGATTAACATGGTTACGGCAATAAAACTTTCATCAGAAAAAAATTCAACAAACTGACTATTATTATTTGCATACTCAGGGGTTTCGTGTTAAGTTACTGTGGTGACTATGGTTACTATGGCAACCAATATTGGTGTTAAAGGGGGAAAAACCAGTATTACATATACAAAAAGGATGACGATTACTATTATTAGCGTCCACACCAACAGACAATTACATTTTTGTTTTTAATTTTGGTGCAGTTATTACATTCAAAATCAAAATGGTCGATTTTGATTGGCTGTCAATGTTTTATCATTCATCATCTGAAAAAATTGCTCTGAATGTGATCCCAAAGATAGCGTTCCCCATTATTGCTATAGTTGGTTGGTGGATGCCACTATTCTCCTAAATAGACACAAATTTTTTGAAACTTCTTTGTAGCTATAGTTGACCTTGGTGTGAATAGTGGTGTTAAAATTCAAAATCCAATGTTGGTTATATAACCAGATTTTCAAAGCCTTGTTTTATAAGGACATAATGTCTGTCAGTTTCTGTAATGATAACTCTAGACAGTGTTGTAGTCTGTTAGACAAAGAATATTAATTAAGAACCAAGAGTGAAGACTTACTGTCCGTAGCGTCAAAGACATTAGCCGCGCTTGTGTCTCAACTTGGGCGACGTGAGTTCATTCCTTCAAAAGACCTCACAATGCCGTGATCTGACTAATACTGTCAGTGTGTGTGTGAGGTTATTTAATTAGAGTCTCTATCATAAAGCTTCACCTCGGGCTCTTTTTAACTCAAGACAGCTGTTATGCAATAATCGAATAAAAACCCAATCGTTGAAACTGCCTTCAAGGGATGCTGCGCAGGTTCTTGTTTGTGGAATACCTTTAAATCCTTTAAATAAGCAGGCGCCAATTATAAGAAAGATAAACTGAGATTTTACCAAGGTTGAAAATTATTGTTTAAAAAAACAAGATGATTTAATATCATGTACACCAACATTGCGCTTGTCCTTATGTTGTTGGATTATCTAGATGCTCTTTTTATTTGCAAGGAAAATGAATGGTGCAATGGATGACACTATTTGCCAAGTCTGTTTTATACAAAGCTTTTTGTTATTTATGTTTAAAAGTGTGACCTTTAATGACCAAAAGGTTGGAAAATGCTGGTTTGATTTTTTGTATAGAACAGACTAAAACTGTCTTACAGTATATAGTCATTTGTCATTTCAAATTATACAACTTTATATTTTAAATTAAAAACATAAATTTTTATCAATTAAATATCAAATAAACCACCCAAGAGTAATAATAGCACATTTAGTTCTAAAATTTTACAGTACAGAATGTTCCCTAAAATACAGAATCTTCCCGTTTACACCAAATATCTTTATAACATCTTTTCTATTGAGAGGCTATTTGTATTGATTACTGTAGTTGCTATTATAATGCTTACACAAAGGCAGTACATTGAGGACGTTGGTTTATGTCAAGGACTTCCAACAACAACCTACCTGCATTATGGCTCTATGCCTGAAACTGTGGTGCGCGTGTGTGTGTTAGTGTGAAATACCCTGCGAGAGACATTACTGTGATCAAGAATACTGTCAATATAGACATTGTATTGTCTCTACACCTATATTGAATCTGTTAAGCTCAATAGTCCAGCTCTGTTATGAGAATTCATTTATTTAAAGAGAAAAATAATGTTCTTGGCAAACAGCACAAGAATATTGATTGTAAATAATGTGATGTTATCATTTGTTAGTTAAAGATGTTTTACATAATTCTGCGCTGATGTTTAACCCTAAAACATTTTGAAGTAACAGGGTTGACACAACATGTTTTGAAGAAGAAACATCACTTTTTTAATGATAATGGGTAGTATATAGCACTCCATCAGAAGTAATATTGTAATATATCCCGTCTTTTTAAATTTAAGTGTATATATATTTAAGTATAAGGGGTTGAATAGTGTAGCAGTTTGTGTTTTTGTACCTTTGCAAGGTTGTAACCATATATTAATACATTTAAATCTGGTTGTCCCTCGATGCTGATCACAACTCGATAACCTAACTTCTGCTAGCACAAGACCTACTTGACTACTTGACTAAACTTTAGCTCTTTTTCTGTACACACTGTGTACACTCTGGGAAATGCTATGACTCCAGTCAATACTCAACATACTGACAAAAGGTTCTAATGGGGTTGCGTGTAATCAAATCCATTAGCCTCTCCTTCATTCATTGAGTTTCCTGATTGACACATAATGTTCATTTATTCCATATATAATGATCCCCTAATGGTGGTTTTCAGCCCCTTCAGAGTGCCAATTCTCATCAGACCTCTAAAGACAAGGTCTTGAGCCTAATTAATCCAATTAAAGAATCCGTTCCTCAGCCTCTCCATTAATCAGCCTGTAATGTGTGATCTGAATGTAAAGTGACCTTACTGGAAGAAGCCGCATCAATGCACGCACACACACAGACACACGCTCAAAAAATGACACACACTCTCTTTACAGAGTGCTGTAAGTAAAAAAATGATTTGAACACTTTCTCTTATGTAAGTGTTACTTTTAAGACTCCTACAGTATATTGATCCTGTATTTTCTCAAATAAGAGTTTGATTTATTTTTCTCATTAAATTACAGAGAGCTATTCTCTGTTTTCCAAAGAAAATGCTTAAAAAGTAATCTAGCATGTGTTTTCTCTGTAGTTCTCGAAGACATTTCAACTATAATAAAGTTGAAGGTCAAAGGTTTCAGTATGAACTCAAACACAAAGGCCAAATGATCTGAGCTATGCATTTTACATTTATTTTGTGGCTCTGTTTCTTACTGTATGTCCCATTTCTCTCATTTGTGCCTTTTTCTATTTCTAAATTAGCTTAAATCTGTGAGTCAAGGAAAATAAAACTGGAAAAAAGTAGTCCCTGATCCCCTCCACAATAGGAACATTTATATTACACGTCAAAATTACCAAGTCTCAATGGTCACACATCATTTTCAGAGAAATTTTTTTTATATTTTCAGCACTGGTGTGCCTCAAAGGAGTTACAGTTTGGTAGTGAATACTGTTATCCATAGCACAGACTTTCATACTTTCTTTCTTGATCTCCAAATTCATGTCCCTTTGTACACGAGCCATGTTCCACCAGGTCTGGCTGAACAGGACGTCTCTTTGCAGAGTGTGAAATGCCTGGACTCTTCCTCATTCCCTGTTATAACTGGTGTGCCCTGGTTCCCTCAGGCATCGTCAGCCATGTTATACGGAGTGGAAGAGCTCTGCGGAGACTGGCGCTCTCCGAGTGGCGTATCCAGCCAAGAGACCATCTGTTACAGCGAATAACTGCGTGACAGCACAAATACAGTTTTACCTCACCAAAATCCCAACCCGAAATGAGAACTGATGGATATGAAGATTTGGAGACAGAATTGACAGAGCTATTCTTAACTTATAATAAGTTATTATACTGGGAAAAGAATACGAGAGCATATCATAATGTATGATTATATTCCAGGATTAGGACGTTAATGCTTTTAGCTAAAACAAGGTGGCAGGTGGTTGTGTGTAGTTTCGAGCTAGTTCATGTACTCATTGCTGGTCGTTATCTGGTCAAAGCTGGTTGATTAGCTCCACTACCAGCTGTTGACTTGGTAGACTGTTTTGGTTAAGTTGGTTTGAGCTAGTAAGCAACTTTAGTCCAGGAAAAAGTCAGCTTACATGTTCCAAAATCCAAATCAAGCACATTTTGTGGCCATAATATGATGCATTTTCAAGTGAAACACATCCTGTTTTTCTGTCAAAATATAGTTAAATTTATATGGTTTTAATTTGACCATATGTTGGTTTTGCTGTTGTTTTCCTGGTAATCTTTTGAAACATTCTTAAATTAAAATGTACTTTTCTCACAGCATATAAATGTAAACCCATGCAAAAATAAATGTAAAAAATATTAATTGCTTAATAATTAAATATATATTATAATTAATGAATTAATATATATATATGTAATATAATTATTTGATGTAAATTAAAAATATTTAATGTAACTATGTAAAAATAATTAATGTAACATAATAAATAACTTAAAACGAGTCTATAACCTTGACTGTACCTTGTACTTTGACTGTTCGTTCCATACCAACACTGCCCTCTATGTTCAGAAGAGAGTACTACCTTTTATTAATAAAGACTACACCGCCCAGAAACACCTGCGGTATGACGTCATCGCGCACGGATGAAAACAGTCGCTCGACGATAATTTCATCGCAAAAGAAAGACAGGTCACGTTAAATTGTAACATTTAACAGTAATATTCGTCTTGTCTGTGCATTTCCAAAGATAACAAACTCATCATCTGCTTGTAAGTGTGAGTCGTGCATTAGATGAATGGCGGTATCAGAGTGGCGTCTGTCGTTAAAGCTGATGGATCAGCCATCTGTACTGAAGTCAGTGCTGCAGTTTCCCGAGACTGAACCTGGAGATGTTCCTCCTGGAGAGTATCGCGTCTCTACTCTCAAACAACTCGCTTCTGCACACATTCCTGATGCTATACCGGATCCTGACCTCATAGGTACTTATACTGTTATATATAATACTGTAATACTCAACACTGTATTCACTTCTCAACTGAAATGGAGCACAAACGATTTGTGTTTGTCTTAAGAAAATTTACCTTATTATAGTAACCATGGTTTTTGGGCAGGTTGCCATTGACCAAATATTAAAATCATGGTTATTTGGGGTTACTATGATTTTACTACAAATAAAAAATAAAATCCAGAAACAATAGTTGTTATAGTTAAACCATGGTTAATTATTAAAGGGTAAGGTTGCACCACATATTTACAAAAAGTTATCTCTATGACATAATATGGTATAGACTATATGCGCACATTATCTATTTATTTAATACATTATGCAAGTTATTTTACAATTCTTAGAAGGGATGGACTATACGGCTATACGACATAGAAATCGATAGCGATAACCTATTTATTATGAAACATAAGGTTTGTTTTGTTTTTTAGAAGTTTCAATTCCCAAAAAGTACTAAATTGCATGAATGACCAAAGGGTTTAAAACGGTTCTTTCCGCATCACAGATTTAGTGTATTGTGGCAGAAAGTTAAAGGATGACTCGACTCTGGAGTCCTATGGGATTCAGTCTGGATCTACTGTGCACATCTTGAGGAAGTCATGGCCGGAACCTGAGATCCAGCCTGGTGAGTGTTAATGTCATGGAAAAAGTAAAAATGTAAGATCTCATCTGCGATCATTTTTTTACAGTACCCTCATGTCATTCATTTTGACTTTTTTCTTCTTCCATGGATCACAATAAGATATGTTAAACAAAACTGAACGGGGAAGGATTCTGTCATGGTCAGAGTTTATGGTATATTGTTTTGCCCCAGTCACCATTCACTTTCATTGTGTAGAAAAAAGCATTTGAAATGTTCTTCAAAATCTCCTCTTTTGTGTTCCACAGAAGAAAAATATTATACAAGTTCAAATGAGAGGAGGATGAGTAAATAATTACAGATTCAGATGATGGACCCAAATTTATTTTTGGGTGAACTGTTTCTTTAAATGAATCTTCCTGGTAGTACAAACACTTACATCTATATTGCACCATGTTCCTGCTACAGAGCCGGTAGACAAGGTTGCGGCTGCGAGGGAATTTCGTGTCTTACAAGCAGCTCTTCACACCAGCACTGCATACAGAGACTCGGTAGGTTGACTAGCAACTGGACCAGCCAATGAGAAGCCAGCCAATGACAACCTTTCACTCATTTTAGGTGTTCAAGATGCTAAACAACAAAGAATCTCTGGATCAAATTATAGTCGCGACACCCGGGCTGAGCAGAGATCCCGTAGCTCTAGGTCAGTAAACGTTTCATTGTTTTTTATGTGTGGGATGTTGAAAACTGACTGAAGTTTATATTCCCAAAATTTTAGGGGTGCTTCAAGACAAAGACCTCTTTGTGCAGTTTACAGACCCAAACATGCTTGACACGTGAGTGATCAAATGCAATGAATTATATTATATGCTTTCAAAAAGGGTGTAAATTGAGAATAAAAACCGTCTCACAGTTTGATCAGTTCCCATCCTGCACTGGTCAATGCCATCATCCTGGTCCTGCACTCGGTGGCTGGCAGCGTACCACCTCAACAGAGCGCCAACTCCTCCAGAAATGTATCTTCTAGCTCTTATAGTGACATGCCAGGTGGGTCTCTGTTAATACACATAGCAAGATCATTTTAGAGATCGATTAAATGAGTTTTCATTCATTAAGTTCTTCCGATTCGCAGGAGGTTTCCTCTTTGAAGGAACGTCTGATGATGAGGAAGAATTCCAACCGGTTTGTTATGAGATTATGTGACATTTTCAGTCAAAACAGAATGTATTTATTACCAATATATTAACTGTTTAACTGTTTATATTTTACTAAACCCCTGTTGATTGAGTCCAGACATAAAGAATATCAGTCTATGAGTGAGTTATCCATTTAAAAAAAGTAAATATCTATGCGTGACAAAAGAGAACATAAAATAATTCTTCAATTTAAATTTTCATGTGTTCATTTATGAGGAATATGGACTGTTATGGATGTGACAATTCTGAAAACAGCACTTTACCTTAATTTAAAAAAATCATGATTTAAACACAAAAAATGCTTTAAGAGCTTTGAGAGAGACCTCACATGACCACCAAATATTGAAATCTGAGCTATAAGTATGATAAAAAACCTTTGGAAAAAAAATATTTTTCATAATAAGGTTGCATGGAATTGGCCACTTCATTTACATTTACATATTAAAATCTGCAGGGAAATCGTAGTGGACCATCCAATCTGGCTAGTGGTTTTGCAGGCATCAGACCAGCTTCACTTGGTTATAACGGAGCCGTCGGCCCCAGACCCATCACACAAAGTGAGCTGGCCACAGCTCTGGCCCTGGCCAGCTCCCCTGAGAGCAGTGCTGCCACACCAACTACAGGAAACCAGGTACAGCTGTCTGTTTCTCTTTATACTGTATGGAAAGTGTGAGAAAGCTAATGAATATAGTTCTTCATGCGTGTGTTTTATAGGGCCCGTCTTCGGGCGTGTCCCCTATTCCTGCAGGGACTCCCATAACAAATGATCTGTTTAACCAGGCGCTGCAGCAGGCCCTACAGGTCTCCAGCATATCCAGCTTACAGGTGAGTAACCACATCTGATTATGTTAAATTATTAGGCCAGAACTGAGTCATCTGTTCACACCTGGTATTAAAGGAATAGTTTACCCAAAAATACAATTCTGTAATCGTTATTCACCTTCTCGTTGTTCACATACGTCATCGGTTATCATCAGTTTTAATAACCTGTTGTGCCTTTATGGGCTTAATGTTTATCTATGAACTTCAAATCCAAATAAGGAACTATGGTGGACAATGATCAGGTGAAACGGAAAATAGTGAATGTTTAAAGGCCACATTGCTCGTATGTATTTATTTCTATATGCAGATTTTGTGGAAACATCTCAGCTCAGATGTAGCATTTAGACACTTTTGAAAGATTGTAATATTGGATTTTTAAAGCGTGACTTGACTCTGTTCACTATATAAACGTGTGTTTATAGAGTCAGTGGCAGTCGCAGCTCCAGCAGTTGCGTGACATGGGCATCCGTGATGAAGAGCTCATCCTGAGAGCCCTGCAGGCCACGGGTGGAGACATCCAAGCTGCCCTGGAGCTCATATTCGCTGGAGGCGCACCATGAGTCTATTCTCTTAAATAAAACATGGTTATGATGTTAAAATGCATAACCCTTATTAATATTTTCACTACCTATTCAATAGTATAATTTATTTTAACTTATGTTTGTGTCTTTTAAGCACATTTATTGAATACATGTGACCAATTTAGAGCCCACGCTAAAGTAATCCGCACCCATTAGTACTGTATTGTTTAGTTATTATGTAGAAAAATATCAATAGAAGCTAAAAGCTTAAGTCTGCCAGACAATCATTTATGGTTTGTTTGTCATTCATTAAAGTGTTAAACAAATGCGATAGAGTTTCTCACTTTGTGTTTGGTAGTAAAAGCAACGTTACAGCATCATTTACTGGTGTGGCATTATATAAACAATACTTGTATGCTGGTAACTTAACTTAATTTTATTATTGGTTAAATATCATTAAAAAAATTGTTAATATTGTCTTCCCCAAATCCTCTGAATTCCTAAAATACAAAAATGTATTTTAGTGAGGCACAGTAATTATCTTAAAAATAAAATCAGGTGAGATATGGTTTTATGAATATCGAAAATAATATAATACCAAAATAAATTAAATACATGAATTTTAAATAAAATAAAAATTGTCATGTATCATAAATTATATATAGTATATTTTATATATAAAAATAATAAAGTTGAATGTGACCATCTTCTGTTATTAAACCTGTTAGTATTTTATCTCTAGCAAAATGTGTTTAAGGAAAAACACCAAACACCCATTTCAACTATTTATACATCACTAAAATGTGTTGTTTACACGCAAATTGTATAATTAGTACCAAGCCTATTTCGTTTTTTAAGAAGAAACCAGACAAAAATATGTCATCAAAAGCTTAAAACGTTTTGGTGGTATAAATGATAGTAAGTAAACAGGTTTTTGAACAATGTATAATATAAATTTGTGCAACATATTTGTGACTGGATACACATCAGTAGTATTACCATATAAGTAATCGGTTATCATCAGTTTCAATATCCTGTTAACGTTTTTATGGGCTTAATGCTTATCTATGAACTTCAAATCCAAATAAGGAATTGTCTGTGTGAACTTGAAACCTCTTTTATAAAGCCTTTAAACACGGTTTGCTTTCATTCTGATTTCTTCAACTCCTCAGTGGTTTGTGAAACATTATGGCTGAAACAAAACCGAGTCCTTTACTTTCTGTTCATCCTTCAAGCTGTTTGGTTGATGAAAAAATTGAGGTAGAAGTGAATAACTTGCCTGCAAACTCAAATGTTACTCTTCACGGGTTGATTCACGCTGATGATGGAGTTGAATGGGAAGCGTTTGGTCATTACACCAGCGATTCTGCAGGAACAGTTAAAGGTACAGTACATCATTTTTGGGTATTGTTTTTGTCATCATAATGACATTCCTGGAGGACTCGCTGAATTACTAATATGTTTGTTAAAGTTTCCAGAGATAAAAGTCTTGGAGGGACTTATGAAGGTGTTGAATCCATGGGTCTTCTGTGGAGTATGAGGTCGGTTCCTGAAAGTAAACCAGGTCGCAGGTAAATATACAACCTCATTTATTGGTCTGAGTGAACTTACCTCACCTGTTGTGATTTAAAGGAGCAGTATACCCTTCAGAATCCGCTTTCTGTCTTGAATTTGCACAGATTTCAGAAGAACAATGTCCAAACGCCTATTAAGCTGGTCATTTCTGTGTATGACGGACACCTTGCTAAAGTCTTCAAGCATCATACTCCTCTGACATCAGCTGCTGTTGAGCGCTGCTATATGGCTCCTGGAGTCCAGAGAGTTGATGTCACAAAAAAAGGAATAAAAGGGACGCTTTTCATTCCTCCAGGTGTGGTTTTAGTGGTCAATCCTAAAAGGTTATCAGATGTCAATGACTTTGTTTTTCTAATAACAACACTCATACACGCAGGACACACTTTAAAGCCAACCTACCCTGTACATCTACATGACTGTAAATCATTTAACATTCCGTCTACATTTATAGATGCCTGGGTGACTGATTTTCTTGTATGTATATGGTTTGTTTATTCTAGGTTCTGGACCTTTCCCTGCAGTGCTGGACCTCTGTGGAGGACAGGGGGGTCGATCTGAGCATCGTTCGGCTCTCTTGGCCTCCCACGGATATGTCTCACTGGCTCTGGAGTACATCGGGTTTCTTAGTGCTTCGGGAAAACTTGAGCATGTAGACAACATCTACTTTGAGGTACTGTACCGTATTGATAGAATAAAGTCCTACTTATTTTTATGCAATGAAAGTGAATGGTGACCACAGCTTTAAAGCGAAATTCAGTGAATGACAAGCTCACACACGGCTTTACAAGACTTATATAGCAAACAATATATATAGTTTATGGGCCATATGGAAAAGCCTTATGCTTTTTTCTTATTTGGAACTTGACAGTCCTGGTACCCATCTACTATAATTGTATGGAAAACAGCAGCATAAACATTAAACAAAAAAATAGCTTTGAAGGAATAGTTTATCCAAAAATTTGACCCCATTGGCTTTCCATAGTAGGAATAAAAATTACTATAGTCAAGGCAACGGGGTTAATTTTTGGGTGAACTATTCCTTTAATTTTGCACAAAATACATTATACATATAATAGCCAGTAAATGATAGTTACAGTATAATAATTTATAAAATGCATTTTTCCCCCAGACTGCCTTTTCATTGCTTACAAAACACCCCAAAGTTTGTCCTGAAAAAGTGGCCATGATGGCAATGTCATTTGGTGTCTCTGTAACGCTGGCTATGACTCTATACTCAGAGATTATAAAGGTACGCTGCCGTGCTATTTACAGTACAGCGAGCTTCATACAAAGATTTCAAAGCTGTTTCAGTGTTGCATTATATCTAACGGCACCTTTTCACCGATTACAGCCCAGCTGTGTGGTTTGTGTGAATGGAAATCACATCATGCCGCATGATGGATCTTTGGCAGATGTCTATGCAGCGCTCCAACAGTGAGAAACACATGCTGTTTTCCCATTGCAAGCATTATTATTAGGGTGCATTTTGTAATGGATACACCAAACTAGATTTATGGAGCATTAGCTCTGTTATTGATTAACTCATAAACTTTTTATACTGTTGATGGTAAGGAACGTCGACAAAACCCGATACGATGAAAAGATGAGATTCATTTGGCGGGATTTGTTGCTGCCGATACCCGATGACCCGACCAAGAAAGCTGAGGTAGAGCAGGAAAACTTTTAGTATGTAGTTTGTGTTATCATTTACATCTTACCAAGATTTGTTTTGTTTTTTCACCAGATGGGCAGGATCAAATGTCCTGTTTTATTTATAGTTGGGGAGGATGATCAAAACTGGCCGTCAACAGAATCTGCGGCAGATGTGAGTTGAGACCCAAAAAGTTTTAAGATCTACTGTGAATGTTAACTTTAATATATTATTTTATTTTATGTGACTCAATGATTGTAAATCATACCACTTTAGATAAAGAAGATGATGCAGAAGTCTGGAAACGGTCATCTGTTAACTCTTCTCTCATATCCTGGAGCGGGTCACCTGATCGAGCCGCCCTACACGCCTCATGCCAGATTCAGCGATTTCAAGTTGCTGGAGGCAAAGACCAAAGGTGAAAGTCTAATATATACACACCTAAAGTAACAGTAGTTGTTTACCATCAGTGCATGTTTGAAAGCTGACATTTTTTTGACCGATAATATGATTATCGGAAGTAAGTCATACATAAACAACCTATTGATTGACCTAAATAAGAGTCATTGGTTTGCCCTAATTTAGTCAGGTGCATTCAATCATATAAAACAAGTTCTTTGACTTTTAAAAAAAGTTAAAAAAAACAAAACGTTAATATTATGAGGCTGAAATGTGATTGGTTCGTGTTGTAGTGATGGTACTGTGGGGAGGAGAAACTGTGTCTCACAGTCAGGCTCAGGAGCACTCCTGGCAGAAGACTTTGGCTTTTCTTGAAAAACATCTTTATGGAAACAGAAAAGAGATCACCGGATGCTAGCCCACATGCAATGAAATGTCCTGAGGTTATTGCTTTGTATCTATGAAATTACAGTATGTCCTGTGAGCATAAACTATGAGTTATAAAATTGTAAAAGTTAGGTATTTGTTTAATTATACAATGTAAAACTGGCAGTGACTTTTCATGTTGTTGCTGTTGGTTTTAATAAAATAAACAGCGAAAGTCAGTAAAGATAATAATATCTATATTATTATAATAATAATATAATATTAACTTAAAAATATTTTTCAAAATAATAAAAGCAAACAAATCATTAGGAGTCCATTTTGCACTTAATTATAAATGAATAATTTATAATTGATATATACATTAATTAACATTAAAAATTGTTTTTTGAACCAGTCAAAAACAGACACAAGTTGTGTTCTCTTGATGTGCTCTTTGATCAAAATGTAATGTTTATGTGTTATTATTTATTTAATTTTTGTTTGACTTCAATGGATAAGTTCTGTGTTTACTTCATTTGATATGAAGAACTGTCACAAACAGAGCCTGTGATGAGGATCAAAAACGCAGCGTGTGATGTTGCTGCCAAAAGCAGACAGTCCTGCCAAAACCCTGACAACATCATACATGAGCAAATCTGAATCCATCCACAGCATTAACCCTTGTTTACTACACATAACTGTTTTTTTTATGTGCAGAATGAGACACAAATTGACAGCAACATCTTGACATAGTGACCAAAGACAGATATAACAACAAAACACCCAAAGCAACTATAAAGGTATTGATGTGGTAGTTTAAACAGGTACAGAGATCAATTGAATCCATAATTTCATGAGTTATAATAGTAATTCCTATTATTATTAATTAAATGTTGTTTAGTGAAAGAAATAAAATTATAGTTATGACATCAGTTCACCAGCCAAGTTTATTCAATATTTAATGATATAAGCAAAGGACTGAAAATTGTATTAAAACTGAATAACTGGTACACATAACTGTTTAATCCAAACAGTTACTGTAACTATCAAGATTTGACAATCTTGATTATCTTAAAATGAAATATTTTATTTTTCATAAAAAGAAAGATTAATTTTAAAAATGTGTGACTGTGTTAATTTGTAGTTTAATGACGCCATTTTAGTGACCTGGTCTTGGTACAGTAAGAAATTGATAAACACTAAGATTTGAGAGCCATTTGCTTTTTTAAAAGCAAATATGTTTTCCTAGTTTGACTTTTTTGATTTGATATGAAAGTGCTTTTGCATCAAAAAGATGACTTGGAAATTATTTTTGAAATTAAAATCTCTACAACACATTAACTTTTTTCAAACGATAATATCAAATAATTAACTAACTACAATCTTAAATTAGTTTGTTAGTCATCAATTGCAATTATGTTTCAAAGCTAGTCCCTCTCTGAAACTTAAATTGCAATAATTTTGTTTTGTTTTGGACAAGGCGGTATATGTTTGGAAAAAACCTGATACGCTACATGTTACCCACAGCAGTGGTTCAATGGTGAAGATTTGATGGAGGAATTTTGATTCCGGCATTTGCATTTTGTCTGGATCTATAAATGTCTACAGATGCCAAAAACAGCCTCAAGGGGATGAGAGATGTGTTGGATGGTTGGTATGCGGTTGCTAACCACAGCTGTTGACTCTGAGATCATAAAATCTGCCTTTGAAAAGTTTAAAAGTGCATTTCTGTGATTTGTAGCCCAGCTGCTTGAATGTTTATCAGTCTGATCTGAACTCCAGAGCCACTAAAATATGCACAATTAATTTAGTATGTCATTTAGGATATAGACAACAACATTTTTAGCAATGAAGAAGGTGATTTTGGGAGCTTCTCCAATAAATGTGGACTAAGTTATAAAAATGTTTTTAATGATAGTTTGAAACTTGCGTCTGTTGGGAACCGCCAAAAAAGCGGTTTGTACTAGATAATGGTGTGGTCAACATTTTTTTTATTTACCCTAGTTTCAGAGTCTTTTGGTTGCAGAATAAATTAGTTTGCAAATCCATCTATGAAACTGGATGTTTCTATCATTGACATGATACTATATCCACACTAATAGGTTTTTTGTATTAACAATGAAAAATGTATATTTTGATATTTGATATTTTTACAAACTCTTTTAGTTTAATGATTGATTATAGATTTTAATTTGTATTAATTTAATTTTTATTTATTTATTTATTTATTAATAAAAATGTATTAATTTTTTTTAAGTTAAATGAATTTAAACTGTCCAGGTGTATGTATGTGATTATTATGACAGTGTCTTCAGAGAAAGTTTGGAAGACAACTGCTCATGCTGTAACTTTCTCTTGCCCTCAGGCTGATCATTACACCTTTAACCCTCATGAAAACATTTGAGGAAAAACGTCTTTGACCTTCTTTACAGACAAGATCACAATCAAACAGAAGTTGCCAAAAACTAATATGAAATATGTATAATAAGGATTTAAAAAGATTAAGGCTGTTTTTAAATGCATTAAAGAAAACGGTTCAGAAAAACTTGAATAATAACAAAATATTTATAAACAAAATGTTTATTAATAGACACTCCAGCAGCACTATTAATACCAGCAGTAGTATTTAATCTAATTTCTGCACATATAGCTACTAGTCAAACATATATCTAATGAATATATCACGTACATAACCCACTCTCACAGAAAGTCACAATGTCCTGTAATGAATCTACCCCTCATTTCATATTCAAGAATGCTGTATTCTGTACATGACAAGTATAAATCAACTTTCAATGTAACATAATCCTTATTTTCCCACACAGCCCTGGGGCTTTTCTCTCTTGTCTCACACACACAAGCTCAGGTGTGTCTTTACAAGCTTCAACTTTCAAAGTCGTTACTGCACAATCCATCGCTGGCAGCTCGAGCCCACAAACCCAACTCTGAGATTACCGGCCATCATACTGCTCTGTAACGTTCATCCTTATGCTGCAAGGGATTGTAAGTGCCATTTTCTTTTTGCATAACAATATATGCTGTAATGTTCAGAATAATATATTTAGCATGCATATTATAACTCTTCGGTATGTATTGATCTCTGTAGGTTAACGTTATGTCATTGGACTCTTAAAGCTGTTCAGGTCTGCAAACACAGGGTTATCGGGTTATTTTGACCTCTGCAAAGGTATGTATGATAAAAAAAATTATTATTATAATTATTGTGGCACACTGTAGACATTATGTAAGTGTTTTGTTGCAGATTATTTGTGGTTATGTCACTTAAGTAGAGTAATAAATGAAAACTTGTTTAGATGTGCATAACTGAACCATTAAAACAATGGTTACAATTGGGTATTATTTTGTTTTCAATAACTATAGACAAATAAAATATAGAAAAAAGTCAGAAAATAGATTTCAAATACATCTCATAATAAATAATATAGCATTTAAGTCTAATCTTGTTATACTTAAATGTCCATTTCTTCCTATAGTCACGTGAGCTGCTGCTTTGCATTGTTGTTTTATCAAATCTATTACTGTAATGGCTGTCTTTTTCTTGCATGTTCAATCTGCTGTTACATTACACCCAATGTTTAATTTCTAGTTGTCGGTAATGTAAATACAGTGTGGCTTTACTTTATTCATGTTGGGCTGGTGCATTGTGGTCCATGTACTGTACGTGTCATTCTTTACGCTCAGACATTCTATAGCTTTTGTGTGCTTTAGACATGCAATACTGATGGGCTCTGCACGAAAATATATAATTACAGGCTTTTACTAATGGTAGTTAAAGCTTATGTGTGTGTGTGTGGGGGGGGTAGCTGATGTCAAGCAGTGCTCTATTCTTTATTCTTTACATGCTGTGATTAATCTTATTTGTAATCTTAAATTATTGTAAATTTATTTTGAAAATGTTTTGAACTGTATAATGTTGTTCCTGCTGTTGCTGTTATGACCTCATATTTAATGAGAAACTACATGGTGTACTCACCACACTTCAGGATGTCTAAACTACAAAAAAAATTAAAAGTGATAAACACTAAAATAATAATAATAATAATATATTAGATATATATTATATACCATTATTTCAAATATACACATTACCTTATACATATACACTTTAAATCTTGATAAATTACCTTGACATTATCTGTGAACTCGAGAGTTTGTGTTAAGGAGTGACTGTTAATGATCAGCATTTAGTCGAGAATTAAGTGTTACTTTAAGGCAACACACTGTGATTACAGATGTTTGAGCTCTTTTATTCTTTCCTCCTAATTTGAATTAGAACCAAATTAATGATGCAAATAATTTCTGATAAACACAGTCAAGATGCTCACAGTGAGTTCTGAGAGCATGCGAGTCATATGTATCCATCTGATTGCTGTATATTTGTGTGCAATAATCCATGACCAAAATGTTATGATCGACATTGTTTTAATTACCCAGACAGTAAAAGTAACATCATAGACGATAACTATAATGATAAAGTTTTTAAAAAAGCCAGTCGGATTTAAAGGGCTTGTGTATTTAAAAAATTGACAACGCAGTGCATGAGCTTAAATAAACAGTTGGTTTGCATGCTAATATAATTATCGATATAGTTCTCTTTATAGTTATTGTTGTTTGTGTAAATCTTAATGTTAATCTTGATGTTTTCTCCCATTTTTTCTTCTACCCGTTCACCCATCAACCCTATAGGTCCCGCTATGCTGATTCGATCGCAGGTTTCAGCGTTCCTGATTCTCTGTAAGTCTCCTCGTGTCTGTTTTGACATTGCTGTAAGCTGACAGTGAAATTACCCTACCAGTCTAATCAGTGAGAACATGTGATCACTTGCCATGCTTGGATTGAATTTTTCCCCGCCTGTTGACACTTGAATCTTCTGACTTTGGTTAGATGTATTTCGTTGGATGCATATTTTTCAGCATAGTTCTGTGGCTTTCTTAACTAAAAGCCAGTTGGAACTAAGCACTGCCACTCACAGTTTATCTGCTGTTCTGCAATTTGCAATCAAAGTCTCATTTTTACGGAGTGCCCCCGGGCCATCAGATTGTCAGGGACCTTTAAAGCTTCAGGCTTTATGTTACGAGACTGCAGAAGAAAGTGCCACGACTTTTGTGAAAGCTGACCGTTTGGGTCTCCAGCTGCTTTTCTTTAATCTAGTGTCTAATGTTTTTTGTCTAGTCTTTAAATTTTCAGCTTACTAAAATCTTTTGTACACGTTTTCATTCGAAAACACATCTTTTTGTTCTGGTTTGTCAATCCGGCCACACAATGATGGTGTGAAATAATCTTAAGGCAAGATGTGGACGACGTTGTATTACAGTTGTTTTGTCTGCTCTCCAATTTGATAGCACTGGTAAAGATTAAGTAAAAGTAAATAAACACCTGACAGAGCTGTGCATGTCGAAACATCTTGTATTTTACTCATGCGCCATACAGGGAGGTAAGCATTTTTAGACTTTTTAATGTGGATGAGCAACTTTTGAAAAAAAAAGTTTTTAAAGTATCTACTTTAGTTTAGACATAACTATGTGTTTCGGACTTCAGCTAACTCTGATTGTTAAATTACAACTTTAGGTTAAGCTGTCAATGACGAAGTTAAATAACTGCTCTTGTTGTGATTTGTAGTGATTGCAGCTCCAGTTCACCTCCAGGATGAATGTGTGGGGAATTCATGTTATCCTCACCTCGGTGACCTCATGGTGGGTCGTGCCGCCCAGCTCGCGGCGTCCTCTACTTGTGGCCTCTACAGACCGCAAAACTATTGCATCTTGGGATACCTGGAGGTCAGTTGTCAAAACAACAGTGCTGCAGGGAGCTGAATGTCATTGAGAAGCATGTTTTGTGAAAATTTGTGTAATACAGAGTATTACTGTGTGATTGGAATGCAATTATCCCAGTTATCCCAAAATGACTATGTTCCCTATTATAAGAACAACTTCTTTCTGGGTCACAACCAACCTGATTTCACGGAAAACTATTTTACGATGTGCTGATTTTGTATACATTTATTTGACATGAATTGTATTAATACGTAAGATTATTACACAAAAGCATTGATGCTTGCGGTGTGAATGGGGCATAAGGCGAAAACAGACTGTACTAAAAGTTTAGCAACTTGCATCAATCCACAATACCCAGAATGTTTTTCCATCCTAAACTAGCCGCTTTTTTACTGATCTCAGTGTGAACTGACAGAGTTCTGACAAACGCTTTGGGTAATGCATACTACAGACAAGTTTAGATGTGCCTTTAACGGTGTCGCATAGGTCATTACCTTTTCTCTGTCACAAACTAATTTATTCCTCCTCCCATACACCTTTCCCTCCAGCCATATCTAAACAGGTATGTGGGTGTGTCTTATGGCTCTTATTTTGTGTATTTACACTACTTTTCTTGGCTTGAAGGGCCCAATGCATTGGTGATTTAATACCTGTGTGATAATGTGTGGCTATTTAAATGAGATTATTCGTGTAATGAATGACTCTTGTTCATACATGCCTACAACTAAAATCGGTAGAAATGAATCTGCAGGTCATTGTCTTTGTACTATACTACTAACTTTTAAACATTCAACTCGATTAAGATGAACACAACATTTACATTTAGGCATTTAGCTGACACTTTTATCCAAAGCGACTTACAAATAGTAGGAGACAATGAAGCGATACATCAAAAGCGGCAACAACAGTACTGAGAAGTGCTTTACTAAGTTTACAATGTTTTGCAGTGCTAGATAAGTACTAGATAAGAGGAAAGAAGAGAGGTTTTTTTTGTATTATGATGTCAGGTGTTCATGGAAGAGGTGGACAACATTAATATGTTTATGTAATATATGTAAAATATAGTTTTATACTCCTAGATTTATGGCGTTAATGGCATATTTCTCAAAATTCAGAATGAGAAGAAATGCTTCATCTGTGACTCCAGAAGCCCATACAATCTCTACCAGAATCCCAACAGCCATCGCATAGAGAACGTCATCACCACCTTCCAACCCGAGCGAAAGACGAGGTGGTGGCAGTCTGAGAACGGTACGTTTCCTTCAGATTCATCTCACACTTGTTGTTTGTTGATCATTTCTTTGCCATGAACATCTTGCTTTATAGTTAGAATGTGCTGTACACGAAGATCTATGTTATATAAATTAGTCTGGCTTAAATCTTTAAATCTCAGGTGTGCATGAAGTCAGCATTCAGCTGGATCTGGAAGCAATGTTTCAATTTAGTCATCTGATATTGACGTTCAAGGTAAATTCAGCACATTTTTTGTTTTTCATCCCATTCACAATTTATAAAAGCATGCATTCTTGCCAAACAGAGTTTCAGACCTGCTGCAATGTTGGTTGAGAGGTCAAAAGACTTCGGCCAAACTTGGAAGGTCTTCCGGTACTTTGCGGAAGACTGCGACAACTCCTTTCCTGGCATCCCCAAATGGCCAGCGGATAGTGTTGATGATGTCATCTGTGATGGTCGCTATTCTGGGGCAGAACCTTCCACCGATGGGGAGGTAAAGTCCCAAAGCCATCCTTAAATAATCTCTTCTTTTGAAATATTTGTAAATGTTCAGGTTCTTAATTTTTCTTAACTGTGCGTTTAATCCAGGTGGTGTTAAAAGCTTTGGATCCCAGTTTTGACATTCACGATCCATACAACCCCACTATACAAGGTTCGTGCCTTATTACAACTTTTCTTTTGTGTGTTTTAGAAACATACAGAGTAATAAAGATGTCAAGCAGCTTTTTAGTAAGAATGCTGCCTAAAGGCATGTTCAGCAAGTGAAGGCCATAAAATCATAGCTGATGAGCTAAATGAGGTAGACACTTCATATAAATAAAATCCTGTTACCATAATATCTGTTGCAGTGGTTCCCCACTGGTTTTATAATTTTACTTCTGCATGGCATAGATTTGTTTATGGTTTTTAGGAATGAGGGAAGGTCAAACAACTTGTTAGTGTTGGCATTTGACTAATGTGGCTAGTGTCTATCAATTGACAGATAAATTTGCGCTGAAACAGAAGAAATTAAATGTAACAGCAAAAGATATGGGAAGCATTTCTTCCTACCTTTTAAATGGTAGTAACAGTTTGTCTTTCTAATTTTGCATAATTGGCATGAGTTGGGAACAATGGGTCTACTGTATATGCAGCTTCTAAACTTTTATTATTGATGTGTCTGTATGAAGTCTGTCCTCTTCTGCAAATTTATATTTTAAAACACAATTGATACCAGTTACTTTTCACGTATCTCAGAACTAATCACCGTAACAAATCTTCGTGTAAACTTCACACGTCTCCTCACTCTGGGTGACACGTTACTCTCGCGCCGAAGGAGAAACCCGGAGGACAAATATTATTATGCCCTCTATGAGATGGTGGTTCGAGGGACCTGCTTCTGCAATGGTCACGCCAGTCAGTGTGTCCCTCTGGACAGCGTACGTGGAGACACATACAGCGAGCCTGGCATGGTAAGCATTCTGATATAGAGATATCAAGATCTCTTAAATATCTCAACTTTTCTAGACAGTTAGACAGTTAACCCAGATAGTACTGGGTTACATCTGGGTTGTTGTTCTTAATGATGTTTTAGTTACTTTAAAACACCAACTGATCATTTTAAAAATGAAGAATTAAATAAAGAAGAAAAGTATCCTGAGCATTTAAGAAAGATTATGATAAAAAGAAAATTGAGCCCCCATTTTTCTGCTTTAATGTATAATTGTGCTTGCACATCAAGCAGCTGCATTCTTTGCAATTTTAAGTTTCAGAAAAATAATTTTGTTAGGGCCATTAACTATAATTATTACCTGTCTAGCTTAAGAGGAACAGAAAGAGCTTTGTAAGTGTACCGATTGTTTTCCTAAATTAGTAGCTTTTCGCTTAAAGTTCAATATTCATGCTTTATAATAGCTGCCAGGTGAAGAAATTTTGTTTTACTCCTTAATCTTTTTATTTCTACCCGTGTCTCCACTGTAAGGTGCACGGTAGATGTGTTTGCAAACACAACACAGCAGGGTATAACTGTGAGCGATGTCAAGACTTTTACCATGATGCCCCCTGGAGGCCAGGTGGAGAAACAGACTCAGACGTTTGCAGGAGTAAGTAGATCTTAACAATAATAACAACACTATTGTGAGTCATAATTCTCGTAACAATGTAGTAACTGTAAAATAATATTAAAATAAAGATTTTCTGACTCTTGCTTTACTTTGCCTCTTACAACATAATGAAAAAAGACTATAGTATAATAATACAAAGACGTTGCAAGCTCATACACACTTGTAGAATCAAATTATAATTTATAAAAATTCAAATGTATTGACAAACTATATATGTATAACAGTTTTTTTTGTTGTTTCAGGGTGCAACTGTAATGGTCATTCAGAGAAGTGTCACTTTAAGCTTTCACGTTATCTGGCCACTGGTGGGGTTAGTGGTGGTGTGTGTGAAAACTGCAGGAATAACCGTATTGGACCTCAGTGTGAGCTGTGCGCTCCTTATTACTACCAGGACCCCCAGCGCTTGATGGAGGACCCTGATGCCTGTATACGTAAGTCTGTGCTGGTTTTTGACAAGTGGCTTGAACAGGACATGTGTGACCACTAGTGGTTCCATTGCGGTAGTGCAGAGGGTCCACCAATTATTGCTTGATACAGTACCAAACATTTTTTTGAGCAAAACCTCCCCAAAAACTCTCAAAATTATACTTCAACCAAAAGCTAAAGTTCAGTCACCATGCTACTAAACTAAATGTGTTTTTGTTTAATTATTTGTAATATAATTTAATTTTTATTAATTAAGCAAATTTATATCTAATTTATTCATAACTAAATTACTAACAAAGGTCTAACCAAAGATTACCCTGTCATCCAGAATGCTGTGTAATACTTTGTAATAACTGCATGTAGGGTTTATACATTGGATATATTAATACCACCATATATTAATATTACGTTAACATCAAAAAATCTTATGCCACCAGAATACCACAGTACCGAGTAAGGATGCTATGCATGCAGAAACGCTTACATTACTGAAATCATTATAAAATGTCTCTATTATATTGTATTCCCCCTGCAGGTTGTGAATGTAATCAAGACGGTTCAATGGACGGTGGACTTTGTGATGCAGTTACTGGCCAGTGTGTGTGTAAAAAGAATGTAGAAGGGGAGCGCTGTGACCGGTGCAAGTTTGGCTTCTATGGGTTAAGCCGGGACGACCCCAATGGCTGTCAGTGTATGTATTTACCCTGCAAGATACGACTACAATTATCAAAATGTTAATAACAGTTAACAGTAATTAAAACACTGGACATATTTACATTCTAGGTCATGTAGAATCCAAAGAATGTAATATCTTCATAATACCTTTTGTTATTTGGCAATTAAATACATAATTGTCTCTATTTCATTAAAGTTAAGTGCTTTATTCTGCAAGATTCGGCTGCAGTATTAATGCAGACACAAATGTACTGAAAGACACCATCTCCTATTAGCCACTATAGCTAATGTTGAGAACATTAACATTGAGAACATAACACATACTTGCATAAAGTATATTTCAGGCCTTAAATAAAATTTTCTTTTGCTTTTTCTCATTTATTTATACATGTCCAGTGTGTAGGTGTAATTTCCTTGGCACCATACACACGGGCAGTCCTTGTGATGAGACCACAGGAAGGTGTATCTGCGAGCACTTTGCTCACGGCCCGCTATGTGACGGGTGTCTGGTAAGCTGAATCCACCCCACACACTCTTCAAAATCTTTTTTTTAATTATTAAAGTGACACCATGAATCCAAAATCTTTCAGCCGGGTTACTGGGGTTTAGGTAATACAGTGTATGGCTGTATACCTTGTGACTGTGACATTGGTGGCGCCCTGAAAACTGAGTAAGTTATTGCTTTTACTTTTTACGGAAAACCTCATATCTTAAAATAATTGTGTGGAAACAAGACTATGTGTATATGTCTATGCAGATGTTCCTCTGAGGATGGCCAATGTGAATGCAGACGTAACATGGTGGGTCACAGATGTAGTGACCCCGCTGCTGGATATTTCTTGGCTCCCCTTGATTTCTATATCTATGAGGCTGAGAATGCAGTGCCTTTGGTGAGAAACAATGATCAATTTGCTGTTATTTTTTTATAATAAAAGGCAACATGTGTTTAATCCTTATCTGCTCTATTGACAATGGGTACAAATTGTGACTCTTGAGCTTTTATGTAATGTAGCATGTTTTTAACCCCCTAACAGCAAACATCTATAATCGTAACAGCATGGCAAAGGGTTAGAAGTGAGGTCTGTAATCACAGGGTTTAACTATTGTGGAAGTAAACCTATAAAAGCCTTAACTTAGAAGCGAAGAAAGTGCTTTAAAGTTACATACTCCTTTTATCACTTCCCCTAAAGGGATAGTTCACAATTATTTACTCACCCTCATGTCATGTCAAACCTGTATGACTTTCTTGCTTTAACAGAACACAGAAGAAGATATTTAGCAAAACGCTGGTTACCGACACCCATTCACTTTCATAGTATGGACACAAGCTACAATGGAAGTCAATGGGTGCCGGTAACCAGCGTTTTGCAAAACATCTTCTTCTGTGTTCCACAAAAGAAAGAATCATAAACAGGGTTTGAATGACATAAGGGTAAACAAATTCTGGGTGAACTATCCCTTTAAGTTTATTGTAATTATGATATGTTACATAAACTTTCTGCTTTCATGGTAGGTGGCCTTGCCATTAGTAAAACCTGAACGACCAACCAAGCTCCCTCTTTGTCCGGTTGCCCCAAAACCCCCTCCAACACCTAAACCAGAGGTGCCTCATAACCCCACAGTACCACCAGTGACACCTGCTCCATACAACTCCCCTCTTACCCTACCCATCTGTGAGCATTACTTCAGACAGAGAGGTTACGACTTCAAGATCAGCAATGGGAGGATTGTGGTGGTCAAGCGTGAAAAACGACAAGCCAGAAGACGAAGACAAGACCAGGTGAAAGCTGAAAAGCCAGATAAATAGCCATTTGTTGATTACACTGTGATATTATTAGCATGGACAACAGCAGTTGTTCATCACACATGAAGTGTGATTTCTGTTTTCCAAACCATTTGCTGTGTAGATCTTCAGATGATTTTTTTTTGGTTTGATGATCCAATAATGTGGTAGTTTGAGTTGTATTTAATACTATATGTAAATTATTTCCTCCTTCCATTTGAATGTTGACAAGGCTTTTATCTAGCTATTTTACCTATACCCAGTTGCATGGTTAACACTTCGATTTGGTCCACAATGCTATCAGAAAAGACCTTTGTGTTGCCACACACCTGTTGAGAACTACTGTCCTGAGAAATTGTACATGATTGTCTTGCTTGGTCTTACACAGAGAACCATCAGCTTCGAACCAGGTTCATCTCTTCAGATCATCCCGAGACAGCGTGCACCAGACAAGTCTGTCACTTGGACTGGACTGGGTTTTGTGCGAGTTCAGGATGGGGCAGGACTCAGATTTACCATCACCAATATACCATCAACTACTGACTATTATGTAGTTGTCCGCTATGAACCAGAGGTTGGTCAGATGTTTCATTCAATATTTGAATGTCTGAACTGTTTAGGTCCTCTTCACATTTATGGATCATGTCGTTGCAGTCCGCTGATGACTGGACAGCTACTGTGCACATTGTATCTTTTGGATCAGGAGATGGAAGTTGTCCAAATGATCCATCAGATAAAGTCTTTACTCTTCCAGGGTCTGCAAGGTGAGGGTACATTTTTGTATAAAACAATGCTTTACTTAGTACTAGGTCTGTTTTCCTGTATCTACATTTGTTCATATGCAGGGCAGCCACTTTGGATTCTCCACTGTGTTTCCGTTTTAATGATCAATATCAGGTGGAGGTCACTTTTAGGAGACAGCCTAATGCCAACCATTTGTCAAGCTCATACATCCTCATTGACTCGGTAAGATTTCATCAAGACCGGAAAATATCTGTTCGTGTCTATGCCAGATTAATGGAAACAACTATACATTTCCATCATTCTCAAATCTAAATGTTTTAATTACAGCTGGGTCTCATTCCTAAAGTGGATTCTCTCCCAAATTTCTGCTCGAAGTCACAGCTAGCTGAGTTTCAGCAGTACCGCTGTGTTGAGTTAGGAGCGCAGGTAGGAGAGCACACCCTTCCTGAAGTATGCGAGAGGCTTATCGGAAGTATATCTGCCTTTATTCACAATGGTGCAGTCGGTAAGCATCCTCTGAATGTTCACCGCTGACAATACAGTTTATAAAATCATTAAACCATAATGCATTGTTGTCTGATTTGTGTTACTAGCTTGTAACTGTCATCCAGTTGGAGCGTACGGCTCATCTTGCAGTAAATTCGGCGGACAGTGCGAATGCAAACCAAACATTATTGGCCGCTGCTGTGATACATGCACTCCTTTGACTTATGGATTTGGACCCGATGGCTGCTCACGTAGGTTATATTCTGTCAAGTCATCTGTGATGATATTTACTTTAGAATTCACATGATCAAATAATATATTGTTTCTGGGATATTGAAATCTATAATGCTCTGTTACGTATGTACTTACCACCCATTGTATGTCTTGTAAACTTGACTTAACAACATCCATCATGCTGTGCACACATTTATAAGTTCTTTGTTGTCTTTAGCATGTGACTGTGATCCATCCGGCTCCACCGCTGAGTTCTGTGACCAGAGAAGTGGTCAATGCCCGTGTCGAGATGGAGTGACCGGCCATCGATGTGATAAATGTTACCCTGGATACTATGGGTTTCCCTTGTGCAGACGATGCCAATGCAACAACATGGCCGACTTCTGTGACCCTGTCACAGGAGTCTGCCTCGACTGCAGGGAGCACTCCACTGGACCTCACTGTGAAAGGCATGCCAAGATGTTAAGATAATGCAGTTGATTTTGATCAGTTAGGAACCAAATTGTCATAGAGACCACCTAGTATCCACCTATAATAGCGATCTGTGTTTAGTGCCATTATGTTATTTCCTGTTCCAGGTGTGAAGATGGTTATATTGGTGACCCTGTCACTGAGAAACCATGTGAGCCATGTCTTTGTCCAGAGCTGAAAGGAAATGGACGCTTCTTTGCCATTTCCTGCAACAAAGATCCTTTCTCTGGAGTCCCATACTGTGAATGCCTGCCTGGACATACAGGTGTGATGTTACGCAATGTGAGGGGGAAAAAACGCAACATTATTTAAACCATCACACTCATTAGAGCTCTATGTTTCCCTTCACAGGCCCACGCTGTGACATCTGCACTCCTGGTTATTACGGTAACCTGAGGGTGCCAAGCGCCCGATGTAAGGAGTGTGATTGCAACAATAACATTGATCCCCGTGATGGTGATGCGTGTGATGCTTTAACGGGCAAGTGTTTGCGATGTTTGCACAACACAGAGGGGACACGCTGTCAGAGTTGCAAACATGGATATTATGGCAATGCACTCGCACAAGACTGCAAAGGTACAACGCATCCAAGAGTCAAATGACTGTAATCAAATATCATTAGAAAGAGTGTTTGGGCAGTTAGTCTGAACTTATTACTTTTTGCATAAATTACTAACTAGTTTTAATCTAGTGTGAGTGTTATAAATTCGTCAAGTAAAAAATAAGTATTTCAAACAGAGATATCTATACCTATTTTTATGGTTATGCTTAGAGTGCTCTTGCAACCCGAGAGGCACAGAAACTACAAAGTGTCCAGCTGGGAGCCCGTGTTTCTGTGACCAGGAGACCGGCCAGTGTCCATGCCGCACAGGTGTCGAGGGAGTCCTCTGTAATGAGTGTGCGGATGGATACTGGAATCTAGATGGGGAGTCTGGGTGTGAGCCATGCAACTGTGACCCTGAACATGCCCTCAGCAATGTCTGCGACAAGGTGAATGCTGTTTTTTGTAGCTTTAGCAAAGCAAAGGTCATGAGTTTGATTTCAAGGTAACTTATGAAATGTATCTTGAATGCACTTTGTATAAAAGCATCTGGCAAATCCATAAATAAATGTCATGTTTCTAACCACAACAACATGATGACACATTTCAGCAGTCCTGATGTCACATCTGCTTTATTTCTTTTAGATCACAGGCCAGTGCCTCTGCCAACCAGAGTATGGAGGCAAACAGTGTGATGAGTGTGGACCCAACCACTTTGGAAACCCGGATATACAGTGCATGTGTAAGCATTATATGCAGGGTTACTGTGATATATGCACTACTTTGACTTATGGATTTGGACCCGATGGCTGCTCATGCAGGTTATATTCTGTCAAGTCATCTGTGATGATATTTACTTTAGAGTTCACATGATCAAATAATATATTGTTTCTGGGATATTGAAATCTATAATGCTCTGTTACTTACCAAATGTACTTACCACCCATTGTATGTTTGTCTATCTTGTAAACTTGACTTAACAACATCCATCATGCCTGTGCACACATTTATAAGTTCTTTGTTGTCTTTAGCATGTGACTGTGATCCATCCGGCTCCACCGCCAAGTTCTGTGACCAGAGAAGTGGTCAATGCCCGTGTCGAGATGGGGTGACCGGCCGTCGATGTGATAAATGTTACTATGGATACTATGGGTTTCCCTTGTGCAGACAATGCCAATGCAACAACATGGCCGACATCTGTGACCCTGTCACAGGAGTCTGCCTCGACTGCAGGGAGCACTCCACTGGACCTCACTGTGAAAGGCATGCCAAGATGTTAAGATAATGCAGTTGATTTTGATCAGTTAGGAACCAAATTGTCATAGAGACCACCTAGTATCCACCTATAATAGCGATCTGTGTTTAGTGCCATTGTGTTATTTCCTGTTCCAGGTGTGAAGATGGTTATATTGGTGACCCTGTCACTGAGAAACCATGTGAGCCATGTCTTTGTCCAGAGCTGAAAGGAAATGGACGCTTCTTTGCCATTTCCTGCAACAAAGATCCTTTCTCTGGAGTCCCATACTGTGAATGCCTGCCTGGACATACAGGTGTGATGTTACGCAATGTGAGGGGGAAAAAACGCAAGATTATTTAAACCATCACACTCATTAGAGCTCTATGTTTCCCTTCACAGGCCCACGCTGTGACATCTGCACTCCTGGTTATTACGGTGACCTGAGGGTGCCAAGCGCCCGATGTAAGGAGTGTGATTGCAACAATAACATTGATCCCCGTGATGGTGATGCGTGTGATGCTTTAACGGGCAAGTGTTTGCGATGTTTGCACAACACAGAGGGGACACGCTGTCAGAGTTGCAAACGTGGATATTATGGCAATGCACTCGCACAAGACTGCAAAGGTACAACGCATCCAAGAGTCAAATGACTGTAATCAAATATCATTAGAAAGTGTTTGGGCAGTGAGTCTGAACTTATTACTTTTTGCATAAATTACTAACTAGTTTTAATCTAGTGTGAGTGTTATAAATTCGTCAAGTAAAAAATAAGTATTTCAAACAGAAACATCTATACCTATTTTTATGGTTATGCTTAGAGTGCTCTTGCAACCCGAGAGGCACAGAAACTACAAAGTGTCCAGCTGGGAGCCCGTGTTTCTGTGACCAGGAGACCGGCCAGTGTCCATGCCGCACAGGTGTCGAGGGAGTCCTCTGTAATGAGTGTGCGGATGGATACTGGAATCTAGATGGGGAGTCTGGGTGTGAGCCATGCAACTGTGACCCTGAACATGCCCTCAGCAATGTCTGCGACAAGGTGAATGCTGTTTTTTGTAGCTTTAGCAAAGCAAAGGTCATGAGTTTGATTTCAAGGTAACTTATGAAATGTATCTTGAATGCACTTTGGATAAAAGCATCTGGCAAATCCATAAATAAATGTCATGTTTCTAACCACAACAACATGATGACACATTTCAGCAGTCCTGATGTCACATCTGCTTTATTTCTTTTAGATCACAGGCCAGTGCCTCTGCCAACCAGAGTATGGAGGCAAACGGTGTGATGAGTGTGGACCCAACCACTTTGGAAACCCGGATATACAGTGCATGTGTAAGCATTATATGCAGGGTTTATTTCTCTTCTGTGTCATTAAAAGCATCATCAATTTATAGATCTTAAACAAGCCTTATTAGTAAACAAAAACCAAATGATCTAATCCTTTCTTTAGCTTGTGACTGTAATATGGAAGGCACCTATTTATCCAGCCTGTGACCCTTACACGGGCGAGTGCTTGTGTAAACCGGAAGTAACCGGCCTTTTCTGTGATGAATGTGGCCCGGGTCACGACACCATCTTTCCCACCTGTGAACCATGCCATACCTGCTATCAGCTCTGGGAGAAGATTGTCTCAGATGTCAAACTAGATACAGAGAGGATGGAAACTATGATGCCTTGTCCAGAAAATTCTCGGCCTATACCTGATCTTGAACGGTTACAAGCGTTGCTGGAGAAGATGCAGCTTAACATGATGGATCAGGATGAATTTGAAAAACTAGAGAAGCTTTTGGCACACATTAAGTAAGTAATACGGCATATAAAATATTCATAAATATATTGTTTTTCTGCCATTATTGTGCAATGAGAGACTAAGGAGTAAGACTAAAAAGGTGGTTTACAATGTGTGTAGTGCATCACTATATATATATATATATATATATATATATATATATATATATATATATATACTACTACATTATATATATATATGACCAGGAGATATATATATATATACTTGATTAAGTCCAGTAATATCTGGGTAAATGCAATTTATGTATAAATGTATTAAAGTATAACACATATGGCATTTTTCTCCCACTTCAGGAATGAAACAGAGACCATAGACCCAAATATAATTATTATTGATCCAAACACACTTCTCAACACTGACATCAACAACATTCGCCTGGAGTTTAACAGGCTGTTGAACAACCTTAAAGAGAAGATAAAAGATGTTCCAATGACAGACATAAAAGCTCTAAATGGTTTGTGTTTAAGAGTAAATTAAACGTATAATCTTACTGTGAAATAAAACTTCACAATTTATTTTAACAAAACAATTACATGTAGGGGATAAAATTTCATTTGCGGGTAAGAAGTGGTACTTTTAGCTATTGTGTGTTATTTTTCAGACAATTTGAACAAGATCAGGAAACTACATGACGAATTCACTGAGAATAAGAAGAAAGTGGAAGCAGCTAAGAAGGCCCAAGAAGCCTCACAGAAGATGAGAGAGAGCGCCACACTGGAGCTCACCAAGTGTCGCATAGGAGAAATAAAAACACTGGAGAAGAATGTAAAGGCTCTGAGTGTAGCCAAACTGAACGAGGAGGTGATTCAAGATATAACATTTATAAAAATTAATAAACACCAAAACTAGTGTGAAAGCATTACTTGTTTTTCTGTAGATCTGTGGAGCTCCAGGTGATGTTAAGTGTGAACAGGCAAAATGTGGTGGAGCTACATGCGGAAAGTGTGGCGGTCCGGGCTGTACGGGTAGTTTACCCATTAGCCTTGATGCCTCTAAACTGTCAGAGACGACCAAGAAAAACATCACAGACCTCCACAAAAATATCAAGGAGGCAAATGCCAAGGTATGTTAAGAACAGCAAAAAATGTTTTTATATTTTTGTACTTTGATTTATTCATATACATCATTTTATTTTGAAAAAGTGTTTTAAACATACCTGCATCTTTGCAAAGTCATGTGTGCTTGCTATCATTGTTGTATTTAATACTTTTTTATATTCTTTTTCAGCTCATAAGCACAACAAAAATGACTGATTATGTCAAAGATCAGGCAAAGAAGATGATGAATAAAATTAATCAGTCAAAGAGCAAATTTGAGAAGGAAAAGATTCACACCAAGAAACTTCTAGAGAAGATCAAGAACTATCTGAGAGGTAATAATTCATGTTATAGATCAAGCTACTGGTTGAGTAAAATTGGTCTCTTGGAGCAAGAAAAGCATCAGGTCGCGCTTTTAAAAGATCACCCAATTAATGATATGTAGAGTTCGTGTGAATTTCTTTCCCAAAGAAAATAGAAAATTTAATAGAAATAGAAATTTGATCAAGGTACTTTACCCTAACAGATGAGCTGGTGAAACCCGAGGACATTGAGAAACTTGCCAATGCTGTGTTGTCAATTCAGCTGCCCAAGTCCCCTGATGAGATCAGGAAGATGATCGAGGACATCAAGAGGATCCTGGCAAACGTCACAGGCTTTAATGAAGATCTGAAGCGCTTGGAGAAAGAAGCCAAAATAGCTGAAAACATAAAAGAGAGGGCAAAAGAAATTTTGTGAGGCTACAGCAATTAAATTTGTTTAGTATTTAATTAGGACTGTTTAATAGCCAATATCTTCACAAAAATAACCCTGCGGTCAGCAGCTTCACAAAATTTTGTTTGTTGATGTATAAGCAGGAACAAAAACAAGCCAATAGATGTGAGCGAGATTGAGAAAGCATTGAGTGATACAGCACCGCTTCATGACAAGATCATTGATGATCTGGCCAAGGCAGAAGACAACATTGACAGTATCAGTGACAAACTTTATGAGGTAATGGTTTATTATGTTGAAAACGACATATTAAAACGCTTTAGAACTGCTTTATGTTGGTATTTTCTCATTAATTTAAACCAGACCAAGCCAAAACTGGAAAATATTGAAGAAAATCTCAATTCAAACCGAGCAGAAGAATTACTGGATGAAATCAAGGCCTTGAAGACCAAAACAGAAATGAACAGAGCTCAGGGGAAGGAAGCCAAAGCTGCAGCCGATGCTGCCCTCACCAGCGCTGAAGATGGCAATAAGGTTAATCTCGCAAGCACAAGTTCATACATTTCATGTAAATACGCATATTGATTTTTCTGTCTTGGCAGGATCTTGACGAGCTGAAAGAGCAGTTTGAGAAATTAAAATCAAATGATAAGAACCACAGTGTTAATGAAGAGGCTAATGAACGACTGAAGAACATCACAGCGGAGACAGAAAAACTGGCTAAAGATGCTGATGATAAAATGAAGCAAATTGAAGGTATATTATCAGCCACACAAATATTGAACTACATAACTGGGTTCAATACCAGAAGAGATTAACCAGCACTGTAGTATTAAGAAAACCGTAAGAATACAAGCTTGCAGTATGCATCTGGATTTAACTGTATGTTTATCTAACAGGATTTTTTTTTCTCACAGACTTGGAAAAGAGGATTCAGGATGCAGTTCAAAGAAAAGAAGCGAAGATAAAAGATCTGGAGGATCTCCAGAAGGAAGCAAATGATTTGAAGGACTTCATTACTGACAAAGTGGAAAAATACATGCTGTGCTCCACTTAGACCTTCCTTTCAAAATGAGAGGAAGTACTTCACCATGAGACAATACTGAACGCAATGCTGTGCTAAAATCTAAAAACCGATCAACCACCATCCACCACCAGAAATAACAGTTTCTTTCCAAAATGTTTGTAGATGTGTTTTATATTTCATATGAATATTTTCATATATCAAAATAATGGCTGACATTTCAGTATTTGTTTCTTTTTTATCACGTTATTTAGCAACAAACATAAATAATGGATAAGCTGTACACCGAAATGTTTTATCTTGACTGTCCACAAGGGGGCTCAAGAGTAACAACATTAAAGCCCATGCCATACCATAGACAAAACACCCCATAGATATGTTTTGGCTATGTTTTGAAAGGGGACTGCACCTTCGTAAAGTATTCTACTATCAGCAGTTACCTCACTGTTTTAAAAGTTAAGATTTTTCAGAAAATGTACTTGTTAAGTAACACTAAATTAGCCCATATATAAGCTTTTCACCTTTTTTTGTAGTTTTTCTCAATTAAATGTTATGTTAATAATAAGCATACACACACAGAATAAGCAGCACGCACGCTTTTAAACATTTTGCTTGTTTTCAAACTTTTAAGTCAAACAGATAAGTTACTACAACTGCATCTACCTAGGTGTTTATTTGTAAAGTAAAGTTTTACAGCTGCCTTGTGTATAATAAGACAGTCAAGTTTACATAGGACGCCTGCTGCTTTGGGAATGTGTTCGTTTGTCTCTCGCGGGATGGCCTCTCTTTTGTGATGTGGTGTTAACAGCCACTTCATTTACTATTGACTTGCAAAACCAAAGGTATTTTACAAAGCTGATTGTTATTTCATTGATCTTACTGAGTGGATTTCGATCCCCCTCCCGCGGTTGAGACACTTTACTTCGGAGGTGATTATATAGTCCCCAAAATATACGAAAGAGACAAGGGTGGAGTCGTGAATCAGATAAAACTATAACGTGGTTCACGGCAACTTTATGTTTTCTGTTTTTGGAGGTACTTTAAATTGGGCCAGATAGTCTTTTTGGACTGATTAAAGTCAAGTATTAGAAGACCAATAGTTTGCGTATTGGTTACAGTAAACAGATTAGTTGTGTTATCTCAGTCTCTCGCTGATGACTATACAGAGAAAACTGGAGATCAGTAAATGTATGTGTGCTAGTAAAGATAAATAACATTCACTTTAAAAAAAACATAAGATTTACATAAAATTTAATTGAAAATTATGTTTTCTTGTTATTCCACTTTGGCAGAACTGCTCACTACTAAAACATAATGCAAATATAAATCATTACATTTTAATTTTGGATACATATCAAAACCTACTGTAAGTCTGGTGTACTAACTGTACATCTAAACTAACAAGATATTGAGTTTTCTCTGCTTAACCATTTGGATTATTACAGTAATTAAACTCAGGAAAGACAACCACAAGAACCTCCTGGCCTTTGACTCACCTCCAAACAGTCTCATTACTGAGGAATTCCTCAGTAATTTAAGGCTGTTTAACTGATCACAGGTCAGTTCACTGCAGGGTCTAATCTTTGGAAGTAAGAACAACTGTTAACAAGACTGTTGTTAGCGCTTTGTAATTGTTTTCCGTGGGAAACTACAGTTTATTATGTGAAGAATGTTAACTTTATTAAAAGTCTGTGTATTATGTTGCAATCACAGATATTTGTCATTTTATTTGTCCAAACGGTACCAAAAGGTCCACGATACTAACATTTTTTTTACTAAAAAATGACAGTACCGTGGTATTATTTGAAATATAAATTCAATACCACCTTTTTTATATAGCACAGTATGTCAAACGTTTAAAAACACTTACACACTGTTGTTTATATATATATTTTCCCACATTTTAGAATAGTAAAGTCATCAGAACCATAAAATAACACAATTGTAACTGTGGGAATTATGTTGTGACTAAAAGCATCCAAAATAAATGAACACTGTGTTTTATTTTAGCATCTTTAAAAGTAATCACCCTTCGTATAGACTTTTTAAAATCATCTCTTGTCATTTTATCATTGGCTGCTTTTAATATATTACTTGCTCCAAGTAATCACGAGGAACATCGTCAATTGTGTTTAAACTTCTGACTGTTACTGTATATCACTTTCTTTCGGTTTCGTCATAAAACTGTGGAGAAACTGGAGAAATAGTCAACAAAAATTGCGAAGATAGTTACAAACAGCAAAAATGTGTCTAAAGCATACAGGACAAAAGACAGCCTAATTTATCTGGTTAAATCAAAGCCGTTTGTAAATGTTGGTCTTGTCAGATTTTTCAGTCACGCACCATTTGAGGGGGAGGAAAGAAGTACCTTATCTCTATTTAATTTCAATGCCATCGTTTTCCCACTGTATGCAAATAGTTGCTGTTTACTTAAAAGTCCATTTTAACGTGTATTTCATTTTCATTTCATCGTTTTTGACTGATTTGGCGCGAATGTTACTTACCTCAGAAGCACCTTAATGATGAGTACTGGGCGACGCGTTGTGCGCATGCGCGAAAGATGAACGTTGAGCAGAAAGTCTGGCAGCGGATCTCGAGCTTCATCATTCATTACAGAGGAACGGACTGTTGCTGAGGTCAGATTCAACTCTGCAGTGACCACGATTACTGCAATGAATCTGCAAAATATGCTGTTACATCTGACGTCTCTTATATGTAAGTTTATGTATATTTCTGTTGAGTCAGTATGCTTTTATAGGGATATACTGTAAACGCTTTTATTTCGTTTTGACTGAACATCTGAAGTTTAGACTTTATCATGTAATCGAAAGCGTTAAAAGTTTCTTATTATACTAAAATCTGTTTAAGTAATAAAGTCTGTCCTGTTTTTTAATTGAGTACCAGTTTCGAAACTTTTTTCTAAGTTGAACCTTATATGATCAGTCTATATGATCATTTACTTCAGATAACCTTTAATCTTAATCTTTTTGTTAACTCTTCAACATATGAAATATTAAATAATTTTCATTCGACGTTGATTTTTTTTATAAAGTTCTTATATCGTTTAATTTGTTCAACATTGTCATTTCTGTCACAGTCATGTAAAAACCTCACAAACCTTCCCCCATAAACCCACATTTGGCAAACCCAAGCAGCCAGTTGCATTTAATTTGGATATTCATGTGACCCACCCAACAGAGACGGATCATACAAACATTATTCATTTATTTATGCTTAAGATTTCCTATTATAGTAAATTAGCTATTGAGTTTTCTGAAATGTAAACTTTAAAGACTTGCAGAGGCAGTCAAATGTTACAATAGTATTACGTTTGATCAGCACAAATGAATTTGGATATTTTTCTTCTGCAAAGGTCTAGGGTCATGGGCTCTTGCAGATCTACCTGAACTGGGAGATGTTTGCACAGAGGGAAGCTGTTATCCCGCAACAGGAGATCTTCTTATTGGAAGAGCTCATCAACTCTCGGCCAGCTCAACATGTGGATTTCTGAGACCTGAGCCGTTCTGTATCGTCAGTCATTTACAGGTAATTTCCAGCCTTTGATGTCAAATGCATGGAGGCATTTTGCTTAAAAATGTTGATTTGTTATTAAGTTACATTTGATACAAATGAATTTTTCAATTTGATAGTTGTGCTACAGAATTCTGTTTCAGGATTTAAAAAGCTTCCATCGATAGTATAATTGTCATTTTAATTATATTATAATACAATAATCAAATTTTTGTGTGTAAATGCATTTTTCCCATTTGTGAGATTTCTCTCAACACCCCCCAGGCTTTTATCTTGAACTTGCTGAAAGGACTCTAATGCATCCCTTTTTATTGCATGTGGGTGTTTTAAAGACATGAAAACAATATTTGTCTTTAGGCATCTTGTCTTTAGAGATTTGATTGTGGCCCTGCGACCTTTGGATGTCTAGACTACATCCTTGTAGACAAAACGCTCTTAAATTTTGTACGTAATACGGCTGGAGATATGTCATGAGGGCCCTCTGAATCTTCAGAAGATCAACCTGCATGTTTGTATATGGCTAAGTGATAATCACTCATGCCAAACCATAACAGAGAGATAACTGCTTCCTAGTTTTGACTAAGAAGTTTACATCGTTGTATCAGTTTCTTTGATCAAGACTGTCCTTGTGCCTTTGTCCCTTACACAATAATCACAGAAACAGCTGCTTTTTTATCAGACTGGCATCTTAAGTCATTCATTTCAAGTCATACATTGGAGAAATTTATTAGCGCAAAAATGCAATTGACCTTTTCTGGATTCCCTATCGTTCTCCGCCTCAGGAAGAGAAGAAGTGCTTTGTGTGCGATTCCAAAGAGTCCTACGATAAGAGCGCAAACCAGGTCACCAGCCACAGAATTGAGAACGTCGTGACCACGTTCGCCCCCAACCGCCTCAAGACCTGGTGGCAGTCAGAAAATGGTAAGTTTCGTTTCGCCTCCAAACAAGACAACACTTCCCTCTTCCTTCCTTTTTCAGCAGCACATTCATAAACATTTACGTAAATGTTTGTACTTTGTTTAGTCACAGACATAGAAAACTACAGTCACCTTATAGTTCACATGGGAAAATAGGAAGGCCATGAAACAATGTTTTTATTACAGGGAACTCTCTCTCTTAAGTTTGTCTGTATACTTGTCTATAAGTTCCTCTATAATCATACCAATGGTTGGGCTTACAACTTCAAAGCTGTTGGCTAATTGATGACCAGTTAAAATAATGATCTGTCTTTCAAGTGTGGAATGACAACTTTTTTCTCTTGGGAAAGAGTTGTTTCCTGCCTTTAGGCTACTACCTGTCTAAGAGGTAATTATATTGTGTGATATTAGAACATATTTTATTTAGGAAACTTCATTGGGATCATTGGGAATCTTTCATTCATCCAACTGAAGCCACTTAAATTTGTGGTGAAACATTTCTATAGTTAGTTAATATGAGATGTTCAGGGGCCATTTTCGATGTCTAGCCATTGGCTGATTTAATACCGTCATCAGTAGTGAATCAAAGCTGTCATCAATAGGGGACAACTGGGCTTTATAATGGGAAAGTACTAAGTGGGAGTTTACATGACACCGTTTTCAACTAAAAAGGGAAAACATTTTATGCAATTTAGCTGTTCATTTACATGACATTTAGGAGGCCTGACAACGCAAATCTTGGGTTTATATGTGCAGAATGTTGAAAACAATACCATTATTGTCTACAAAAAACATGAGTTTGTGTAAACGATGACATTTACATTTAGGCATTTAGCTGACGCTTTTATCCAAAGCGACTTACAAATATTAGGAGACATTCATATTACACATTCAATTTAATCACATTCAGTTACTAGTCTGGCATGCATAGAACATCGTTTTATTCGTTTCCACAAATTTGTGTGAAGGGGAATTGAATTTTAAAATTGTCATGTAAATGTACCCCAAGGTTTTATTTTATTGCCTTATCCATGAACACATTACACCTAAACTTTGTGAATTGTACAATAGCTTGTAACTGGATGCAAACTTTACACTATATTTACTCAAATTCACCAAACAATATGTGTGTTTATTATATATTAATTAGGCCTAATGATATTAAAGGCTATTATTCATTAACAAGGCCACTTTTTCCAATTAGACAAGGTTATCAGCCGAAATGACGACTGGTTAACCAGCCCGACTAACGTATATGTGTCAAAGACAAATCTTTGAGCAACCAGTCCATCTGTAACAGCTGTATCCATTGACATATGTTTCTCAACAAGCTAAACAGACAGAGCAAAGGGAAATCCAGAGATTTACTGATTACTGCATCAGGGGAGCGCGAGCGTAAAGAAACAGGAAACGAGAGCCATGAACGCAACTAGAGAAGCCTGTGAATGTATAGTTTAGAGAAAGCGAGTTTGGTGTGGGAGGATAGAGAAGCAGTTATTCATCAGAAATACAGCAGACTACTGAAGCAACAAGCCTGGGAATGCAAGGAGTGACAGTGACCTTCTGCTTACTGAAAGATATGCTCTGTTTTTTCTTAGTTTTGACATTTATGGACCGTGAAGGCAGTTTTCCACTATAAGCAGATGTTTAGTGTAACTGTATAGCATATATGGTCTAGCGCGTGTAATGTACAAGCTGCAGATGTTCTTGTGAAAATGGTTTCATTTGAATTATAAGTTAGTCATCTTGATCAAGTCTTTCTTTATAGTTTCGCTTACCAGGACAGAAAATACACAAAAAGGTCTTTGTTTATCTGAATAGTTTCTCCTTAATTTATTTAGTTTAAATGGATACCAAGTGAACACTGTTGCTAAAGTCTTTTCTCATGAGAAAAGAATCACATGCTCAGACACATGCACAGTCTCATAAGATCTTCAAAGTCACCAAGTTTCAATTAACAAATTCCAAAGTCTGAAATTAATATAAACAATATAAATTCAAAATTAAATTCTTTAAATAATTTTTATTAAATTATTCGAGGTATTCGACCTTAAGGGACTTTTAGACAACATTGATACCCTAATTAAACATAACTGAGAACTCAAATAAATCTCCTAAGATGGCAAAAACCTGACCTCTGGGAAATAAAATGTGGCTTTAAGTGCAGGGTCAAAACTACAATATAGTTTCTCACTATATTTCTCACATACACACAAAGCAGTCCTTAAAAAAATTAACACTTGCAAAATAAAACATTCTTTGTTATTTGCCAAAAACCTTATCTCCAAGAACATTTTGGTTGTTAGTGTCAGCCAAGAGTCCTGGGTGTCTGATAATAAAAACGATTGAAACACTGAATAAAATCACAGGGCATGTGCAAAAAACTCTGTCTTTAATCTTTCTCTCAGGCTTGGAGAACGTTACAGTCCAGCTGAACCTTGAAGCAGAGTTCCACTTCACCCATCTCATCATGACCTTTAAGGTAAGTGTTGACGGGACACTGTTAGTTGGCGGTGTTGTGGTTTTGGGGAAGGTGTCGCCGCTGCCTCAGGCAGAGGTGAGATTTGAGGCTGTTAAAAAAGAATGTGTGTGTATGGAGAGGGATTTGCTGGGGGATGGGAAGTGTCGTTCAGTGTGTGGGAGCTGTGGGAGGTCTGGGATAAACCCAGCTGTGCAGCCAAACGAGACTGCTGGAATGCTGTGGATAAAGATTACATTTCAGCCGGATCTGTATGCAGCAGTATTGTTACAAGAAATCAGAAAGCTGGTTTTAAATTAATAAATGTAGAAATTTTAATGCCATTTCAGGCTTCACATTTTTAACCCAGGTTATTTTTAACCCTGGGTTAACATAATTCTTGATCTTGTTCCATGTACTATACTCAGGGTTAGAATTTTTTCTTGTCTTAGCTTTGTCTTAGCACTGGGTTAAAAGTGATCTGAATACACGGTTGAAAATGTTAACCCAGGGTTAAGTCTAATGTAAAAGCCCTATAGGTTTAGAAATATTGTTAATTTCTTTCTGAAACGAAAAGTTATTTTAATATATACTAAAATTAAAGAAACTAAATTGTCTAAATTGTGTCTTTTTTCCAAAGAATTTTATTAAAAATATTTTAGACAACATAGCTTCTTAAATTAAACATAACTGAGAACTTCTGCATCTAGAAAAGTTACGTTCTTCTTGCTCTTTATGTTCACAATATCCTCTTGTCCTCTTATTGCTTAGACGTTTCGGCCAGCTGCCATGGTAATCGAGCGTTCATCAGATTTTGGGAAGACGTGGCAGGTGTACCGTTACTTCGCCTATGACTGTGAATCCAGCTTCCCCTCCGTCTCTCAAGGACCCATGAAAAAAGTAGATGACGTTATCTGCGATTCCCGCTACTCTGACATTGAACCTTCAACTGAGGGCGAGGTGAGCATCTGCGAAATTTACCCAGAATTTAATGATACATTAAAATCCATTGACCCATGTTGGTTCTTTTGGTTCTTTAGGTCATCTTTAGGGTTTTGGATCCAGCTTATAGGATTGATGATCCATACAGCCCCAGAATCCAAAGTATGCGCAAAGAAAAAGAAACTGCAATACATACTTATTTGCTCGTTTTTATTTATTTATTTGCTTAATATTAATTGCCACTTATGGCCCAATAATGTTTCGCTTTTACAGATATGTTGAAGATTACCAATCTGAGAGTGAAGTTCACCAAGCTGCACACTTTGGGGGACAACCTGCTGGACTCACGTATTGAGATCAAGGAAAAGTACTACTATGCAATTTACGACATGGTGGTCAGAGGAAACTGTTTTTGCTATGGTCACGCATCTGAATGCGCGCCCATCGATGGAGCCGGAGAGGTTGTGGATGGCATGGTGAGTTTTAAATCTTGAGAAACGTGCAAAAGTATGTTAATAGTGCATCTTTACACATCCATTTATTTGTATTTAAAACACTTTTTATATTATGCACTTGGTAACACTTTACAATAACGTTATTTTTGTTGCATATTATTAAATGCATTAGCTAACAGTGAACAATGATCTAAGTTCATGTTAATTTCAGCATTTACTAATACATTTTCAAAATCAAAAGTTTGAAACAATGCACAATGAACTAACACGAACAATTGGCATTAACTAACAACAACTAAGATTAATAAATGCTGAAAAACGATATACATTGTTAGTTCATGTTCGCTAATGCTTTTACTAATGTTGACAAATGTTACAACCTTACTGTAAAGTTTTACCATTGCAGACCACTTTGAAAGTTTAATGCTGTATGTTTTCATTTATAGAGACTTTTGTGTGTACTATCGTTTTCATTTATGTCCCAGTTAAACGTCTTTTTATGTGGACCTTTTTATGTGGCTTATTTATTCTCTGATTGGAGGAAAACATCTCACACACATTTGTCTGTAAAAGAAATAGTTTGAAGTCACATCACAGTATACAGCTAACTCAGTCTAGATCTGTTTCACATTAGTATGAAAGAATGTGGACCGCTTCATGGTTTCCTTTCCTTTAGTTTACAGTGCAAATATTCATGCGGCAGAGGAAATGCATACAAAGGTCAAACTATTGTGGCTTTCGCTCGAGAACAACTATATTCACATACAATTTATTTGTGTTTTTGTGGTTTTGTTTTATTTGTGTGGTTTTTAAAAGTAGATCTTTGTTTAGTCTGACTTCACTTTTGTTTACAATCTGTCTGGAAGAGATGCGCTTTGAGTCATTACCGGCCTTTAGCACAGAAATGATCAGAAGTGACATCTAGATCTCAGTCTCTGTACACGTTTATACACAAAATCTTTTTCAGAGGCACTGAATTGTATCTAGATCAGTTCGAGGAACAGTGCAGTTCTGTGAAAGCTCACTTTGTCAGCGTCTGTGTGTGTACCAGAACTTCAGATTGTTTAATTTAGACCAGATGCATTCAGTATAAACACTTCCTGATGCCATCTGGTCTGAAGGTCGAATGTGTAGATGGTTCATTTTTCGTAAACCTTTTCATGGTCAGCAGGTTTAAAGGGCTTTAAGCATCTCCTGTTTATGCATTTTGGTGTATTTAAACATCCTGTTGCAACATTTACATTTGGTAGTAAAGATGTTTCTCAAAATCTCCCTCTATGACCTTTGCATCGCTAGTTACATGAACAATTCTAAGTTGATTATTTCGTATAATCTTGGTTGGTTATCATTGTTATGTCTTTTTTTTATAGGTCCATGGCCATTGTATGTGCAATCATAACACGATGGGTCTAAACTGTGAGCGCTGTGAGGACTTTTATCATGACCTGCCCTGGAGGCCAGCAGAGGGACGCAACACCAACGCCTGTAAAAGTATGACAATATCTGACATAACAAAATGCTGTTTTGTTCTCCAAAATTATTAATGTTCGCTTTATTTTCCTCGCTTCATCTACAGAGTGCAACTGTAACCTTCACTCGGACTCCTGTCACTTCGACATGGCCGTGTTTCAGGCTTCGGGCAACACAAGCGGCGGCGTGTGCGACAACTGCGAGCACAACACCATGGGCCACAAGTGCGAGCAGTGCAAGCCTTTCTTCTACCAGCATCCGGAGAGGGACATCCGCGACCCCAACATCTGCGAGCGTACGTGTCCCCTCTCATTCCCCCCGCCTTTCATTTCCTCTGGGATCTTTATCTTTCCGTTTCCTTCAGACAGACACTTCTCATCTACCTGTCTGGTCTAGTTTGTGATGTGAGGCTGCTCCAGCTGTTCTTTTGTTCATCTGGTGGAGATTTGTGTGTTTGTGTATGTGTGGGGGGTAGTAACACCTGGGCTTTGAAGTGGTTCGTCACCACGCGGCTAAGCTCCGCCCTCTTTGCAAACACACACGTCTAAGGTTTCATACTCGCCTTTTGTTGTGGTGGCTGAGGTTTTTACTCCAAGCCTTTTGACCACAAAATAGAACTGTGGTTTGTGTATTCCAATGCAAACGTGGCGTTTCTAATGATAAATTATACTTTATAAATAAATAAATAATAAAAGATAAAAAAATTCCATACTGTTTATTAATATATCAAAACAAGAATTTACAGAAAACTGTATGATATACATTTTACTTCACTTTGTATGTTTATTTCTAGTTTAAATAATTTATTTAAATCTATATATTTGCACAGTTTGTTTCCAAACATACAACCGGTTTTACTAAAATTACTAAAACGTTATAACGATATACATCATATATACATCACTTAACTTTGACTATTTAGTTTATTTATTTGTACAGTTTATTGCACAACTTACGCTTAACAAAAAATTTACTCGCAGAAAGCAGCTTAAATAAAATTACTAATAAAAAACTGTATATTAATATACAGCAATCATTTTAGTTTGACTTCTCACTTTATTTGTCTAGTAATCTTTTGTTTTGTTTAGGACAGTACAGTTCGACGCTATACCTATAAACAGCTGTAATATAAACAATTCGAATACTAATCAAAACCATCTATAGATACACATCATCCAATCTTCTTTCATGGGAATTATGTAGAAAGCCTTTTTTTATGAGAATGGTGTGATGTAATGCACAAGTTATTAGTTCAGGACGACACTGATATAGCGTAATAATTAGTAAAGCTCCAATTCTTTGCTCAAGCTGCCACACACTTCCTTTCATTGTCTCTAAACATACTGCTTGGATTTTTCCTTCCAGCCTGTAACTGTGATCCCGTTGGCTCTCTCAATGGAGGAATTTGCGACGCGCTGACAGACGTGTCTCTCAGGCTGATCTCGGGTCAGTGTCGCTGTAAGCCCAATGTGGAGGGAGAGCGCTGTGACCAGTGCAAACAGGGCCATTACGGGCTCAGTGAAGATCCCTTGGGATGCCAGCGTAAGAAATTTTTTTTAAATTAAATAATGTTGTTTCGGTAAAGTAAAGGAGATTATGAACAATAAATACGTTTGATTTTTGTTTACCCAGCATGCACTTGCCACGCTTTGGGGACAGTACCGGGCGGCAGTCCATGTGACACAGACTTAGGAAACTGCTACTGTAAGCGTTTGGTCACCGGGCGGAATTGCGATCAGTGCCTGGTGTGTATTTTGTCATACAATACTATTGTAAATTTGTAAAGTTATATATCACATGATAGTAAAACATGTTTTTAGTTGTGTTTTTCCTGTAAAGTGTAATCTTTATGCCTCTATCAGAACTGATGTTTTTGCATCATGGGAGGATTCTCCCAAACAACTTTTTGTTTAAAGTGTAACAAATTCATCTCTCTCTTTCACACACACAGCCAGAGCATTGGGGTCTCAGTAATGACATGGATGGCTGCCGACCATGTGACTGTGATCATGGAGGCGCTATTAACAACCAGTGAGTTAAATCATTAATTTTGTATGAAGTTTCACTTTCCTTTACAAACCTTTACTTTCATTTTCCTTAGAAAATGTTAGAATCACTTTCTTCTGGTAATACTGCGCTCATCAGTTTCTGCATCAGGCAATTGAGAAACTAGTGGCAAGAATCCTAAAATAACAAAGAATATGTTTCTTAGTCTCAAATTAAGTCTTGGCTCTATACTGGATCTGAATTCACATGGTTTATAAAAACAGGCTTTAACTGCAGTCCAACAAACCGTTGGAAGCCAACGGTTTTGAAGTTTAGGGACGTGTGTCAGCTTTAAGTATCACCTCTTGAACTCTTTGAAATAACCATTTAAATCTCTTGATGTTTCTCGTTCCAAGTTGTTCTCCTGAAACCGGGCAGTGCCAGTGTCGTGAGCACATGTTTGGCAGACAGTGCGACCAGGTGGAATCTGGTTTTTACTTCATTGCTTTGGACCACTACACTTATGAAGCAGAAGATGCCAAGTTTGGGCCTGTAAGTCCTTTAATTGTCTTCATAGTGGCTTACATTTGACCTTCAGTTTTCATATGGATGAACCAAATGCTTTTCTGTTTCTATCTCTGTAGGGTGTGACGGTTGTCCCGAGAACTCATCCTCAGGACAGATCTCCTACTTGGACTGGCATTGGTTTTGTGAACGTTCCCGAAGGTGCCTATCTTGAATTTAGCATCGACAACATCCCCTACTCGATGGAGTATGACATCATCATTCGCTATGAACCTCAGGTAATATTTAAAGGATTACTCCACTTTTTTAAGCTTAAGGCTTCAGTCTGGATTTATTTTAATTGTATACAAAAGAGAAATTAGAATCTTCAAACTGTCGCAATTTATTTAATTACATTTTATAGTATGTAAAAAGACCCTAGTACTGTAAACTTCTAAACTAAAGCCAACTGGACAGACATGTTTCATCAGGCTTTTACGAAGCTCTAAGTAAGCAGATGCCATTACATCATCACATTACATCACATTCTTGTCCTCTTATGGTGTTTGCAGTTGCCAGAGCAGTGGGAGGAAGTGTTGATGACTGTCATCAGGCCTCGCATCATCACCGCCGACAGCCGCTGTGCCAACACAATGCCTGATGATGACAATCAGATAGTGTCTTTGCATCCTGGATCCAGGTATAAGGGTTTACTTTACTTTTTCCATCAGCATTTTAGGGCATCATGGGCACTTCCATCATGAAATATTATCTGTATACTTTGCACGTTAGGCAATCCCAGAATGCAGTGCAGCAGTGAAAAATTATTCTAAGATGGTAGATGAAAGTTGAGAGAAAAGTAGATTGAATAAGAAAAACACTTATTGATTACAAACAAACGTTTACATAACGTTTAAATAACGACTAAATTGATTTAAATAAAAGCTCTAGTGTAATGTAAATGGTTTTACCCATCAGGTACGTGGTGCTGCCCAGGCCCGTGTGTTTTGAAGAGGGTTTGAACTACACCGTGCGTTTGAGTCTCTCTCTCTACTCAGCTCTCAGCGACATCCAGTCTCCATACACGCTCATCGATTCGGTAAGTTTCATCTATTCTCAATTAAATCCAATTTACAACCTCAGTTACATTTGAATCCTCAAGCCCTGATTGGTCGGTCCGGCTCTCTCCCACAGATCGTGCTCATGCCGCACTGCAAAAATCTGGACATTTTCTCTGGCTCTGGATCAGGAGGAGGGGATTTGATGACCAACAGCGCCTGGGAAACTTTCCAGCGGTACCGCTGTCTGGAGAACAGCCAAGCCGTGGTGAAAACCCCCATGACCGACATCTGCAGAAATTACATCTTTAGCGTCTCGGCCCTTCTGCACCAGGGAGTTAAAGGTACATCTGCACGCACATGGAGATGAATTACTTTACTGTTATGGATTATTATAGACTGAATTTCACACACACATTTTCACCCTGTCATCACTGCGTGACATCGGCTGTATTCTCTAACCACACAAGCATCTCCGTTCACCTTTATGAAAGACGTGGCATCTTTATCCTGTCATCATTTGGTTTTGAGTCTTCTGTCTGTCAGTAGCGGGGCCTTCCTGCCTCGTGTCAGAGCTTGTAACGTGCCCCGGGTATAATTACACCATCTTACATGCTTCCTGTCGCACCGTCTCCAAACAGCACACAAAGAAAAGCAAAAGACATGACTGGAGGCATGAACGACACAAGCTTTGTTCACTGTAAACATTACTGTAAAAACATTCAGTTTTGAATGGTAAAAGCAAACAGAAGAAAAGTGTCCAGTACTTAAAATGATTTGATTGCTTGAAGTTCAAAACTGTGGCTTGCCAAAGTATTGAAATGTAAAATTTAAATGTAAAAAAACCCATTTGTTATTTTGTTTTGTAAACAACATTTAAGATTTAACATTCTGTATGTAAAAAAATAGGTGGAATAGGGCGACTTTTTCAAAGTTCACGTGGGTTATTTTTAGGTCTTCCAGGTTGATGTTTGTTAAATGATTAGACGAGACATGCAGTTGGCTTTAACACTTGAGTGGCTTTAAGTTGAAGTTCAATAATTTACCTTCATGTGATTTATGAGTTCTGGGTTTGAGCTTTTGTTACACATGCTCCAACCTGCTGAACAGGAAGCTGTATAGATATGAGATTAGGGAAGCACAAAGTTTTCCACAAGCGCTTTTATGTTATTCAGTAAGACATGCTTTATTGAAAAAAAAAATGAAAGCAATCCTTTCTACAAGAAGCATAAAATGAAAGCCAGATTTTTATAATTGAAAAGAAAGCTGTGCAATGCCCGATAGCTAGACCGCATTGTGGCTGCTATTCTTTTTGTAACGTTTTCTTGTTCAAATACGCCATTGCATACTTTAGAAATGAGAAAATATTTTAATGCTCAGTATTTAAAACTATACTATCTTATATATAATATATAAGCCAAGAAAACAAAGATAATATTAGCCGAATTAATTGCAAAGAGCAAGATTCTATAACGTACTGTACACATAAATGCACATTTGAGACATTGCTTTACATTTCTTTCTTTCTTCTGTCCGTTTCTCTCAGCGTGTCAGTGTGATCCTCAGGGATCTCTCAGCACCGTCTGTGACCCGAGCGGTGGCCAGTGCCAGTGTCGAACCAACGTGGTCGGCCGCAACTGCGACAAGTGCGCCCCGGCCACCTTCCTGTTTGGACCACAGGGCTGCAGGCGTGAGTTTAATAAATATATCATTTTCTTTCTTCTTGAATTTATGTGAAGTCAAAGTGAAGGGTGTATGATCAGTGTTGTAAAATGTCTGTTTGTTGTTTATCAGCCTGTGATTGTAGTCCTGAGGGATCTGTTCATGGTTTTTGTCATGAGGCCACCGGTCAGTGTGAGTGTATTCCTGGAGCGTATGGGCGACAGTGTGATCGCTGTTTGCCTGGACACTGGGGATTCCCTAACTGTCGGCCTTGTACCTGCAACGGTCACACTGAGCAGTGCGACCCGCACACCGGACAGTGTCTCTCCTGCAGAGACCACACCACTGGACACAACTGCGAGAGGTTAGGGACCATCATCAAATTTCAAACTTTTGTATAAAATTATTATTTTTGCTAAAAACGTCCCTTTATTATTTAAATATTAAAATGGAATATAAACCTGTTTAAAAAAAACTTCATAATACCATTGTCTGTTTTAAAATTAAGCAATAAGTGGTTACCACACAATAGAAATATTAAGGGCTAAAAATATACATCAATGCAACATCGTGAAGTAAAATCACTTAAAGTCTTTCTTTCCGCTGGAAAAATGATCCCTGAGTGACTGTGATATATGTTTATGTTGTTAAGGTGCTGTGCAGTGATACACAGAATCGTTTGGTGAAGCGCTCAGAACTGTGATTTATCATGAATAAAACACAGCTATTGACCAATCAGAATCAACAACTGGAATAAGTTTAAGTCTTTCATAACCATTACTACAACAAGTAACCTTTAGAATGACTTTCACAGGTGTTTGAATGGTTATTATGGTGACCCTGTCCTGGGCTCTGGAGACCACTGCCGCCCCTGCATGTGCCCGGATGGACCCAACAGCGGACGACAGTTCTCTGGCGCGTGCTATAAGAGTCTCGACTCGGACCAGGTGTTCTGCGTGTGTAACCAGGGATATAAAGGTAACCAGCAGACATCATACTTGATTTATAAGAACATCTGTCAACATGGAAGACTGTAAAATACCTTCACGATCCACTACGATAATATTTTTCCCTGCCGTATGTAATTTGTATGTGCAAGAGCTGTAATTTCATGACATGTATCAAAGGGTTGATGGTCTCGTGTTGTCGGCAGGTGCCAGGTGTGAAGCGTGCGCCCCTGGTTATTATGGAAACCCGCACGAGGTGGGCGGAGAGTGCCGGTCGTGTCAGTGCAACAACAACATTGACATGATGGACCCCACGTCCTGTGATGCCCGCACGGGTGTCTGTCTCAAATGCCTGTACCACACGGAGGGCGACAACTGTGACCGCTGCAAGCTCGGCTACTATGGCGATGCGCTAAATCAGAGTTGTAGAAGTAAGTGTTCGGTCACTGATTCGTATAATCAACAATTTTGCTTTTATGTGACCAATATTTTCTTCTGACTTTCTCAGAGTGTGTTTGTAACCATATGGGCACCGCAAAGGAGACGTGCCCCTCTCAGGGTAACTGCAACTGTGATTTAAGCAGCGGTCAGTGTCAGTGTTTGCCCAATGTGGTGGGTCAGCACTGTGATCAGTGCGCTCCCGACACCTGGAATATGGCCAGCGGGAAAGGATGTGAAGTCTGCGACTGTGACCTTGATCATTCTTTCAGCACTTCATGTAATGAGGTAAGAGTCACGCCTGAAGTAAACTGTAAAAATAAGTATAGTTTAGATTGATTTATTTGCTTTTTTATGTGTTGTAGATTAGTGGCCAGTGCTCTTGTAAACCCGGGTTTGGTGGCAGGACCTGCCGGGAGTGTAGAGAACTCTTCTGGGGAAACCCTGAGGTCAAGTGCCACGGTAAGTTAAAAAAAAAAACTATAACAAATCACACCACAATAATACCAAGTGAATATAATAATATTTACAGACTATAAAAGTAAACAAAGTATTTAATTTTATGTCCTAGAATAACATGCAGTGATGAATTATTTACAATAAGACCACAATTAAGACCATTTATTAAAGGGATAGTTCAGTAAAAATAAAAATTCATTCATCATTTATTCACCCCGATGTTGTTTAAAACCTTTATATGACTTAATCTTCTGCAAAACAAAAGAAGATATTTTAAGAAATGTACAAATAAATTAATAAATTAAGTCTCAGTGGTTTTAGGTTAATATAGTAGAAGTTAATAAGGGGTTAATGTTGTTTGGTTATCAACATTCATCAAAATATTTTCTGCAAGAGAAAGTAAATGAAATACAGGTTTGGAATGACAATAACATTAACATGTTTATTACAAAAATTTGTCAAATATTATTTCTTGAGTCATAGACTTTTCTATCAGTATATAGTTTGTCATGATTAGATTATAATTTAACCATCCAATATTTTAAGTATAAAAAAATATGTATTGAAATCATGTATTGCTGTTTTAGATATAACCTAACACCCATTTTGCAGACTCAAATACACAATTCTGAGCCTTGCAAAATGCCCCATCCCAAATGCACAGGAATGTGTAGGGGGGTGTAGCTCTATCCGAAGGAAAGGGTCTTTGATTTCCCCCAGATGTGCGTGACCATGACAAGCTCATGGGGGGATCTGTCGAAGCCTTGCAATACATTCTGCCCCCACAATGCACCTTTGTTTTCATGGGCTTTCCCCTTGACGGGGCGATAATGTCCAAACCCTCCACAGAGGAGTCTTTGTCGTCTTTCTTGACCGTATATATGCTGGTGTCCGTACCATATCTTTGAGAATTCATTTAAACTTGAGCTCCACTTGATGAAGAATTTTTGTCTTGAATTTGAAATGTGTGTTTTTGGGAGGGTAACATGCATTGTAAGCGTGGCAAAAGAAAACTTTTTGGGTAAACTGTTCCTTTAATATCTAACTTCAGACGTTTGGCTTTTATCAGAGCAGGTTTTGGTTTCTCTTGTGCTAACACAGATCTCTTCCCCCACCCATTCGTTTGTTTGGAGAGTTCTGATGGGGCAGGAAGCTCCCTGTGTTCCCTTTTAAGATCCAGTTACTCCTCTGTAATGCTTCTATTGACTTGCACTCAAAGTCGTTTTGCTTCTTCCAACACAGGAATGAGCATTTGTTCGGCCACAACTGTGTAAATGTGTGTTTTCTGGTTTCCTGTTAGACTGATAAAGTCTCAAACCTCAAAACGTTTGTCTAAGTACATCAGTGGGTTACCTTGTACATACCTTGTATATATATTTAAGTCATTCAAAAGTCATTTGAATAATTATTTTACAACATCACTTTTTACCGTGTTACAGTAAAATGTCAGCGTTCCTCGAATGCCTTGTAACCCCTGAAAGCCCCTGGCAAAGAAATGTTAAGATATAGTTGGATTTCAACACGCACTGAGAGTTTCCGCCCCTGCCAGTTAACTATAATCTACATTTCCATAGTGATGGAAAACAGATGGGAGTGATCTCAGCGAGTGGCTAGTTGAGGAGAGGAAAGCTAGTATGTAGCGTACAGTTAGATGAATAAGCATTTCAAGCAAACATGAAGTGTTGTTCTTAAACAGTTCTTTCAGTAACGTTATAAGAGCATTGTATCAACATTATGTCATAGCTAAAGGTTCTAAGACATTAGTATTACCACAACAAAAACTAAACTGTTAAAACATTTAGAAATAACAGTTTCATAATTAAATGGGAATGTTAGCAAAACGTTCTTATAACGTATTTTGGGGAATACTCCAGCTATACTGTAGAAACATGCTAAAATTGGTTAGTTTTGTATAGACCATTCCCTTTTTTCACAAAATGCACAAATCAAGTTAAAGGTGAAATAGTCACGCCCGTCGTGCACCATCCTCATGTTTTGTTACTGTTTAACATATCTGGAAAATATATTACGGGGCAGAAGTAGGAATGCTTTTAAAGGCATAGCTTGTTAACACTGTCGTGAATGTTAAACAGCAGTAAAACAGACTGTGTAATTACAGCAGGGGGTGTTGGATACTCCCGTCGCCCTTCTCCTTCACTGTTTGTGTGTCAAAGATTTACATCCCACACTTTGGCTATTGTACAAGTCTGTGTAAACAAAGACCGAGTACACAAATGCATTGCATTCAATCTCCGCTGAGTGTTTGTTTACTTTCAGTCTAGTGCAAAAAACATTTTCAATTCTCAGGACAACTATTATACAATAAAATGCAGATGTGCTCGTCAGACAGTAAAAGCCCATTTTAGAAAAATCTTCTAAGCCTGTTGTGGTCTCCAGGGGTCACATTCACTGCATTGTGCCAATAAGAAACACCCCCGGTGATGCCCGAGGCCCTCTGGATAATAGCAGGGATTAACCTTATCTCTACTACCCTGTGTGAATTAAAGGTGGAACCCTTAGGTGAAGGAGTTTTTTTACTCAGGAATGCCCGTGTGAGGAAACACTACAGACTGGAATGTGTTTTAAATCAACTAACTGTCCTGGACAGGAGCTCATTGTGTCTGTTTCACGTAGTGATCTGCCTATCTGAAAGGTTATTTCCTAATGGGCTGTTTGCTAAGTGCCTCGTCGGTCATTTAGGGGCCGTCGCTGCCTTTTGTTCATCAAACACGTTGAAACGACACCAGCAATGCGGCACTGAAGTGGGCAAACAATCTTCTGACCCCCTTCTTTCTCGTCTCTCCGCCGTCCAAACATTAACTTCGAGAATGCAGCCATTGTCAGAATCATTTATTCACACTTGTGTCATTCCAACCTGTATGACTTTCTTTCTTCTGCAAAACACGAAAGCAGATATTTTGAAGAATGTTGGTAACCAAACAACATAAACCCCCATTGACTTCCATTGTATGAACACAAAACCTTCTTAAAATATCTTCTTCTGTGTTCTGCACAATCATGAATAAATGTTCTTTTTGGTTACGAGTCCGTCCTTGACGTGTCACTGTACATCGTTTATATTCTCAGCGTGCGACTGCGACCCAAGAGGAATCGCAGAACAGCAGTGCAACAAGGTCACAGGTCACTGCGTGTGCGCGGAAGGCATGTCCGGGCCCAGGTGTGACACGTGCGCTCGCGGTTACTCCGGCGACTTCCCGCAGTGCGAGCGGTGCCACCAGTGCTTTGCCGAATGGGATATAATCATTGGCGACCTCACCAACCAAACACACAGACTGGTCCAGAAGGTCAACACCATCAAAGCCAGCGGCATTACGGGACCATACCAGTCCACCATTAATAATGTTGAGAACAGCGCCAACTCGATTCGTGAAATCCTGGCCCAGAATCCAGCAACTGAACCTCTGACGGAGATCCAGGGACTTCTCGAACAAGCCACGTAAGTTACACCTACTGGCATTTAATTCCTTGCATGTCTTGTGTATTTATCCTAATTGAATTCTTGTTTCTTCTCAAGGGCTTTGATGGCTGAAATGAACAAAAACCTCAACCTGACGGAGGAGAACTTGTCTGAGATTTCTGCTGACAACAACAGCACGGACACCAAACTAAACTCTCTCAAAGAAGAAGCTGAGAAACTGAAACAGACCGTAAAAGACCTGCAAGAACAAGTAGAGCTTGTGAAGAACTCAGATATTCGAGGTGAGGAACATCACAGGATATGTGCTGCTCGAATAAATATGAATAATCCACAAGTGCTGCTAGAAAGATGCTCAGTTAAACCATTAATCCACCGTCTTTGTGTCCACAGGAGCCGGAGCCAGCGTGACTCGATACTACCAGGAGTCTCAAGAGGCGGAGGCCCGTGCAAACGCATCGGTCAGTGACCCGAACAACCTGCTCAATCAGTCTGCCGCCCTGCGGAGCGAGACAGAGGATTTGATGAACCAGACTAAAGAGGAGTTTAGTCAGAGACAGGACGAGTACTCCAAACAACTGGACGACCTGGCTGGACAGCTGGAGACTCTGGACCTGTCTGAGCTCAACGAGAAGGTACACAAATCCTGACGAATTAAAGTTGCCTTTATATAAAGATTGAGAACCTTGGAGACCATCAGATGTTTATTTGTGGTCACACTGACCACACTGGCACAAATATCTTGCAAAAATATACTTGAATTAAGTTTTTCCTCTTTATTAAGTACTCAATTTAGGTTTATTTTTCTTACCACACTGGCACAAATATCTTGCAAAAATATACTTTAATTAAGTTTTTCCTCTTTATTAAGTACTCAATTTAGGTTTAATTTAGGTTTAGGATATTTTTGCTTGTTTTAAGCACGAACTCACTTTTTATTTTTTGTTTAGTAAACAAAACTTAACACCTCATTTTGATCATTTTGCTTATCATGAAAAAATTTCTTAATTTAAGTATTTTTAGATATTTGTAGTAGAAAACAAGACAAAGATAATACAAAAAAGTAATTCATTTTTACTAAACCACCCATTTTTGTGCACATTTTGGGCAAAGCATAAAAATAAATGCCAAGACGGTTATTATTATTGATGACACTTTAAAAATTTTGCATAAAAAACGTATAAACCAAAACAATGCTGCAGATTATTTGACTTAGTCTAGTTAGCAACCCCGTGTCCTGACCAACACCTGGAACACCTTCCATTCCTTCATAAAATGTAAATTCTGCTTTTATCTAACTGCTCTTTCTCTGCATACAGACATGTGGAAGTCCAGCGGGGTCAGAGAACTGTGCCGACTCCCCCTGCGGAGGTCTGAGCTGTGTGGATGCGGAGGGAAACAGGAAGTGTGGAGGAGACGGCTGTGATGGTCTCACCACACTGGCCCACAATGCCTGGCAGAAAGCCAAAGACTTTGACAAGGAGATTATCAGCGCTATGGAGGAAGTGGACAAGCTCTCCAAAATGGTGAGGTTTCTTGCTGATACTGTATCTGCTGTTGATATGATAAATGTTTTGCAATGCATTTTTTAGATATATGCCTTCATTCATATCTTCTCGCACTTGATAACTGCATTGCAGATTTCATTCCAGTTGCTTTGGTTGGTGAAAATTTTGCACAATTTTTTTTCTTGTGTCCTGAATAAATCCTACATTTGTGCGTTCAGGTGTCAGAAGCCAAAGTCAAAGCAGATGAGGCCAAGCTAAATGCCCAGGAAGTTCTGACCAAGACCAACGAGACCAAACGTCGTGTAGACGGCAGCAACGAGGAGCTACGTCAGCTCATCAAACAGATCCGAGACTTCCTTACACGTAAGACACGCTCTGGCCGTTCCCTTAATCTAGAAGACTGTTGGTTATATGAACGAAACATAACTTCTGCTTATGTTCCTGCAGAAGATGGAGCCGACCTGGAGAGCATCGAGGCCGTGGCCAATGAAGTTCTGCAGATGCAGGTGCCCACGACTCCAGCCCAGCTGCAGAACCTGACGGAGGAGATCAGAGAGCGAGTGAGCAGCTTGTCAGAAGTGGAGGACATCCTTAACCAGAGTGCGGCTGACGTCCTGAGAGCTGAAGCTCTGCTGGAACAAGCCCGCAAGGCCAGGTCTGATACACACGTTTAATCATGACAAGATATATCAGTGTTTTTAAATCCTGACATTTTAATAATGAGGAAGTCATCACGCACCAGGATTATAAACGATATAATAGCGCCCCCTAGTGGTCAGTTTGTTGAACAACATCTGTGTTTTTGTACGTCTCACAGAAAAGAGGCAACACATTTGAAAGAAACAGCTGAAATGGTCAAGGAGGCTTTGCAGCAAGCTGAAAAAGCACAGACAACTGTAACTGAAGCCTTAAAACAGGCCACTGCTGACATCAGAGGAACACAAGCTTTGCTGGTCTCGGTGAGACTGCACTTTCTGCATCTTTTTCATGAAATAAATCTTAAATGGTATTGATGGTTGGATTAAATAAACTATTTAAAAAAAAATTAGAATTGTAGATTTTTATAGATATTATTACTGATGGATGGATGGATGGATGGATAGATATTATTACTGATGGATGGATGGATGGATGGATGGATGGATGGATGGATGGATGGATAGATAGATAGATAGATAGATAGATAGATAGATAGATAGATAGATAGATAGATAGATAGATAGATAGATAGATAGATAGATAGATAGATATTATTACTGATAGATGGATGGATGGATGGATGGATAGATATTATTACTGATAGATGGATGGATAGATGGATGGATGGATGGATGGATGGATGGATTGATGGATGGATGGATAGATAGATATTATTACTGATGGATGGATGGATGGATGGATGGATAGATAGATAGATATTATTACTGATAGATAGATGGATGGATGAATAGACATTAAATTTGTTTATATAAATAGTTCTTACTTTCTATTCTGTATTTGTCTGTTTTGGAGAACAGGTGGAATCAGAGACATCCGATTCCGAGCTCAAATTAAGTAACGCCACCCGAAGACTCCTGCAGCTGGAAAACGATGTAGCTCTGCTAAAAGAAAAGGCTCTCAACACCTCCATCAGCGTCAACAGCACAGAGAAAGACACAGAGAGCATCAATCAACTGGCCGAGCAGCTCAGAAAGGTGCCCGTGTCATCTGAAAATGTCTAATTTTGCGTATTTGATATCAGTTGTGTTTGTGTTGGTAACATCCTGTAACACTGTGTTGTGTTTGACTGTATGTTCAGGAACTGGACTCAGAGCTGAAAGATAAATACAGTACTGTAGAAGAGCTCATCACACAGAAAGCAGAAGGAGTGGCAGAGGCCAAGAAAAGAGAGCAGAGAAACTCCAACAGGAGGCCAAACATCTGCTGCTACAGGCCAGCGAGAAACTTAAACTTCTTAAAGGTAAATGCACTTCTTAGATATGCTTAATATCTGTATAGTTGAATTGTTTTGTCTTGTAATGTGCTACATTTTTGTGTTTGTTTGGCAGATCTTGAGAAGAACTATGATGACAATCAGAAGTTGTTGGAGGACAAAGCTAATGAGCTGGTGGATCTAGAGAAAGCTGTGAGAGATTTACTACAAGAGATCAGTCATAAAGTTACTATCTACAGCACGTGCCTGTTTTAATACTAAAACCAAAAGTCTGTATTAGGAAAAGAAATCTTGTTACCTTCATGCCAAATTCGCAAACCTTTCATTATTTATGGAGGGATGTTGCACACATTTCTAAACGAGACCACAAGAGAATGTAATTTGGATTTTATAAACAGACCAAAGAGTGAATGTGTGATATGCCCAAATGAACTATAGGACTGCAATTAAAATGACCTCATTGTTTTTAAAAGGTTTTTTTAAATAAAAAGAAAATCAAATTGTTTTTTACTTTTATAGAAATCTGACCAATTTATAACTGTCATGGAAAACTGAATAAACCCATGTTAGCAATAATAAAGTATGAAGTGTCTTTATTCATTTATTTGTTTCCCAACACGTGCTAATGGAAATGACGTCTTTATTTCTACTAGAACTGAGAAGTGCATCTGTTAATGCGTTTATAATAGCTACATCTGTGTGACATCATAACACAAGTGCTTGTCGTTAACAGACGTAGTACTGAGACCTAAAGCACACACAAACACACAAAATGTATGACAACTGCAATGACAATCCCAGATAGTTTTAAGCTTGTTATAAATAATATATTTTGTTGCAATTTATTACATTGCAAGTTTAATTTTTACATTGTGACTTTTAATACAGAGATAATTATTAAATGTATATCTGTAAAGGCAACTTGATTAAATTTGATTGCAGTGGGTTTGACTACAAACCTATAGATGCATAAATAAAATGCAAAAATATTTCCTTAGATATTTTCATTTCCTTTTCTACACATATAAATGAACTCCTCAAAATAAAGATCTTTGAGTGAACTACACATTTGTCTCAACCTTCTCAGATCCGATTTATTTCCACAAGAAGCATATATGAAGCAAGCATATAAAAAGCTTTTGGTATTTTCTTTCTTTTTACTTCGCTTTCTTTCATCTTATTCATTCTTTAATCCTCGTTTAGGAGGTATATCTGTAAAGGCGATTTGAAAATCCAATTAAATTTGATTGCAATGGGTTTGACTACAAACCTATAGATGCATAAATAAAATGCAGAGTGAAATGTATGCCATGTCATATTTTAAAGCTATGATGACAGAGGGATTGAAATGATCACAGTAGGATAGTGTTGTTTAGCTGACAGATAGTGAGAGTGAACAGTAGGGGGCGCTCTTTCTCTATATTTACATTTAAGAGCCCTATTTGGAGGATTACTTTCTCATAGGGAAATAACATTGTTTAAATGTATCTTCATCCGAACGCATCGGTCTCTAATAGACCATGCCATTGTTTATAAGTAGCCATATTATGATGAAAGATTCTCACAGATGTCAACGCCACATTCTGCTATTTAAGAAAACGAAAGGTAAATTAAAAGAGGTCTTGTTTTGATCATGCGCTATTAGTTACAGATACACAAATGGCCACTAGATGGCAGCATATTAAAACAATACGAGGGTCACCGTCTGTAAAGCGCAATGAAATATTAAATGTAATGTCACGGACAGACATAAACAAGTACAAGTTAAGTCAATTAATGTTGTATTTGTATTTTGCGTGGATTAGTGGTAGATATTACTTTTACAATGACTTTTGCAATAAAATCACAAGATTCAGTTTTTCAGAATAATCGTGAAATTGTTGTTAAAGGTCATTTGTTCACCCTGGTTTGCTTTCTTATATCAGGTCTATACGGGTGTTGGCTACACGAGATTAGAAACAGGAATTTCTGTGACTTGTGTCAATAATCAGTAGATCAAGTGTGAAAATATATAACACCCTGTGCTTTTCTGCCCGTCCTTATCATTTATCATCTTATATGTCCCTCCATTACCATTTGTACTCACCAGATCATGTAAAACTAGACATGATTTCATGCATCTGTTTCCTTAGATATCATGTGTTGTTGTCCTGTGTTTGTGCTGATCTATGTAGTTTCATTTCCTTTTCTACACACATAAATCAACCCTACAAGTGAACTACACATTTGTCTCAAGCTTCTCAGATCCGATTTATTTCCACAAGAAGCATATATGAAGTAAGCATATAAAAAGCTTTTGCTATTTTCTTTCTTTTTACTTCGTTTTCTTTCATCTTATTCATTCTTTAATCCTCGTTTAGGAGCAAAAGTAGAAATGTATTGTCATTGTTTTTGCTGCTGGATTTAATAGCAATCTTTTCTTTTGCTGTTTGTTTTGTTTTTAGTTTATCGGTAGTTCGATTTTAAAAGGCATCTTAAGCATGCCTTTCTTTAATCTTTATTAACATCGAAAAACAAACAAGAGCCATAGGTCATGTGATATAAATGATCCACTGTATCTGAATTATGAATAACCTTCATGTGGACGCGGCGTCTCTGTGGCATTAATGCGGAATTGAAGGGAGAGGCTGCGCGTTCACAATCCCTCCCCTCGTACCGTGCAGACGGGAGCGCGCATTTGATTCTGTTCAAACTCAAACAGCCTCTGGACTGCTCAGCATCACACGGACACTAAAATGTATCATCTGCCGTCTGTTAACAAAAACAGCGGCTTCCAACGGGATATAAAAGGCTACATCATGTTTTGGGATAATTTGACATTCGAGCACTAAATATTCTTATTGAATTTCATCAAGTGTTGTGTTAATTGAAATCTGTGTTAGGAATATCACTTATACAGGTAAGAAAATATCATGCAGTCTTGTGCAAGTGCTGTAAAGTTGTAAAGTGGGTGTGAATTTGTGGTGTTATAGGTGATATTTGGAGAAATTATATTCGTCTTGAAACTTTTAGTCATGGTTTCGTCTGCTTTAAAAATATTCCACAGGTGAAACGATGTAAATGGTGTTTAGTTTAAGACATTTGCAAAAAAAAGGTTATTTGTTTATGAAGTGATGAGTATTTCAGCACTCTGGACAGGGATCGCGGTCCGAGAGTCGATGCGCGCCCCCAGATCTCTGCGCAGCCATCCGGTACGCGCGCCCGTCAAGTCAGGATGCGCGATGTCTCTTTTAGATAAATCTCAGCTCTCAAGTCTTATTTTATTTTTTAAAAGAACTTAACACAAAATAATACAAACTGACTTTTACATAATCTGTATAACATTTTTAAAATAAAAATCAAATCCATTGAATAGCTTAAATTCTTAAACTAAATACTTGAACTAAATGTGTTCTAATAAGAACTGCTCAAATACGGTTTGATGTATCGAAGCGCTTTATATCACGGATCTGCGTGCAAGTCTTAATTTGCGTTGTTAAAACACTGTTTCGTCCGTGCGCATTTGTTCTTTAACTTAAACAGCTAAACCAATATGTTTACTAATCTCTACCTTTATTCATTGACAGGTGCTGAAAATGGCAAGCAAATACCTGATGCTTATTGCCTTGGGGATGGCAGTGATCAGCAGTGCGCACGGTTGCCCCGGGCAGTGTACCTGCACTGATAAATATAACCATCATTTTGCAGACTGTGCCTACAAAGAGCTCCTGGAAGTACCCGTGGGTTTGCCATCAAATGTTAGCACCCTGAGTCTTTCAGCTAACAAAATTAAAATGCTGAAATCAAAAAACTTTATAAACGTGACCCAGGTAACCTCTCTTTGGTTGGCACACAATGAAATTGTCACCGTGGAGAGGGGCACTTTGGCACCAATGGTTCAGCTGAGGAATCTGGATATAAGCCACAACAAAATCGTCCATTTTCCATGGGAGGACTTGAGTAATCTCACCGCTCTGCAGTTGTTAAAGATGAACAACAATGAGATGATCAGCATACCCAAGAATGCTTTCTCCAACCTGAAGGATCTCCGCTCAATCCGCATTAACAATAACAAGTTCACCACTATTGCGCAGGGAACCTTCGATGCTCTGACTTCCATGTCTCACCTCCAAATCTTTCACAACCCCTTCATCTGCTCATGCAACCTCGAGTGGCTAAGGGACTGGATTGCCAAATCCTCCATCTCCATCCCTGATCAAAACAGCATCATTTGTGAAGCTCCTTCCCACCTCAAAGGTACCCAGGTCACTAGCATGCCCAAATTGGATTGCAGAGCCCCTTCCGTGTTTATCACATATCAGCCGGACATCGAAAACACAGAACTCTATGAAGGATATATGGTCATCTTGAATTGTGAAACAAAAGGAAGCCCAAAACCTGACGTCACCTGGGATATATATTCTGGAAACCAACTAATTACATTCCCATTGCCCCACATAGTTGAAAAAAGTGACGTTCCTATCAACGGTGCGCCCACAAACACAAGACTCCTTGTGTTTCAAAACGGCACCCTGATCATCCCGCGAATGAGCAAAAAGGAAGATGGGAATTACACCTGCACGGCCGCCAATGATATGGGTAAAGACGCACGCTCGGTTAGGCTGGCCGTGGCAGGCACAAAAAAGCATGCCATCAATTCTATTCTGGACACCAAAGTATCCAACAATTTGCCTGAAGACAAGCTCGGTTCGAAGAGCGGCAAAAACAGCGTGATCAGCATGTGGCCCAAATCTGACGAGAAGACAAAGAGCCTTCCAACCGGGACATCCGTCATTACGGTGGAAAAGGAACAAGTGGAGGAAGGGACAGACACGCTGCCATTTGTAGGCAAGTGTGGAATAAACGACGGCACGCAGTACATCTCCAACCACGCTTTTAACCTCAGCTTGGACGAACTCAAACAATACACGTTTGATTTTGGGGTTATCGCGCTTGAAGTTTCCGAAACTGAGGCCAAAGTTCAGCTGAACCCTTTCCAGATGGCCAATGCTAAATCAAACATCCACCTCAGTCAACAAGACGACCTGCAAACTGTGAATAAAGAGCCTTTTACCCTCTTCCAGACCTCTACAAAAAAATCACCTCTGGACATGTTGTACCTTTGCATCAGTACCGGTAACGGACATTCGGTGGTACAGTGGTCCAAGATTGAGGAGGGTGTTAATGCTTATCGCTTCCGGGGCCTGAAACCGGGCACGAACTACACTCTCTGCCTCACGTATGGAGGCCAAGACTGCCAAGTCCAAGTCGTCTTTACAACCAGAAAGAAAATCCCATCTTTGCTGATCATAGTGGTGGTTAGTATTTTCTTGTTGGCTTTGGCAACCGTACCCCTGCTGGGTGCCACCTGCTGCCACCTGCTGTACAAGTACCAAGGCAAGACCTACAAACTGATCATGAAGACACAAAACCCGGATCAGATGGAAAAGCAGATAGCGACGGATTTTGACCCAAGGGCGTCTTTTGTGGGCTCCGAGAAAAACTTTAACCCGAGTGAGCTGGGAGAGGGAGACGGTGATGTGGACGGCGAGGATGGAGATGGAGAAGGTGAGGAGGTGGAGGGCAGTGTGGTGACCGAATCCATTCCCGAGTCCCAATCCAAAACACAGGAAGAATTTGAGGGGGGGTCCGAGTACAGCGACAGGTTACCTCTTGGAGCCGAAGCCGTGAACATATCCGCGGAAATTAACGGCAATTACAAACAGCCCCGTTAACTCTGAATCCTGTTTATCGTGTGACGTAAATAGACGCGCGCGCGCCGCAAAGGCGCGTGTCTTATTGTTACCTCACTAAGTTAGCAGTAAGTATATACGATAAGTGTTCATGCTTACAAATATACAGTACCAGTCAAAAGTTTGGACACAATTGATGAAAATGTTTTTCATGATCCTTAAAAAAATCTGAAGTTATATATTTTAATTTTAATTGTGCCAAATGTATTAGAAAACTGATTTCAATTCAGCTTTCTCAAAAAGCTGGATGATAAAAGGTCAAAATTAATTTGACAAATTCTAGACAAAGTGTGACTACCTTTGAAAATGGTCAAATATAACGTAGTGTTCATTTATTTTGAATGCTTTTAGTCACAACATAATTTCAGAATTAACAATTGTGTATTTCATAGGTTGATGCGTTTACTACTATTCTAAAATGTGAAGGAAATCTAAACAACAGTGAGTAAGTGTTTCCAAACCTTTGACTGGTACTATAGTGGGTTCTTGAGATCGATTAAATAGAAATAATGGACTGATATACTTTAAAAACCTCACAAGTACAGTTTGTTTACTGTAAGTCTGCTCATATTTGTATAAAGTACATAGTTTTCAACGTAGCGTTGAGATTATCTTCATTCGGGGCTTTAAACTGTATAGTGGACATCGAGCGCTCGGTTTAATACTGAGGGAAATCTAACACTTCTCACAGCATGTGCGTGTCTGGAAAATAATCCAGATCACCTTCATAAAATAAGTTTGTTACGTGTAATGTGGGATCCCGAAATGTGTGATTGTTTTTCAGCTATCTTTGCGAACAGGTGCTTTACAAATCTCTCGACTGAACGTGTCCTTCCTTTGAGATAGACTGTACTTGTTCGTGGCATGTCACACAAAAGTATTTCCAAGTGTGTTTTATTAGGCTACTATAGACTGTAGATATTCAGTGTCGATTTGTGATGTTAAGCCAAGTAATCTGAATAAGATGTTCTCTTTTTTATAAATATAAATTCTCCGTTTTTACCATCAGTCAATACGCATCCAGTGTCTAGTACATTGACGCATAGTGACTTGTTTCGTGTCTGACTGTCAAATGATGTTGTAAAAATACTTAAACCTTGACAAGATTTTGATATGATTTTATGTACGTGACCTTAATAAAAATATTGAACAATTGTATTTGGATATTGTTTGTAAAGACAGAGAAAATTTGGACATGCTCTTCAGCATAAACTGCATTTTTACACATTTATTATGTAAAATTATCTATATACACAAATTATGATTGAAAATAAATGCACCGGATGTTGGGCGTTGGCAACCAAATGTCTTTGAAAAGGAGGACAGGTTAACAACTTGTCCTTTTGTGTCTTTTTTAATTAAGTATTTTAATTAAGTTGAACAAAATATCTAAACAATGCATGATATATTTATTCAATATGTGTATTTATAAAACGAAATTCATACGTCTATTAAACGTAAATGATTTATTTTCTCTAATTGTTACATTGAAAATTAAACCATAAACTATAAATAAAATTCTCTTATTTTGGGCAGCTTTTATTGTATAAATGCGTGTTTTCCGGTTTCGTTACGGCTATTCTGAATAATAAACAAATTTATTTGGTTTAGAAAACTGTTGAGGAGAACAAAGACATGACATGAAAGCGATTGCGGCATCTGTAGACTTTGCAAAAAAACACACACAAAAAACATTATTTTTGATTAATAATATTAACACGTATAAACAAATATCCTTAGTGTTAAAACACTGCAAAGATAAATATTTAATGAATATTTCGTAATACATGATAAGACAATCTTCTATTTCTACTTTCATGACGTGATGCAGAAACAACACCTCATCAACCCCGTCTGTTAGATTTGCGTTTTAACATTTATAATATTTATTTAAATCACACTTAAGCAGAACAACAGACGCCACAGACAGCAGAACAAGGCATCTCAGAAGAAAAAAATATCAAAATTAAATGTGAAATGTAACAATGCGACAGATTGCTTGCATTCTTTTGTAGAGATATTTTGACAGTATACTCACAGTAGTTATTATCTTCATGAGATCAGACACAGATCAACCCACTATTAGTTTGATCTTTTGCAACATTTGCATCACAGCTGATAATCACACCAAAGAGTGCAAAATTGAAGATGCAAGATTAATTCTGAAAAGAGTATAATCTGTACATTCATAAACAGTCACGCATACTAACCTCACATGGAGCGGTTAGATGGGACTTCAGTGCTCAAACTAAATTTCCTGATATGCTACGTTTAACCTGGAAAAGGCGATAAAAGACACAACCCATCCATCCAAACATACACACACACACACACACGTACGTACAAGAGATGCGTTTACTACAACTGCACAAAGTTCTTCCTGAGCCACCGAGCTGTAAGTGCACTTAGCTACAACATGTGTTTCTCTGCTATACCAAAGCAAATAATACTATCATGAATATCTGACCAGCAGTCGTTATGTATTGAGAGGCTGGGGTGGGATCAGTCCTCAGTTGGTGGCAGCGTTTGCTACGTCTTTATTAGGCTCCTTGATGCTGCCGTCTTTCTTGCTGCCCTCCTTGGAGGTCCGGCTGAGGGCTCCGTTGATGAAGCTTTCCGAACTCTGACGCTGGAAGTGTTTTCTGGAGCCCACCAAAGATGGGTTGTTGACCAGCGTGTAGAGGAGCTGCCAGTGCGCTCGTGCCCGCTTGCTGTTGGACACCTTGTTCTGCTTTTTCTCTTGCTGGACTAGTTGGATTCCTAAAACATGGTTTATATATATATAAAGAAGTACAAGTGAGTAAATATATATAGGAAATTATGAAATGCATGCAAACCCATGACCTTGATATAAATCACCTAAATCCAACATTTCACCACTGATCCCTTCATCACAACATTATTGCATGAAATAAAAACATGTTCTGCAATCTTAAATGCAAAAAGCATCTGTAGGTGTTTGCTGGCTAAAACAGGTTTCTTCAATCCTGAACACACACCATCTGCTGTTGATGTCACCCTACAAAGTCTATCAAAGAAACAGTCCTGTCCACCCAACAGCTTTCACTTGAAAGCACAGACAAATACGAAGTTTAATTTGATCTTCTTTCAGCTGTATGAAAGGCAGATGAGATATGCGTTATGGATTGATCAGCCTTGCCCGGTACGCAGTGTGAATTTATGAAGGTGTTCACACCGTGAACCCAGGCGTGTACCGCACGACAAGTCTGATTGAGCAATAGCAAGGCCGAGGAGAGTTATTGCACATCAGGGCCCAATTTATCCTGACAAATTTAATCATTGCGGGTACACTCGCCTGCTGCGTGCAAGGCAACGCGATGAGTCAATTATCTTAAAAACAAGGCCAAACAACTGTCTGCGCATAACCCACCCAAGAGAAATCAAACATAGATAAATATAAATCCTAAAGATTCAGCTCTTTGACTCTAATGATCTAACATATTGCACTGCGTTTTCATTTACTAGATATTAATTATAGATATAATTTTATTTGAACACAACATCCATGGCCAATTGAATGATTATGTTGGCACGAATTGAGCGAATCTCTGAACCGCTAAAGAAAACATCAACTGACCTTCTTCAGCATCTCGGATCCTCTGTGAGGAGAGGTGATCCTGGCCTGTGGTTTGCAGAAGCAGACCGCAGAAAGCCTTCATCACTGGATGAGACTGACTGACCTCAATCTTCAGGTAATGAGCGTAGCAGCGGTATCCTGTGGAGAGAACCACGGGCGGTGTGAGATGAACAAAGAGACAATCTACATCCACATAAAATCACAGCCTGTCTGACACAACAGTCTTTTATTTTATATGTAGTAGAAATCATTCTCCATCAGTCCATATTCCTCATAAATGAACACATGAAAATTTGTAAATTTAAATAACTATTTTATGTTATTTTACGAGTCACCTGCTTCTGGTCTGTGCATTTTAATTCACAAAATCCTACAAAGTATGTTGCCTTTCAAAAACATGTTTTCTTTTTTATCACATGCATAACGCATGTATATTTCCATTTTTTAAAATAGATGTGTATAGACTGATATTATTTTAATGTCTGGACTCTATTAACAAGGCTTTAGTAAAATATAAACAGATGGTTAAATATATTCAATATATTGGTAATAAATGCATTCAGAGAATTTATATTATACGTTTTGAAAATGTCATGTCCATAACGCTGGAATCGCCCTAAATATACATACATTTCAAAATGGATACACTTGATTTTATATTTATAAATCAGAAGTCACATTAAAGGATGATGTTAAGCACAATTACTTTTTCTTTTCCAGTAGCTTAATGCAATAAAAATGTCAACAAATAATCTATACCCATGTATAATAGTGTTTATTTGTCAGTGGTACCTGGATCAAACGCTTCAACGTTGCGATTTAAAAGGCTCATATCCAAGCGTCCTAAGTGGACTATGTTGAAAAGAGCAGTGATGACCATTCTCCAGATACCCAGTACCACACCAACCATGACATTAACCAGGAAGAGCACATAACTGAGCAGAAACAGACTTCCTCTGTGGAGACAGACCACAACATTACTGATAAATCGTATATTTTCAAATATACACTAAATGCTGCCTACTTTATTTTCAATAGGTATATGAAACGTTATAAACAGCAAGCAGTATATATTATATAAGGGTGGTATATACCTGTTGTTCAGATCTCGTGTTCCTGCGTCCTTCCTGATGAACAGAAACCTGGACATCACATGCTGGATCAGGGCGGCCACGCACAGCGTCAACCAAAAGGGCCTTCAGCGAGAAGAAAATGTAAGTGAAGAGAATCTGAAGAAGCACTTATCTAATTGTTAGGATTTATGGCTTATGATGCGAGATGACCGATAGGAAAGGTTCAGTGTCGCACTCAAATAGATCCGTGGCTTATGGGGTCATGACCCTGAATGAGGTCACCATTATCATCTGAGAAGAGCGACGCAAACCCACCACATGTTGCCGATAATGTGAAACAGCATGAGGTTCCTTCCGTACAGGATGGGAATGATGACCAGGAAAACGCCGAACAGAATGCAGATGAAGAAGACTAGAGTCTGGATCACCATGCCTGGACACAGCGGAGAGAAGAAATTGTGAAAACTAATCCCATTTTATTTCATTTCATTTAAAATTCTGTAACCTTTCTACCTGTTTACATCCAAAAGTAAGATGCAGCATAAACACACAAGAACCGAGTCTTACGTGCAATACAAAGAACAAACGGTATCTCACCCAGACAGAGAAAAGCAGCCTGATAGCTGGTGAATCCCATCCAGCAGACCAGGGCGGGTCGAGACGGCCTTATGTTCCTCTGACAGTTATAAACATTAAGGATGTCTCCTCTGTACAGTCCCTTTAGATTAGACCTACAGTAAGAGAACACAGATGCGTTAATAGACACGCATAATAAAGACGCACCCATTACATGCATTTCCACAGATTACGAAGGAATCGAGTTGAAATTGCATGTCAGGGAGTCAACTGCTTATAATGACATTAAAAGACTCAATTTGAAAAGTCATTATTTTCAGTCTGCTGTTCCTGACTGTAATTACCTCATCCATGTTAGGCTAGGAAATTATATTATTTCTGCTTTACCTTCGGCTATCACTTATTACTAATAGCAGCAGTCATTTATAATCAAGAGAAAATTGTTAGTAATGCATTTACATGTGTGTGTGTAAATGTGCATATGAGGAAAAAAGCTGACATTTTTTGTTAGTCTTAACAATTGCAGATTATGCACATTGAAAATCTGTCAATTTGAAACTGACTTGTGACATTTTTCCTAAAGTTATTCCTGATCTGTGGGGTTTAAAACCGTGAAAATGTAATTTATTTTATTTAATTATTTATATTTTCAACATTTTACTCAAAATGAATTTTAGAATTTCTTATTTTTAAATAATTATTTAAACTAATTTTTACTGTTTTGCTTATTATTGTTAGTATTATTAGTATTAGTTTTATTGTTTTACAGCAAATGTATAGTAGGCTACTTTTGTACCCCAGTGTATATTAAAATAAATAACAAAAAAATCATAAACTGAAAAGACTGTTTCATAAATAACCAAACATTGATTAAGTTTTTTCTCTCAATTTCTCTCTCTGACTCCTGTTTTAAAATGTGTGAAAGTAATTATTTAAGAAAGACGCTATCAGGGGACTAAACAAAACCTCACTTTACCTGTGCAGAACCATAGATCTCATGAGCATCAGGATGTTGACCAGGCAGGACAGGGTGACCGCTGACACGTAACACACTGAAAAACACACACAGCACTTACATGAGCTGGAGAGGTCAATGTCACACATACAAACATGTTCATATTAACCCATCAACACACACAACATCAGCACTTTTTACTATTGACTGATTGGAAAACATGTGCTGCTACAGTTCAGCAACTTGATTTGCTGACTTCCACTTTATTCAGCCCTGTGTGTGTATGTGATTTACATAGGTCTTAAAGCCGAGTGAAAGTGGATGCAAACAGAAAGCGTCTTTATGTGATTAGACAGCATGCTGAAGTATGTAGATGTCAGACATTTCAGTCTGAATTAGTGAAAGCATCTGATTAACAAACTTTCTTTACTTAGCTGACATCAGCCTTTCAGAGATAATAATTAAAACAGCAACTTTTAATACCAAAAACACTATTAATGGCACTAATAGATCTTATTCAATACATAACAGTTAAACCATCTGTGGATTTCTGTGTGGGTCCAAATCATAGTATTGTAATCCAACTTACTAACCTTCCAGACACCACATATAGTACATTACAATCCTGACCACCTCTTGACGGTCGTTTGATAAAATGATATTGAATCCAGCCAACAGGAAGGCAATGTTTTCATCCACTCCTCTACGGACGATATGCAGTGTGGGCAACACTCCTGAGATCAGTAAGAGCGCCATCTGAGAGATATCAAAACTCAACATTAATCATTTACTTTGTCCATTTTTTAGTAAATTAAAGACAATTCCAGCATTATGGATGTGACATTTTCAGTCAAAACCTGAAATCTAACTTCTCATAGATTGTATTGACCAATATATTGAATCATCCGTTTATATTTTGCTAAAGCCCTGTTAATCCAGATTATTTAGATATGTTCGAGTTATGTATTTAAAAATATTGAAATCATGCATTATGAATGTGACAAAAAAGACAAATATGGTAATGTTGACATTTACATTAAATCGCCCACATTATTTTTATTCTTTCAATTAAATAAAATAATAATTCTTTAAGTTTTTACCTGGTAAAGAGCAATAAATGCCACAACCACAGATATTGCCAGTTTCAGAGGGAACCTAAAAACTAATAGAGAAAAACAATGAATTCATTCATTTATTTATTCATTCATTTCATGTTAAACATACTTAAATGTTATAGTTACCATCCTCTGGTGTGTAGATGTAAGATTTAGCAGCGTCTGTGAGTCTTTCTAATAGTTTGGGCTTTGATGAGCTTGAACAGAAAAAGAAAACGGAAAACTGTTTTGAATCATTTGAAATTTAAAGCATATTTGATATTTTACAGTCAATGCATAATCCACATTTACCTAAATGAGTATCTTCCTGATTTAAATGACATTTTAGTGTTACCAGCACACAAGCAAAGACGTTTCCATGTTGCTCATAAGAGCTTTCTGATATACGCTGTGCTTTTGCATAAAGAAGATAAATATCTACCTCATGGTCCACATGATTGCCAATCACCATCTACAGCCCTTTGCATAAGTGTGCGTAAAGGAAGGAAGTTGTCTAACTATAGATAATAGTCCATCTACTTGACTACAGGCGGTTTTTGTACAGTAGACTGCTTCATACTGTATACTGTAATGGGAAATACCTCATCTTATCATTTCTGTGGGAACTACCAAACACATCATCACACCCTTTCACAAGCTGTTACAGCGATATCTGTGGTGCATTAGGTTTAAAGGCCAGAAAATGTTGGGTGATGGATCACTTTTATTATCTGTTTCTCAAAGCTTTAGGTTAATAAATAACATTATCCACATCAGGGGACCTCACCTGACTTTGGAGGGCTTTTTCTTCTTGAGAATTTTCTTGACATAATCTCTGTAATAGCTGCTGCTGAGGTCCTGCAAAGAAGATATATTCATCTTGAGACCAGTTAAAATGTTTTGATTTTATTTATTTACTAATAATTATTTTATTAGCATAACTATTAAAATATAAAGCTTAACTAAAATGTACAAAAATATTAAGTATTTCTTATTATTACTTTGTTGTAAATGTTTCCTAATCCATTTTTCTTTTTATCATGGGGTTAAAATATATTTCAATGTCATCCCAGATTTTTTCGCCCCACTGTAAATGTTTAATATTTCAAACCTCTCAATGCAATACAATCTCTCCATACAATCAAAATCTGTCAACTTTTGTGTTGCAATGTAGACAGTTTTTGTAATTATAGCAGGAACATTTTAGTTTGTCACGTCTCTCGCAGTTTAGACACACTGCAATAGAGATCATTCCTCTTATTTCACCCAAACATATTCATAATAGCGATTCTAACCGAATAACACTTGCATTGTGTTTTTTGTTGTGTAATGTGCTCGGTGAGACAAACACAACCACAATGAGCTGCTTACAGTCATTAGACCACCGCAATGCAGGTACAAAGTTTACAAAGTTCTCTCTAAGACTTAAAGAAACAGTTTAATGTAAAATCATAAATTTTTTATTCATCATCATCTTTCTTTTCAAAGCTTGGAGGCCTGTAGAATTCTTTATAATATTATTTATAGGTTTTTTGGATGAACTACCACTGCGTTACCTGTTTACAGGTAGATGGAGACCTTTAATTTTTTTCTAATTGTGTCCTCTTATGAAACATCAAGTCATAACTTACATTAAATAGGCAAAACCCAATTACTGAATATCCATAATTCTCACCTCAGAGGCGTATGTTGTGTCTGTATTCTGCAAGCCTTTGAAAAGAAGCAGTGGATACTGAAAACTGAGGAAGGCCAGGCAGGCGATCTGAGGTAAACTGCTCAACAGCGTGTAGTACTTATAGATCTGCCGTCACAGAGAAAGAGCAGCCAAATCAATGTCAAATAACATCAACTGTGTGTAATCATCTGTCTGTCTATTCCTAAATTACCCACAATTCTTTCCATTCATTGTCTTTGAAAATCAATCATGAATTTTCACTAGAAATTTATATTACACACCAAACTTTTTTATTTTAGCCTAAAACTAATTCACAAAAAATTCAATGTCTTTAATAAAGAGCCTATCCTGTCAGCCAGTTTCTTTTCTTTATCTGTTTGTTCCCTTGTTAGTGTGCAAAACCAATGCAGTAGACGGCACGATCAAATGAAACCTACATTTCACTGGAAAAAACAAACTTAATGATGTCTACAAAGTTTTGTAGATCTCATGAACCTGTCTGTCTGACAAAAACTAAAGTGATTAACTAAAGGGATCCGCCATGACGAGCTCTCAAAGAAGCAGAACAAATTGTTTGAAGGCTTGACCATTCATCTAACAGATGAGAGGATGAGAACAAAACTGGGACTGATGGGATGAGGTTAATAAGGCTAGGGTAAACAGAAGAAGCTGTCTTATTTAGCATTTGTCTGAAACTACAGTCCACTGTTTATTGAGTTTAAGACATGTGTGTTTGCCTTTAAACATCGTACCTGTGGTGTTTTAGGACAATCCACCTTCTGCCACACCAAAACTCCAAAATGTGTCCACGATAGTAGGCTTCCGAGGACATAGCCAACTTTGTTATGTAGCGTCCCGCATGCCAGCAGAGGATAATACAAAGCGGGGTAGTACAACAGGGCCATTATCAGCCAGATCTCTAGAATAATAAATAACAACATAAAATTAGCTGTATTCTATATACTTCATAATTTTTCTATTTTTCTCTTTTCAAATATAATTAAATAAATTAACTACATGTTAAATTCCATTCATTAAAAGACCAAACTTACATAATGCAAATATAGCTTTTTCTACCCTATCAAGGCCCTGCTTGCCAAAGAAACAAAAAAATGCAGACAGTAATCCAATTACAAAACACAACTAAGAAGGACTAGCAGTTCGGAGGGTGAAAAAAACAGACAGGGTGTTATTTTTCATCCTCTTGTGTGAACTGAGTCCACATTGGGCAGGTGCCATCTTGTGAATAGGGAGACTGTTCATTTGATAGCGGCGATGCAGAGAAAGCCACTATGCCCTGTGAGATATCTCTTCAAACTAGAGAATTTCCCAAACACTTTGGTGGCCTGAAATCTTAGTAAGGACTTCATCATTGAGTTACAGGGTGATGAATACAATCTTCATTTTATCACCACGCAAACAAGAAACAGCTGAATTTGTCTCCACGTGATATTGCACTGAAATGGCACTGAGACCCTTTTACAGAAACAATTCCCGTGGCGAAAACTGGGGTTAACTGACATTTCCAAGGTGAAATTAGTGATGGGTCATAGCATACTCTTGAAAGGATTTGAACCGACAACCTTCTGGTCACAAGGCCTGAGACAGCTGGAACACACAATGAAATGAAGCTATACTAAATTGTCGACTTCACGTCTCCATCAAGCAAGAAATCTCGTACCTTTGTTCACAACGTCTTTAGTGAATGGCAGCGGGTGGTGACTGAGGACCATTCCAACCAGCTTGCAGAAGAGAACGCCATACACTGCGACAGCAAGACCCTTGTGTTGTGTGTGGTCTAAAAAGTTTACTGGGCTAAGGAGAAAATACACAGAAATTATTAAACGTAAATACAACGTTGCATTAACATATATAAATGCTAAACTTTATTTGATGTGCCAAAAAGCATTTCAAAGCATTAGTAATGTTAGCCAAAACAAACAGTTTTGCTACTGTACATTTAAGACTGACATTTTATATGCACATAACCTCTGTTATGCTTGGCATTTAATATCTATTTGGTGGACTGGAGATAAACATTTGAGAATTTTACTTTCAAAGTTAAAGTACATCTTCAAAGTTTAACATTGAACATTTATTTTAAAAGAGCAAACAAAAAACTTTTTAAGGTCATGTCCCCTTTAAATTTTAACTTGTGTGATTCCCGGTCATGACATCTAAAGGTGAGATGTTGCATCATGTGTAAATGAACACTAGAAATTAGACTCACCTGAGTAAACCTGTAAGCCCTCTCTGATTATCACCCAACTTCTGTCGTCTAGCCAGAATGGCAAGAACCAGCATGACCACCAGCTTTAATCACAAGAACATGATGATCTGTTAGCCTTCATCTTGCCTTCCTCTAAAACCACAGACCCATATCAAACTGGTACAAGAACATGTTCCTATGGGTCACGTTTAAAGGTCAGAGGTTGGATTTGGTGACCTGTAGTGACCCGTAACACTTTTAGGAAAGGTCATGGACCCATGTGGTCTCAAAACATCCCCTGCCACCACAGTCAATTAGTACTTTGCTGTTTTTATAAAAAAAAGAGGACAAGAACTAAAAAGACAGAAAACTCAGTCTTGTCAGTTTTTAGATGAGTGAAAAGAAGAGCTTGTGAGAAAAAGAAACGCTTCCTCTGCAAAATATATATACATAAAATACATAAATATGGAAATAAGGTATTTCTTAAAACTCACCGATACTGCAGCAATGCACATGTGGAAGAGGCTTTCATCAGCTGTAGGGTCACATGGTGGGATAACTCTGAGAAATTGCACAAACACAGAGTATTTAACATAAGCTGGTGAGATCCAGACCGATTACTCAGCCTGTACACACATCCATCCTGTTGCACACATCCACAATGCGTCTGACATAAAATACCAGATCACAACCGCGTTTGCGTGTCATGCAAACTGAAACGCTAGACTTACTGCTATTACAGCTGACAGTAAAAGAAACTTTTAGGAGTTGGTTTTGTTTGGTTTGCGTAACAGAGGAGGTCTGTGTGACGCATTGAGGTTTCACTGTTTGATGTCTTGTAACCTAAAATCCAGCCGAAAAGTCTCTTGCATATGTGAAAAGTATCACAGATGAGATCAAAGATCTTTGCATAAATCACACAGTGATTGATGTGCATATCGCTTTCAGCAGATATATGATCTGATATGTTTGCACACCTGTAGATCTGGAACTGTATAATATTCTGAGCAGTGCTTTATGGGATGGCAACAGGTTAAAGATGAGCAGTATCAAGATCAAATCTGATGACTTTGTTATCTAAAATCAAAATCAAGTTAAATAATATACATGCATAATTTCATACCATAGGGTAGTTGGAATTTTGTTTAGCTTTTGTCTAATACTATTGTACACTATAAACTATTTTAAAATTATTACGTCACATGGAATACTGAATCTTGAAAATGTACTTAAGATGTGCAAAAGATAAAGAAAGCATAACGACACACAACCTTCATATACTTCCTGTTAACATTTTGATAAAAAGTTTTATTATAATACTAAGACATACATTTTAAGTTAAAATATTATTTAATTTGATAAACTACACATTTCGAATAATAAATGAATTACAATAAAAAAGGTATACAATTATTCAACACAATAAAGTTTTAAATATTAAGATACCCCAAAGAAACATCCATAAAACAGAAAATAAGTGTACTTACTCGACAGGAGGCTTGGTCGGCAAAGCATTTTGGGACCAATCTGAATAGTCGTAGTAGTCGTTCGCTGTTTCAGCATTCATAGTGTCAGCCTACAGATCAAATAAAAGTATCAATAAGCTCCAATAATGCAAAAACAAAGTTGATAGAAGTCTTTCACACTCCTGTGTGATGCAAAAAATGTTTCTCCAAGCACAGTAGCAGGGTTAAAAAAGTTTTCTCCAAAGTATGCCAGTGATGGTACAGCGATAGCGTTGGTTTGTGCTCTTCTTTCCCTAAAACAGTCGTTCTCGCTCTAAAATCTCCTGTATAGGTGCCCTGTTACAACTGTGGCCGAGAGCTGTGAAGATCAATGTGACAGGTCCTTTCTCCAGCATGCCAACCTAAAACGTCTTTATTTCAACTTGGATCTCCTTTTCAAATGAGGGATTACCACAACACTGGAAACCAGGAGAGAGAAAAACGCAAAGGGAAAGTCAAGCGGGTGTGAAAGAAAACCGCAGAGAAGTGTTCCAGATATGGGCGGCCAGTCGCTCCTGCCACCTGTAGTTTCTAGGGATTACGTGGACCTCCAAAGGCTGAGCTGTGGCTGCTGTTGGACTTATAAAATCTGGACTTATAAAACAGCTTGGAGGCTGGAACTGTGTGGGCCGGAGTTAATAGAGGTGGAACCAGCATGCTCACATATTCCATAGTGATAACAAGGAAATTCAGATGAGTTTGCTTCCATTGTAGTTATCAGCTTGTGGAGATTCCCAGTGGTGATTCAACATGTGAGATAGAAGGAAGTCATTTCCCTGCACCACACATGCTGACATACACGTGATGAAGTTACACTTAATTCAAACTAAGACAAAAGGGTATGTAGCACTGCGTTGTTAAAAAATACATTAAGATTTAATTAAGATAAATTGACATTAGTTCAAATTTACATTATAACACTACAGTCTTGTATCACCATAGAAACCACCTACAACATCTTAGATACCACACAGTAACGTGCCAAAAAAAACTTAAAACACCTTAGCAACCACCCTGGCAACCACAACAACACATCATGTATTTTGCATGGGCAATACCATCCATATGTCCTTAGAAAATATGCAAATCTTTTTTTAAGATCGCTAGATCTTATCCACTGATTTTAATGTGTCCATGTGGCTCAGATTAGATAACATCTACCTGTGGTTGGAGCTGAAACAGAACAGATTAATTTTACATATACATGTGTACAGTTAAAATATATTTCTTTAAATATAGTGTTTTATACATGTTGACCATCATCCCATTTGTGATCATGCACCGTTATGGGTATGTAGGTACATGGTATTAAGGCTTAAATGTTACTGTCATTATGCAAGGATTACATTCAGCGATGGTTAAAAAGTTATAAAAATGCATTCGTAACAATGCTAACAACTGGAGGAAAAAACTTTTCAAATCACATTCATCCTGCGGATAAGAAAAGCAAGACTGACAAATTAAGGTCGGCGAACAAAGAAAGCTTTAAAGAGCGGTGATTACATCATGGAAACGTGTTTGAATGTTTATTCATATCATGTTTGGAAAAGGTAAATGGTTTGCTCTCTGACTAACAGGGATTTAAGTGTGTGTATTAGCATCATCAAACAGGCTTCTCCAGCATTACAAAGCTAAAAATCTATAGATTAGTTTTGGAAAACCTGTTCATTTGGAGACAGATAACACATCTAGAGACAACGGTAAGGACATATCTGAGAAATATAAAGCTAAAGCTACTTGTATTAGACTGTAGGTACATTCACACCATAATAAATACTGGACTGCTGCTACTGCAACAAATGACCCCACGAGAATCACACTACAAAGCCTCGCCTATGCAGACACGGACCTCTATTGTGGGAGACCTTTGAAGCGGTGTTGTGCTGCTCACATGATCCATTCTGGCTGAAATGGGATCTTGTCAGTGTCCACTAAAGCTTGTGACAGAGATGATCTGATTAAAAAGGCAATACCGCACTGCCAAGATGGATGCTGCATGTAATGACTTCATATCAAGCACCATCACTCAAGAGCCCTGTGGAGAAGCTCCAGTCTCCTTGGAGCACACATGACTGGTCCATTGACAGTGGGGCGTTTAAAGGAGGATAACGATGTCTAGGTGGCAACTCTCCAATTACTGTATTTGACAATTTAATGTATTACTTTCCATGGGAAAAGGATGCAGTTGAGGTTAATAAAAATACACTATGTGGGTTACAATATCAGTCATCTGATTTGATCATGGCAGACCTAAACACAAACATTACCATAATATTCTAAACAAAATATTAAATTAATATAGGTATTCATTTATAATTTTTCTATTTTATTAGTCTGAAAAATACTACATTAAATTGCCAAATATAACAAAATAATAATTTATCTCTTATTTATTTGGATACCCAAACCACACCTAAAATATACATTTTATTATATCAGATCCCAAAACATTAAAACTCAACTTGACGCATGACGCACTTTCCTAAATAGGCTGTAGTGTGACGTCACTTCCCCTCAAGTTCACAGTTCACGCAGTAACAAGCAAAGCACTTTCTCAGGTTGAGTTTGTTGCATTAACGATATTTGTATACTTCACAATTGAAAAGAAAATCATGAAGTATGAAGTAATAATACACCTTTGCACACTGCGCGGAGACATATTAGCCTAATAGTTTTGCTTACCTTAGCAGATACCGCTGGCTAAATACGTGTGTATTCGGCTTCATTGCGGTGACTTAGCGTATGACATCAAAGTACCGCGAGAGCGATTCGACGGCTGTGCTTTAGATTCACTCTCGCGGTACTTCGATGTCATACCGATCAGTCTACGCTGCGAAGGAAGTAGAACGCAATAGTTCATTAGCAACAGATGATGTTAGTGTTTTTGCTCGCCAAAATGTCTTTAGCTTACTTTTGTGCATTAACAACAAATGCCTGAGGAGATTTTACTAGATATTGGTAAAAGGTAAGTAACTGACGCCTGTTTTTAATGAATAAAACCCGCATTTACTTGTTTAAATGCAAGTGATTTGTTAAGCAGCTTACCTTGTAATGGCAGATTGAAAACGTGAACACCCACACGCATACAATTCACTCACACCTGACCTTTTCATGAGTAATGGACGATCATCTGCACTCATCCATCACACTGAGCATTTTTTATCATGTGCCACAAACAATATTTGCGAGGTAATCAATAACTTAATTATGCAAATAGTCCATATTAGTAATTATAATAATAGAAAATATTTAAATAATATAAAATAAAATAATATAAAATATTTTGGTTTTAATGTCCTTTTGCATTGCTTTAATTTGTTACGTTGTAATCCATCTTATTTATACTAACTTATTTATTTATTACCGACATGAAAGGCTACTTGTAAAATATTTGCATTGCTTTTACTTGTTATGTTGTAATCCATTTTTCTTCATTTTTTATTTTGTCATGTATTTATCTACTGAAGTGAAAGTAGGCTACTTCTTAAACAGGTTGCTGTGTTTTAATTTCTTTTTACTTTTTTGTGTATTTGCTAAAGAGAGACGAAAATACAATTTGAATCATGTTTTCAAAACATTATTTGACAATATTGTTACTTTCAGACGTTTGTATTATTTTTGTTTATTTTTTTCTCAAAAGGAGGAAAAAACACAATTTAAAACATTTACCCATGCTTTCAAAAAAATGTCAACAATGTTTTAAAGGACTCCTCCTTACCTTGATTTTGAGTTGTCTTCAATTTCTGTCCGACTTTAAGACCCTTTGTGATCCAAAAATGCTTTAATATGCCATAAGATCCTTCAGCAAAACATATAAATGATGTTTACAGGTATTAAAGACTTGGGTTACCTATTTACAGCTTTTGAATAAGCATATGTTCATTGTTTTTAAAAGGGTCGAGGTGAACGCTCCATGCACTCTCTGCAGACTTTGACCCTCTTTTGCAGTGACCACAATATCTTGGCAATGAACTTCGGAAGAAAAAAGACACAAGGAAAGTGCTGTTGTGAGATAGGGCACCTGTTGGCAGGGGTTCAAAGCAGTGGCCTTTGATCACTGATACGAGACATCGGCAGGTGAAATTGATACATGCTTTGCTCTGCATTCACATAGTAAGAATTGGAGCAAGGTGTTCTGAGCTGCAATGCAAACTGTGTGTAAACATTTGATGTTTGCTTTTATTTTATTGTTACACGCATGCATTGCACACATTTCAGATATGTTTGACACAGACTATAGGATAAATATTTATAGTGCCTTTAATTGTCTAGGAGACCAATAACCTTGCAACATACGTCTACTTTTAAAAGCAAGAGCAATGGCCTTATGTCTGTATCTATAGCAACAGAATAACTTATACTGTATGCACCTATATGCATTACAAACCACTTGCATTACTTTAATTAAAAGTTTGTACTTTCGTGTTATTTTACAGCCTTTTACCCATAATGCAGAATGAAAGGATGAAGATTGAAGATAAAGAGCTGGATTTTGTTTCTGAGGTATGTACAGTTTAATTAGGTTAATCAGTATCAGCTGGCGTTGACAATATAAAATCCACTTTTAGAAGAGTCCGGTTCTGGTTTTGGTTCAGTCCATTCAGTCTTGTGGATGGAGATGTTCTGGAGGAAAGTTTTGTCTGTACTGGTAGAAAATATAATTTTTGTCTTTTTTCTCCTTTATGATATTATACAATTTTCTATTCAGTTTCATGATATATTATTTGTATGCTTTTTAGAACAACGTGGATCCACGTAATCCAGATCCAGACCTTACGGACAATGTGAAACTGGCTAATCCTGATCAAGAACCTGAAACTAAATCACGTCGTCATCCCTCACCTCAATGTGAACCTATGCCAACCAACAACATTCCCGTCCCCTTTCCAGTTTCGGAGACACCATCACATAATCCAGAGCCTCTTTTGCGCACACGTGTAAGTAACTAATTTTCCAGAGCATTTTATCTCTTATGTGACATTGAATGATGGTGCAGTACAGAAAAAACAATCAGGGTCTCTAAAGCAGATTCACCCTCATTGGCCCCAACATTAAAACCTGACACCCTGAAACGTCCAGGGTCACATGCCTAATTTGTGGGGTCGTCTCAGTGCTTGCTCATTCTATTACTCTGCGGCAGTTGTAATCAATGAAGCCTGCAACACTCAATTAGGGCTTAATTGGATTGGTGTGTGTTCCTGTTGAAATACTCAGTCTGGTATTCAATTGAGGCGACAGGCCTGATTATTACTGTCGACATGTGAAATGCACAGAGCTTGAAGCAGCTACTGCTTGTTTCAGAATAATCACCCTTTACACATATGCTTTTTGTGTGCATTTCTTGTTTTTTGGTTAGCTGGGTGAAGTTCATGGGTTCGAGCTTAAGAAAACGCTACTACTACTCGTTGAAAATGTTATTATGTCTTTTATTTTCATTATGTTGGTAACTGGTTATTTATGTATATTGTTGGTTTTTCTAGACCTACTGTATAATTGCATTAAGATATGATATAGCTGCTTGAACATACAAAGATGATTCGTTTTTCTAAATGATCACCGGCCAAAAGAGGCAAAATCAATTTTAGTCCGTGGTAATGATTTGGTCAGTGATTTAGCATTGTTACGCAGATTTATCGCACTGCTGTGTAATGAAGCCTGTGCTGGGCCGAGATCTAGACTAGACTCTCTTTGACATGTACAAATCGCTCCAGTGGTTATTAAAACGGCAGCATGCATGTGACTGTTCCTTGCCCGTCATGTTCAATCTGTTACAGTATGACAGCTTCTTTTACTATAACAGACAACAGATGTCTGTGATTCGCTTTTATTTGTTGTTTGGCTTGTTAAGGAGTCATTCGTTTATATTCTATGGATTACAAAACCAAAAAGATGATGGAAAAAGATCAGTGCATGATACAGGCTGGACTGTGTTTAGAAATATTTTGTATGACAGTAGTGATTAGTATATCACAATAGGCCTACCTAGTTATTTTTTTTTCGCTGGAAATTTACTCATTGGTTTATGCATTAAGTAACCATGCATGGTGTAATGCCTATTTTTGCTCAATTTTTACCAAAACAAAATTAATAAAACCATTTAATAAAGTAACGTTAAATGTAGTGAATGGCATTCTTTATATTTGAAATGTGCTTTATGCATTTATAAATAACTTAAAAAACACAAATCAAAAGAAATGACAAATAATAAGTCTGGTGTCAATGCAAAAACAGCCACATTATTTAACAGCTTAAAGCAATTCTTAATTTTTGTTAACAATAAATAAAAATATTTATTGAGCAAGTACATAAAAATCAATCTTATCATCTTTTTACTGGTTTACCAGGATAAGCTTGTAATAATGATTTATAAGTTGATTATGGTACAATCAAGCTGTTAGGTATAACTTCACAGGAAATGTCAGCTTGACATCATTGACTTTAACACACATAAAGATAATGGCTTTAAGTAACAAAGAAAAGTAAAATTGAAATAAAGCTTGGAAATAAAGTGGATAATTTAAAGAGCACCACAGTAACATTCCTGCTTATTTCAGTATGCTTTTTTTTTTTTTACCGATTACTGTATAGCAACCTGTAAATACCAAGTGAGTTGAGGTAACCAGCAGGGAAAGTGTTTTTCTGGTGCACTTCAATGGTCAAAGCACCTTAACAAGGAGAACATGAGGAACATTGAAACTGACATCCTCTTTAATTACTCTTTGTTCTTGGCCGTGCGCTCGGGCCTCCTGTTGGGGCACAGCTCCAGTCTGTGATACATTGGTGAGCTGCGACACGTCCCGCTGTCTGTGGTGCCAAGACTTACTGGCAGGAAACAGACCATGATGACACCATGACAGGAACAAGCCGAATTTAATTAAAAACAGTGGCGCGCTACATGGCTACTGTATCACTTCACAGGAGTCCCCAAAAACGGCACTGCTTGTTTAGTCTTGCTTCTGTTGTCAACAGTATTGTTGTCAATTTTGAGGAACTAGTATTTATACTACCGTAGTTGTATTAATCTGGATTAAGAATATATAATTTCTTTGACTATAGTGTGTCATTTTTATATTCTCCATCTGATACGATGAGGGTGTTCTGTATGATAATTTTTTTTTATGTCCGTCCCTCGCTGTGCTTTTACGGTCAGTGCGACCTTGGCCTGTGGTCAACACTATAGGCCCCTTCAAACACAGCTTGCGGCCATTTTAATAAGATCTTCTCTGGGTCGAATGAGATGTATAGCTGCCGCTGCAGTGTGGTTGCGTATACATGGGCTGTAAAGATGTACTCCAGCAAATTAGTGCTGTAATTAATGGCTGAAATTTATGGTAGCTCGGGGAGCATTTTGGGTGAAAGCTGTTTGCCGTGGACTGATTGAGCGTGGGTTTGCCATTAGCGCAACCATCTTTAAACTGATGATGGATGGATGGGTTCAGGTTTTATTGTATATGTGTGTGAGAGAGTTTTGGGGGTCAACCTATAGTCCTTTTGGACAATTTATTAATTAAAACGCTATGAATTATATAATTTAACTAAAAATATTATTTTTGTGTGTGTCTCTAGGTGTTTACCATTGCTGGCTTTCAGAGGTAATGTGAACATATTAATCGCTGGGCCTGAAAGATGCCAAATGAATGGGCAAAATCAAGATTTGGGATTTTACTTCTTTTCATATTCTGCTCACATTTAAACTTGTGATCACGCATACATGTTGAACATCAGAGAAATTAGTCTCGTACATCAGCAACACACTATTGACTTGCGTATGCAAATATGGAAAATTATGCATGCACGTGCAGGGACAATTATGAATATTGATTTTTCTGCCTCCACTTTGGGGGAAATTTAACTTATTTTTTGTGCTACGTGAGATTAGTTTCATACAATGTGTCTAACATAATTGCCAATAGATTAAAATTATCTCTCCAAGGATGGTTTCATTTTAATAGGATTATACTGCAAAGCTATTGGTTTACATATTTTGGTTTAGTACACTATTTTTTTTTCCCATAACCTGTTAGTTTTGTTTATTGGTTTTGTAAGTGATATGAAATTTGTATATTATACTGCATGAGATATGATAAATGATAACATGATAGATGATATGATTATATAATTAAAATGCACTCGATGATGATGTGATATGATGATGTTTTCTCAGCTGATAATTACATATAGTCTTTGGAGTGCAAGTTTGTTGTTGGTTTGTTTTGTCACATCAGATGTTAATAAGGGCAATCATGAAGTATTGAGGTTTATCATGTACAGGTGGAAATCGTCCCATAAATTCCATTTCTTATGCAATAAAATACTAAAAGTTCACCACAGTCTATTGTTTGAGATGAAGTAAAGCAGACAGCATGATGGAAATAGCTTGCCTTAGTTACCTGCTCTCCATAGGGAGCATCTCACCTGGGTAACGGAGCGTTCATTGCACTATTTGCAGTATGTTCACTAATTAAGGTGCTAGAGTTCTGCAAAGAGAGATGATTTTACTGTTCAAAATGCACACAAGTCAATACATCTTTATAAATGTTGCCATGAAATGGGAATTTCACAACCCTAGTTAAGCTTTTCACCTTTCTTTTTGAATTTTAAGAATGATGGATAACTAAAGTTAACTACATCTATACTGTAACTATATTAAGCTCATATGTTTTAGTTTCACAACAAGCTCTTTTAATTTGAATGAATTTTGATTTTGTCAATGGTTTATTCTTCATTAGATGGAAGTGATCCCTGCGATGATGTTCCTCTGTATCTTTATTGCTGTTGTAGCCTTTACTGTATAGTTATTATTAAAATGGTATTTTTATATTTATCATTATCTGGCCTTAATATTTGTAAAAGCAAATGTAGAATATTTCACTAAATGTGTAATGTGTAAGTAATTTTATTAGCCAGTTATTTGACCAGTTATGGATTAGATACTTTAGCTTTTAGCAGCTTGGGTTATTTGTTTTTAATACTGACACATTGTTAGTTTATCTTTTGTTGAATAGTTACAGGTAAGGTTTTACTTTTTTTAACTGTACTGATTTGATTTTGTGACACCGTCACAGTCTTTCCTGCGTTGTCTAATTTGATTGCAAGAAGGAGCGAATGAAAGAAACGAAAATTTGTTTGGGGGAATTTCATTTACCGAGCAATACAGATGGGACGTATGACTGCAATGTGATTGATATGGCACAATATTGTGGACTCAGTTTTGTCCATCTGGGATGGTTAGAATTAAATCTTGCCGTCAATTTGGAGCAAGTTTATTGTCTGTGTTTGTGGAAGACCCAATCTCAGAGCGATATAAGGCTCTGTCTCGGTCTTATCTCTGTATGATTTCAACATCAGATCATAAAGCTGTTATTTTCTGTTGTTCAGAAGCTTGTGGTGTCTTTCCCTGTGAAGGAGGCTTATCGTCTCGGGTAGATTGCAGAAAGTATTGATTTCAACAGTAGAAGATAATTCTAATGCCTTGAGGTTCCCATGAACTTTACATATACAATACGATAACGGAAGTGTCATATTTACTGCAAATTAGAAACTAAGATAAGATCGACATTATGGAATCGTTATTATAGTCAAGAAAACCCACCGTCATCTCCGGCTGACCATAAGGAGGTCTGTGCAGCTGCTTTCAGATGTGAAACCAATGCTTTGAACTTTGGAAATGATGTTTGTGAACGTCATCATGATACAAATGACTCCATGTTTCATCTGAGCTCCCCGTGGAGACCGTGGAACCTTCCGCTCCTATCCCCCTGCGGAGATCAATGACTGACCCTGCATTACATCCCATTCTCTGAAAACAAATACACACATACTGATGTCTCTATATGACTTGTTGCAGATGGTAAATGAGACCAGGGTGAATAATCATAATTTGTCACAGTTCGTTTTACATACAGAAGAACAATAAGCATTTGTGTCACTTTACCCTTTCAGGATAAAATACTTGGGCATATTATTAGATGACATGCCATATACTACAGTAATAAAAAACAAAGAGCATACTGTATTTAGACTGATATTATTACACTACACATTTCATAAACTAATATTAAAATTTAACCCCAGTACTCGTTGTTGGAGGCAAAGTAATGCATGGGTCACTTATAGATTGTGATAATGTCTAAATTGAGTAATTTTTGACACTTTCTGTCAGGCATAAGGAAATCTACATGGTGTATTTTTTTTCCCTTTCCCTCGCCGAGATCACGCAGAGAAATGCCTGGCAGCAAACCCTGCCTGCGGCTCTACACAAACACAGTAACAACAGTAACGGCTTGTTTTGGGAATCACTTCAAATAAGCTTTTTGGGGGTTAGTCAAAGCTGATGTGTCTTTATTTTAGAGATAAATAATATGTACATTAAAAAAATGAAAAAAAAAAAAATTCTATGAGCATTTGTATTTCCCTAAAGAACTGGTCAATAATACAGGTTTTTCCTCTCTATATCATTTTAGAAGACTTATTGAATTTTTTTTTCTTGTTTGGATTTTTTATTAGTTTTAAATAGCAGAGAATAACACAAAATAATTGTATTGTTATTATTATAAAGCAAGAGTGTTGCAAGCCAGACTTGAATCTGCACTTCCTGTTTGAGCACCACAGCTTAAGGTGCCAGGTGCATGTGTGAAAAGCTGCACAATATCTCGTATAGATATTATGAATAATGGCATAAGAGGCTGTTTTTAAGCTTAATATTAGGTAAAATTTTAATGATTAATTCTTTACTTTGTGGCTTTCCAGTTATTCTTGCTGACTTTTATTTTTCTCTATCCCCACACACTACAACACTTTTTTTAAATGCTTTAACTTTGATACAGAAGATGTCCAGGAACCCTTATGGTGATTGGTGATACCCTCTTTTAATATGGTGATGTCATTGTTTCAGGGTGACTGAGTCATCTCTCTTACCGAACATGAGCTGTTCTATAAAACCCACTGGACATGGACAGATGTGCACTCGTGGTCGTATGGAGAACTTATATTATACTTGATACAGCTGCTATATACAGTATTACATGTACGGATTGAATTTCCATTTATGAAGTTGATATCTGACTAATGACACTATAACGTCTGTTTGTTACTGCCATTACATGGGCATCAATAACAGAAGACGTATTACACGATTCTGCTCATCTCTCCAGGGACGTTTTTGGGACATTATGCTAATAATCAAATAAATGTAGCTGTTGCATGTAGCATTACAAGAATGAGACATGAGATTGTCCAAGTTTAATTTTATTGTCTTGCATTAAGTAAGTTTTGTATGAGGAAAAATAATGTACCTTTCATTAACTGAGGTATATAATACAGTCTCATTTTGAATGTTGGGTAGGAGTATGACATCTAATTGTGGCGATTAAAGCTAATCCACTTTACGGCACTTCCCCCATCTCTCATACATGGACACGGACCCCTCCGGATTTGAGAACGTCACATGACCCAGCCCCTTCATTAGTAACATAACAGATTGTCATTTGCATGCGCAGGTCCCCGTGAGAGGCTGGGAGTGTGTGTGCGCGTGACTGTGTTTAAGGGTTGTGGATGATGACCTTTTAATTCTTGCCTTCGTTCAAGCCTTGGAGACAAAGTCATTGTTAAAACATTCTTATTGCTGCTAATGACTAGCGGAGGTGTTGATTGCCTTTCAGCATTTTGAGCGACTTCCTCTAATGGAGATGAGGTCACGTCTGTTGTTGTTTATAACTTAATCGTGGTCTTGTATTTAATGCTCCCCTGTGAAGGACAAAACATTTAGTTTTGGAATTAGTTATGAAGGTTTGTTATCTGCTAAGCAGCTTTGATCTGGTGGATTTGGTTATTAGCATAGTAAAAATTTATGAAAATATGGGGATATAGCTGGGTTTTATTCAGAGACGAGTAGTGTTGTGTTTAAATGCAGCGAACCTGTTAGTCACAAACGTGGCATTTCCCCAGAGATGAGATTTGCGGCTATAATCCCTGGTGATATTTCAGGAACAAAGAGGCTCCGGCCCTTTAAATGGATCAATTATCAATCTCTTTGCTTGACTTATGAATCATGTCACGTTTTCACGCTTTTGCTTTGACGAATTGTAATTATAAACAATGGGTTGATAACTGTTAGTTTGATGACCATTTCAGCTGTGTGGACGTTATTGCATTATGGGTTATATATGATGCTTAAAAAAATAGTTCACTCAAAATAAAAATTTTGTCATTATTTATTCACCATCATGTCATTCAAAACCTGTATATGACTCTTTCTTTGGATAATTTTGTCTCGGTAATTTTGTGTCAATGCAATGGAAGTCAATGGGGACCAATGTTGTTTGGTTACCAACATTTAAAAAAAAATATCTTTGTGTCCAGCAGCAGGAGAAAGAAAGTCATACAGGTTTGGAATGACACTGTAGATAATAATTTTCATTTTTGGGTAAACTAATCTCTTTAATGCATTTATGCATACAGACAATTCACTTACTTTCTCAAGTATGGTGAATGTGATATTGACCATACCCAATAAATGTATTAAAATATAAATTTGTGGTGTTTCTGGTGCATTTATTTCTTTTAGTTTGTGATGGGGATTTTAGTAACACATGAATGCAGTAAAAGAAGTTTCTCTGTTTAAAGCTTTACACTGCAAATCCAAAACCCCTTCATACAAGATATCTTCTCAATGGTATTTTGTGCTTTTTGAAATTCCTCAAGTCGTTCACAGAGAGATTTATAAACGAGTGTCATTATTTTTCAAAGTCTGAGCGGCGAGAGCAGCCTGATAAAGAGAAAGCTTTAAATCCTGCTGGGAGTTTATATCTCTGGAGACGTGAGGCGTCGAGCTCCGACTGCTTCAGTCTGCGTCATTCCCTTCGGCTGTTTGCGCAAGTTTTCAAAAGCACAGCGCTGTCGAGTGTGTTCGGGGTGATAGCGCTTTGTTCTGCCTTTATCAACAACCCAATGTTTTAGCCTATCCTTTCTTTTTTGCGGTTTACTTTGATGCAGAGTCTTATTTGTTTTCATGATGCAACTTGTAGTAGCAATGATTTTAATACGACCATGTGACTACCTATACCTATTACAGCTTTACTGTAAATCAATGTGTAAAACCTGTGGTGTTAGCCTAGTAAAACATCCAAAAAACATATAAATTAACAAGAAAAATGAACTAGAAGATACTAGCAAATATATGTAGTTTTAGCTTAAAGTAAAAATAATGATATTTCTTAGTGTTAAGGAAAAAAATCTTATAAATATCTTATCTTATAAATAGTAGGTATTATTGTTTTCAGTTGTGGGGTTTAAAAAAAAAGATGTGGCCTGTTTTTTTCTATTAGATTCACCCACACACTCATTATAACAAACCATTTCAGACTGATTGTATTACAGATTTAATTATTCACTCATCTGGCAACCCATAAGAGATCATAAGACAACAATTAAGATTTAACAAATTAGATGCGTTATCTTTAGCTGGGATTCGGAATAGTTATAGAGTAAATGTAGTTTGTCTGCCAGCGTTACAGCCACTAAATCTAATAATAACAGATACAGCGTTATTAATGACTGTAGACACGGTTTAATGACCCGAATCATCACTTGCACAGATGTACGTTAACTCAACTTGGTGTTGTCAGCTGGTCTAACTGCATGTCTCATGCAAAATTAAAAACAGCAGGATATTGTTTAGAGGAGAAGCAATTTTTTTTCATTTGATAGTTTATCCGATGCTTAATTTTGCCGGATGATAATTCAAAATGACTAATAGACTGTTATTTATCATGTTGACTGGAGTTATTGGTCATCTGTACCTATGAATGTAGTTAATGCATCTTTTTCTATTCTTTTTATTAATCGTACTGCAAAAACTGCAAGGTTGCTTGTTTGCAATCTTTCTGTAATAGTATATCATGCTTCGTCCATTGCAAAATGCCGATTTAAATCGGTCTCATCATCGTTTTCTTTTCTTCACATGTATCTTTGTTTCTGTTCAGGCTGTCAATCCATGCTTATATCATTTCTGCCTGGACCTTTGAATTATTGACTAGTCGATAGTCTCTGGAGATGGAGTAGTGTGGATGGCTCGAGTCAATGCTGGCTTATATTGAGCCATTGAGAGGAGAATGGAGACTTGTGCTCCATATCAATCAGTTCTGTGGAAATGGACAGAGAAGTGATATTTTGTGGTATTTCTCAGTGTTTCTGAAGAAAGCTTTTGCGTTTTACATTGTTGTGTTAAATAGAAAATTGGGGTTGCCACAATAGCTAAGATATTGTGTCAAAATTACACAAGTGCCTTTTATTATGTCGCTGTTGTTTTGTATGTTGTTGTGTCAAAGCTGTTGTGAATGATTTTGCATGTCAAAAAATGTTCGTTATAATATTTTCCCATACAAAGTCTGTAATTGTCCTTGTCTGTAATTTGGTCCCAAATGATATTATATATATATATTTTTAATATGTAGATAAGAGTATAAAATAATGAATATTGAGGAGAGGAGAGAATCTGTAGTGCATTACTTTCTATATAACTTTGGGTATTAATATCAGAACATTAATATTAAGTAAAGAATAATTGACTATGGCTGTTTAATTATTGAGGATTCATACACACTAGTGGTGGTAATGCAGCCATAATGCAAAGCATACTGTGCATTAATTTGTTTAATAATTCAGCAGTCTGAGTGAAATACTTTGTTCAAACCACATCTACCACGTATATTTAAAAAATGTGTCTACAATATCATTAGACATTTTTCAGGTTTTGGTCTTTATGAATAAATAATAAATAAAATAAATCAAGAAAAATCAAAATCAAGAAAGCAACAGTGATGTAGTATAATACAGAATTTGCAACCCTTTATTTAGTTTCTCAGCAGTCACATAACCCCTGAACACAATAGCTTAAACAGGTCCATATTCATGATAAATAGAGGGTTCAGCTGCAAAAATTCATCTCGTGACGAATGCATTCAGGTTGAGCAACTTTAAATGGATCTCTTGTTCACTTGCAAAGAACATTACGCCGCACCAACCGGCTTACCGATGCTGGTGCGTCTTAGCGCTTTTCTGCGCCCTGCCTACGTTTTAAGAAGCTTATTTTTTAAGAAGATGAAAATCGTGGCCGGCTCAGAAAAAAATCTTTTATTCCAACAGTATTTAGTTTTGCGCTGGGAAACCTGACTCTTTTCAGGAGAACGTTGAGCATTAAGCAAACCCGATAGGACCTTGTGTGAGATATATGTTGCTTCATTGTTGAATCTGATGACTTTTTCTCGCCTTTGATTTCAGTTGAAAAGACATAGCTGTCGCCACAGTGCATTGAACAATGCTGAGTGCTTCAAGGTTGCCGTGTAATGCAGGGTTAGATTGACTTCCAGAGGAGTTGCGTACGACTCCCGCTGTGAATAGCCATTTATACTACAGCTGCGTCTATTGTTAAATGACCTGTTGCTTAGAAACCGCTATGACTGCTTTTCATTTAGCCAAGGTCTACTTGTTATTTTTTATAGAGAGAAATCAAGGTTTAACATAATTAGCTGATTTGAAATACAGTAGGCTTAATACTTATGTTTTGTGGTATTTGCTAAGCCAAGCATCACTGTGACATTTTCTTAAACTTGGGTGCAAAATTCATTTTGCGCTGTTAGTACTTCAATATCTTCACAATGTGTTTAAACTGTATTTTGGATCAGGTAACAAAGGCTCCATTGAAGGACCTGCCCACTCCCTCAAGACAGCCATGTGTCCCGCCTAGGGGCGGAGACTCTAAGCGTCATCCTGCACGGTGCCACCGGCCTGCCCCTCTTGTCTGATGGAGGCGTCCCGCTGCCGTTTGTTATTGTGCAAGTAAAAACGCTCCGTAATTCCCTCCACTAAACGCAACATGAGCCGTACCTGTTATTGTTGTCCTTCTGACACACAGAATCGGCTTTGTTTTGTATAATTATGTAAATTGTGCAGATAAAATGTTCTCAAAATACAGCTCACATTAAGTTTTCTTTCACAAATGAAAGCATCATTCATACAGTAGGATTTTTAATAAATTATACTTTATATAAATTATTCTTATGACTTGTCATGTAGATTTTAACAGAAACAAATAATATCATATTATTATATCATATAATTACTTAAAAATACATTGTTGGCGTCTGAAGTAACCTGCATGAACTTTTTTACACCTGATTGGCTGATTATCATTTTCCTAACCCTTTTGTATTTTATGCTTTGTTTGTTATGCAATTCAGCAAACATTAAGTAATAGAGATTATATAAGCTTGTCTGCATGAACAATTCTGTTATTGCACAACAATTAGCAATATACCCAAACCTATCATCTGATGCTCATTTAGAAGCAAGTTGTTGTTTTTTGGAAGGCAAAATGCCTGTTGTGAGGTCGTCATGAAGAAACCCGACCTTCACCTCTCCACCGATCTGAAAAACCTGTGTAATGGTGCTTTTAGTGTCTGGTGGGAGTCGAGATTCATGGCACAACGGGCAATGTCTGCATGCTGAGGTGGACACATGAATTGTTGAATAACGTGTGCGTGTGTGTGTTTGCTGGCTTGTAAGTTCTATTTGCAAAGGCACACAATAGATTCTTGAACTACACCCATCTGAACTAAAACGATGATTTTAGAAATTAAACAACATCATAATATATGTCATAAATAAGACTTGTAGGATTGGTTTGGCTTGGAAATCCTTGAAGTTTTAATTGCATCTTAACCTGTGTAAACATCAAAAAGGTATTGTTTAAACGACACTATATAGGTCAATGCAAAGTTAATGATCAACAAGGAAAACTTTGGAAATGTTATTATGGGTCAAAGAGTTCAAGAATGACGTTTTGTCTGATGAAAGCACAGCCTGACCCATATTTGTGGAGTGACTTAAGACGGCAAGATGTTGAAAGTTTGCTGTTCCATTTGGCAATATTGTAGCTGTATATCATCAAGACTGATAGTTAAGAAAGAAAAATATAGATTTTGAGCATTAGCGTAACCGAAGACATACTCTCATATACTGTATGTATGTGTATGCATGTATCCGAGCAAAACCTTCTTTTGGAGACATCCTAATTTGTAAACGTTACAAAAATATACAGTAGTAAATTAATATAAAAATGAGTTTTATTTTATTGGGGTTGGGGTTAGAGTGCTTGAAGTCTATGGAAAGTCCTTGTTTAGATATAAAGAAGATATAATTTGTGTATAAATAAACGTGTGTGCGCGTGCGTCTGTTTTTGTTTGGACAAAAATGTGTTAAGTCATCAAAACAATTTTTAATCATTTACTTCACCCCTCTTACAGTATTGCCATATTTACAGATTTTTCTTGAAACAAAATTACATGCCATTACATGCTAAATTTATGCCATTTGTGTTTCCTGTCGACGTGAAATGAAAGGTTAAATTGTAAACCTGTCCCCGTTTTGGCGTCCATTTGTGTAGCTTGAGGCATTTCTTAAAGAGAGAAAGAGACACTGTGCTAATGTTTCTCCACCTTTTGATCTGATGTTCAAATAATGAGCCGCTTATGAATAATAAATCCAGATCGTTCCGTGTGACCTTGCGGGGAAATGCATTGGGTCGCAGTCGGAGGCTGGGTAGAAGTGAGAAGGTTCACTTGTGCAAATTTACATTATGATCTGCTGTGGAGGGGCGGGGCTTTATTTCCATCCCCAATTATAACACTGATAATAAGGACCACTGACTTGATTGAAAAGACTTCCAATCAATAGCGAATTGGATCAATTCTCTCATTACACCAGCTGGATGATCATTCACCTTTTATCAGTATAGGCGACTGACACGCAAAGGGTTGAAAAGCATGAGTGCAAAGATGGCCGACGTCAGACGGGGGAAACTTCAGAGGATGAGCTGCACTTCAAATAGAATGGAAGGGGGCTTTTTCAAGGCACTTTGCCATAAATTTTTCATCTGCATCTGGCTTTGAGGCACATGGGGGAGGGAAAGGCCAGTTGGGGGGAGAATCGAAAGCTTCTGCTCAAACCTGGACTCTTAGAGCCAAAAGTGAGAAAAAAAAAGGGGGGGGGAAAGACTAAAAACAAGAAGATGATTATTATTTACAGAAGAACAACAAAGACTGGTTTATACTCTGGCTTTGGAGTATCCGAGGCTTTTCTCTTTGAGTAAGGGCAGAACAGATGCTGTTATCTTTGGGATGGTGAATGAGGCAAACTGGGAGTAGGATTCTACTATTGATGTCCTACAGAGAAAAAAAACAAAACAAAACCGAGAGAAAGAAAGTGTTCATTGTACTGTGGTTTCACAACATACTACCAGAGTGGTGATTTAAAGGGATAGTTCCCCAAAAAATTTTTTTATCATTTTTTTTATTGTCATCCTCATGCTGTTGCAGATTTTTATTTTTTTCCAAACACAAAATATTTAATTAACAATTTGTCTAATTAGATTTTTAGCATATTATGAAAGTGGATGGGGACTGGGGTGTCAAACCTTAATAACAGAGCACTATTAAATATTATAAACGTTGTCCATCTGACAATTGCTATTATTTTAAGTTGTCATTTAGTCACCCTCATGCTATCGCAAGTTTGGATATCTTTATTTTTTCTGAACACAAAAATATTTAATTTGCAGAATGTCCTGTTAGTTTTGTAGCATATAATGACAGTGGATGGAGACTGGAGTATCAAGCTTTTAATGGCAAACAGAGCAATATCAAATATTATAAATGTTTTTCGTTGTACATTTGCTCATTTAGTCACGCCAATGCTGTCACAAATTAGGATATCTTTAACATATCTAAACATAAAAAAATGTAGTTTGCAGAATGTCCAATTTGCAACTTCGCATAGAATAAAAGTGGATGGGGACTGGGGTTTTAAGCTTTAAAAATCGCAAAAAGAGCATCATAAAATATTATAAATGTTGTCCATCTGACATTAGCTATTTTTAAGCTATCTATAGCCTGTGTGTATATGGAGCAGGCTAAATTTGAGCTTTTAGGAAATATGGAATTCTTTCTGAGAAATTATCAGATTATCAGTTGAAAAATAAAAAAGAATGTGGAGGAGTTTCCAGACAGAAGATCCTTAAAACTAAGCTGTGAGATTTCATAGACATTACTCAGCTGTATGAGACAGACATCTGTAGACTTTATCCAGTTTCTATTTTTATGACGCATCCCACAATTTACACTAGGGAGGACCAAATACAAGAACAGAACTGACCGTATTACGTTTGAATCAAGATTGTTCTCTTTCTCGTAATGAATTCTCAGCAGTACACCGGATGTCTGGTGCAATGCTGGAATTCACATGCAAAAATTATTTTCAACATAGTTGAAAGCAGAAGAAGCCATTCTTTTGACCTCCTAGTAAAATTTTACGAAGGAGTTTACAAAGTAATTCCGAGCTGGAGTCAGTAGTCATAAAAATTTAATAACCAATGAGAATTCACTATCACGTTAGTTTTCGTGAGCTTCGCATTTGCGAATTCAGCCAAAAGTTACAGGCTTATCTCTCAATTGACGTCTGCGATCCTGTAACCCGAGTCGTGTCCTGAAAAAGTTTATTTTAGTTTTCATTAAACTATTTTCTGAGTGAAATGGCCCATCTTTCTCGTCTCACGTACCATAAAGATCTAAATCGGAAAGATGAGTGGTCTCAGAATCTGTCCTCCCCCGTCTGAGGGTTTGCAGCGGGAGATCCGCTGACATGCTGCACTTTTAATGAGAGATTTCCCGGTACTGCTGAATCCTCCGAGTGCTGCTTTCTGCTTGACGCTAATGTGCTCTGACTGCTGTGGGCTTGTTAAAACAAACCTGAGTGACCGGGAAGATGCACAGGAGGAATAAGAAATTAAATACTTGATGTTAAGCTTCTTTTATTGGTGATGATTTATTACTGCTCCCGTATGAACAATGTCTAAAACTGTTTTGCAAAACTTAACTTTGTTGTTGTTAGGCATAGGGTTGCAACAGTAGTGACCCTATTGCTCTTCTCTTTTCTCAGTTGCGCAAGTTTCTTTCTTGATTTTGACTTGTAATGTGCACACTGCTCACACATTATCTGTCGTGTGTGTGTAGACATACAGGGCACTTGTCAGATTAGCCACATGCACACACCTAATGTCGGGTTAAACTATATATTTTAGTTCGGCATTTAAGCCCACAAAAGAGTGAGACTTTCATTTTTTAATAAAGTTGAAAAGGTTTTTGAGAGAGGATTTTTGTGATTAGTGGGCATTAGCATTTTGAATTCCGCTTTCTGCGTGTTTTGTAACAGGCGGGATATTGTTTTTGAGGGCATGACATGCTGGAAAGGGCAAAGGGATACTTGCAAAACTTTCAAGACTGGCGAGCTGCCAACTTGTTTGTTTCTTGAGGATTATGTTTAGTGGAAAATCCAACAAGAGGATTGAGACTGCTAATTGTGTAACAGCGAAATGAAAATACACTGAAATATTTACCAGATATGATGGTTGAATTGCATGTGCATTTATTATCAGATACAAATGTTTAGATGCAGAATGAGATCAAGGTGATTTAAGTCTTTATACGCCTAAAAATCTGTTTTTTTATGCTTAAAAATATTTTTTAATGCTTCTTATTTGCTTTTGGTTTTATTATATGAACATAAAATAATAATTGTTTATTATAATGTGTATAATATTGTGCTTGTGTATGTCTTTTTTCTTGATGTTTTTATGCTTTCTTTTGTTAATATTCTTCCTTATATGTATGAACATGTCAGTGTTGTACTACTACTGTAATAGTACTACTACTAGTACTAGTACTACTACTACTAATAATAAAAGTACAAAATTTGTTATATAATTTTGTTATGTAATCTGACATGTAATCAAGAATTAAGGGAAGGATTATTATAACCTGTGTGTATTTTCGTCGCATTTCTGCTGGTAGGAGGAGCCAAGACTATGGGTAGACCTGTGATTGGAGGAGACACCCTGTGACCGCCGCCCACCGCAGTCTACACACAACCCCTCGCGGGAGGAGAAACTGGGTGGAGATGCATGACGGCAGACCCATGGGACGGGTGAGCCGCCGCTCAACTAACACAAGCAAATAGGATGAAATGGTTGTGTAATGACGTGTGGGCTTTGGTGCTATCTGTGTGTTACTGCACAGAATGAGACTGCAGAGATGTGGCCGGCTCTAACCCTTTTCCCTGCTCTTTTGTCAGAACAGGAGAAAACAAGAGTAGCATAGTTTGGCTTATCACATGAGCAACAACAGAGACGGTGTTACGAGTTAGATGAGTTATGTTAAAAAATGAATGGCAGAAATTAAGCAACAAGGCAGATGCAGTATACAGGAAGACTTGCCTTCCCAAGAAGTGCCAAGTATTCTTTACTGTCTCTATCTGTTTGTTATATATATCTACATCTGTCTGTCTTTGTTTGTTTATATCCGTTTGTCTGTCTGTATCTGTCTATCTGTAATTTTCTCTCCATGTCTGTATTTGTCTGTTAATATCTGTATGTATGTGTCTGTCTGCGTTTTCTGTCTGTATCTGTTGTCTTTGTCTGTCTGTATCTTTCTGTATGTAATTTTCTGTCCATGTCTGTATCTGTCTATATCTGTTTATATTTGTCTGTCTGCGTTTTTCTTTGTTTGTCTGTATCTGTCGTCATTATCTGTCTGTCTCTATCTTTCTGTCTGTAATTTTCTCTCCATGTCTGTATTTGTTTGTGTGAATGTGTCTGTATCTGTCGTCTTTATCTATCTGTCTGTCTCTAATTTTCTGTCTATGTCTGTATCTGTCTGACTTTCTGTCTGTATCTGCCTGTCTGTAATTGTATGTCTGTATATCTTTCCATTTATATCTCCCTGTCTGTCTGTTTGTATCTCCCTGTACCCTTAGGACTGATCTTTAGTCAAGAATAAAACCATGTTTTGTTTTAAAGTTCCATATAATATTTTGAAATACATACGGTAAAGATTTCAGAACTGGTATTGTGCTTGACTGGCCCTGCTGAATATTAATGGACAAGGTTTTTTCACCATGAGAGAACAGAAAAGCAAAAGAGAAAGAGTGACAGAAAAATCTATCCGTGTGAAATTGCTTCCCGTGCTTTGGGAGACTGCGTTTTGAAAGGGCCCGTGTGTTGATGATAATTGCAGAGTGTGGGTCTGATTATTCCAGTCATGTGCTTTCTGTAAACTGACAGAATAATTACACACTGGGCTTTAATGGCTTTCCTGAAGAGAGAGAGTGAGCGATTGCCGTGGATGTGTGTGGAATTCTGATAGTGTCCACCAAGCGGTTTCCTGAGGAATCCAAAACATCTCTAATGCTGTGGGTGTCAGCTAGCTTCTCTCTTATTGGTTGGGTGTTCAATCTCTCTGGACCAGGAAGACAATTTATTGGCTTGTTGTTGGATATGTATAAGATTGAAGACATTTTGTCAGACAGTCTGGGAACGGGTTTTTCTGTCTAGTTAGATGTTGTTGGAGATATTCGGGTGTTAAGCAAAAGAAAAAGATGGATTGTCTTGTCAGAGGTGGAAGTGAGACCAAAACCAAACAAAGAGATGGACTTGTGTTCAGCACCTTTCAGACCACCAGATTTTCAAGAAAAAACTTTTTTATCTGATTTGATCATTGACCTGTTGCACAGTGTGATTTAAAGGACCTTGATTTTGAGAAGTAGGGCGATCTTGTACTTGTTAGTACTGGTACAGTGTCTTATCGATTCAGATTTTAGAGGTATGTTTATGGTTTGGGGTTGAACAACATTATTATAGTATGAACCAATCATATTTTTCTAATTTTAGGGATTGGTTTGGGTAAAGTTACTGTATAGTTTGAGCAGGGATTAGATTTGAGATTAGATTAGATCATATTATGTTGATCAAATAAGTTTTCCTTTATTAAATAAGAAGGCAGTAAGACTGCAAAGGAAAGTTGAGATTAGGAACTCCACAAGAAGCAAGAGTTCACTCGAAGTTCAGACATGTCTAACGTGTCTAAGTTAGTTTGACACTGTAAACACAAGATACTGAAAAAAATCTACTAGGAGTAGGAAACTACTCATGTAGCTACTCATGTAGCAACCTTATGGTTTATTCTTTTTAATAACCCAGAAATGTTAAAAAGCTAAAAACTGTCACCATGTAATTAGTTACACCTGTCACAAACTATTCTTGTCTCTTTGAAAATTTTGCAAAAGTAACCAAAATCTCTTAAATATAAAGTTTGTTTTCCACTCTTAGAGATTAAGAATTAGAATAGTGGCAATTGTGATTGGCTTATTTGTGTCACATGACCAGCTGCACCCAATCACAACCTCACTTTCATATGAAAGTCATGATCTTTGTGTGGTTCTTGCCCAGAATAAAACACAATATGCACCAGACTGTATTTATGCTCATTGTCAAAAGTCTGGTTTACAAGCCTGCGTCTTACTATCAGCCATAGACGTACTCTTGACATTTAGTTCAGCCCTACCACACGGCAATGTGAAAGGTAACAGCAGGCTACCAAATCATTCACAGCTCATCATCCCCACCGTAGACCTCCGTTAGGGTGCGGGAAACCTGCAGCTCCGGTGGTATTGAGCGACAGGAGACGCCTCAGGCACAATTCATCAAAGAGAGTCTGTGTGGAGTTCAGAGAGCGGCATGAATAAACCATATTTCCTCTGTCAAACCTCCAGCAGAAGTCAAGCCCCGTTTCAGGATTCGGTTGTGTGCTTTAGTGCTATTTAAACATCGGTTATCCATTTAGGAAAGATATCGTTCTGAATAACAAGTAGTTGATAGACTAAAATAATTGAAGGTGTATTGAGGAGATTTCAGATTTGTTGTCTATAATTGTTGTCTATGTGTGTCACATAGTAATTGAGCACTCTTGTAAGAAGCAGTCAGTTAGATAAAAAATAAGTGAGAAAAGTCAGACAGACAGATATGAGAGGTAGACAGACAGTCCTGTGACGGTGTATTTCTACCTCTATCTCTAGTTTGTCTGTCTTCAGCGCTTTAGCTGTCACTATCTGTTCAGAAGCCACAGAGACAGAGCGGATGTGTTCACACATGATTGGTCAGCGCGTTTCTCCTTCATCACACAGACTGCAGACTGGAAGACATGAACTATTTATTTCTCACTCAGCCACCGCAGCGCTGGAATGCCAGTGCATTTCTTTTCACAATATTTACAATCAGTCCTGTCTATAATGATTTTTCAAAACCTGTTTTTGCATTTTGTATTATATTTTCAATATATTTAATTTGACATCGTCATGCTTTAATGTAATATTTAATGCTTTTTAATTTAAAAAAATTATAATAAATTAATATTTATATCATGTAATATTTATAAAAAATAATGAATTACTGTAAAGTTTTATATTTAATTTTCAATTTTTTTACCATTTTTTATTATTTTTGAATTATTATTATTATTATATTCTCAGTACATTAACTCAGCAGTCATTGTAGACTGTATTTTTACAATTCTGCAACCCTGATGACGTTTATATTTTATGACTACTAGTAGGGATGCAACAATACAGTTAGCCCACGGTTCAAATACATACCTCGGTATTTAACCACGGGTTCGGTTCGGTTTGGTTCGGTTCTGATGGCTTGACACATAAGAGTGTTTTTTGTTATTCTATGCTTAGGCAATAGGAACAGTAAGAGGTTAAGAAGAAAAAATAAGAACTATTTATTGTAATACTCCTTTATTTTACTTAAAAACAAAGAAAAGTCCACTAGTTCCTAGTGTATTGTATAATATAAAATAATTTTTTATTTTAAAATGACATCTCACAGCTGCTGGTAGCCCATGTACAAACAGGGGAACACATAAATTCCTAAATTTTGAAAATAAACATACATGTGAAGTTAGTAAACATAAATTGACCATTTCAAATAAACATACTTGTACTTTAGTAAACATAAATAAACCATCTTAATTAAACTTAACAGTACTCCAGTACAGTATCCTTCATTCAGAATGTAAAGTGCAATTTCACTTAGGTCAGCTATCTATTCCTGTATTTTGAGGTTCTTCTGTAAAAAGATAAGCCTGTCAACATTCTCTGCAGACGCCGGCGCTTCCTCATACTGTAGTCTCACTTCACCGCCGCTCGCCATGTTAAAGTGTGGAATGATGGTTCAGCGCCCCCTAACTTTAGAGCATAGTGATTGAATATTTACTCACGGGGACGGGTTTCCTCATCTCAGCTTGTAGACCAGGGGTCTTCAACTAAAATTGCTTGAGGTCCAGTAAATGAACTCTCCTCACCAGCCGAGGTCCGGACAATTATGTACTGCACGTAAAAACATAAATTGACGGCTTTCGCCAGACTAAAGAAATTAGTGTAAATATTTGTTTTTATTGAACAAAATATAATGTTATCATGTATATTGAATAATGTCTCTTCATATGTGTAAGCATAAAAAATCCTTCACAAATCAATCTCATTTTAATGCTGTTCTGTTACTGTATGTCCTTTCAGTTGCTTTGGTACAAAATATCTAAATTTATCCAGTAACAATGTCTGACAAAAATATGAAGGGAACAGTGCAAAATGCATCTCTAAATCTGCACAACATGCATTCATTTCAACATTAACAACTTAAAAGGAAAACCTAAACTGAGATTAACAATCACAATCAATGAACACAAACCTCTCTGGTTCAATTAAATCAGATCTCATATCACATTTTATCTTCATTCTCATGTATTGTCTGTACTTTACTAAATGTAATGTTAAACACTCTCTTCAGCGTCAACTTTCCTAATTTTTGAGAATGCCATTGTTTTTCAGTCATCGAAAGTTGTATCGGTGTGCACCGGCGCCGCACTCGAAACCTGTGTCGATGTAGGACCCAAATAGCGCTACTGAGCTGACTTTATGTGCCTGATATAAATTGGATTTTATAATAACGTTAAATAGCGTTTGCCATTTATTTATTTAATTGTGTCAAAATGCTTTGCGGTCCGGATGAACGCATCTCGCGACCCCGGTCCGCCAATTGGTGACCCCTGTCGTAGACTTACAGGCACACACAAACAGTCAGTTCGGAGAGAAATAAAACGCACGTAAATTATTTAAACGTAAAACCGAAGAAACCGCAATTCACAAGCGCGTATTGAACCGTGGATGTCGTACCAAACGGTTCAATATTATATTGAGAATTGTGGCATCCCTAACTACTAGTGTATGTTTTCCATGAAGAATGAATCCTAGATGTTGAAATACTGATGGATTGGCTGAGTTTGAGAATCACCGCAGCCAGTCATACATCAGTGTTAAGACAGCCGCTCTGATGAATACGTTTTGCTGTACCGCCCTCACCAGCGATGCTTTATGACGTCCATAAACATTGATCCTCTCAGTGTTGTTTTAATGGAAGACGCTCCAGAGAGCCCTGAACTGTAATCACACATGCTCAATGGCCTCGTGTGTCACCTACCACAAACACACACTAACACACACACACACACAGGAGACACTTAAACACAAACCATCTCTATTATTCAGAGGGTCATATTTTAAAAGAAGTAAAACCGGTCGTGACTGAGTTTATGTACTGTTTTGCTAGTGAGAATGTGGTCTAGAAAGTAGCAGAAGTGTTTTCTGTATTCCATTACATTGGTGATGCCACGGTGGTCATAAGGGCGATTTATAAAACATGTTCAAGTTATGTTTTAGTAATGATCATAAAAATAACATAGAAAAGATTTCAAACATTTTTAGGATTGTTGTCTTTTATTGTAATCAAGCATGTTTTTTCTGTATCACAATATATACATATTTTACAGTAATAATTTCTGCATAATTGTAGGTTTAAGCAATTCAAAGATTTCCACAATGAAGGTTTTTGTGACAAATTCTCTTCGCAAACTAACAAAAACCCCTAATAATCCTTATTGTGTCTTAATCACTTTATGCCAAATAAAACCCTGACATGTATAAATAAAATAAAATATGCACAGTTGAAATATACTGAATATACCAAAAAAACAACCTACTTTGAAATGAAAGATAATCAGGATTGTTGTTTTTTGATATCTCTCTCTGTCTTCTTTGTGTTTTCATCCCTAGAGTCTGAAGTCCGAGTCTCCTGAGACACGTCTCTAGATCATCATATTGCACAAACTCTGTATTCTTCCCAGACGGCCTTGTTTCTTCTTCATTGGCTTTAAGGTACAATTCACCTGATCCCTAAGTTTTTTAATATATGCTGTTTATTAAATAAAGAGATCTGGCACACTTTTATGTTATATTATGTTGTAATGTGCTTAACACGACTCTTGCTTTACATACTAAGTGGGTTTTAGTTGTCAAATACTCCCACTTTGCAGCATATTCAACGACCTTGACTGCACAGCGGTTTATTATCTTAAACTGCTGGTGTTGTACAGGGGTAAGAATGAATCCCAGACCTATTTATATATGTAAAAGTATTTTGTGCTAATTACATCCTATTAAATTGAGATACCCAATATCCAACTTCCTGTTTCGAGCTCCCGTCTGTTATTGCGATAGAAGATCCTAACTTAATCATGCCCTCGCGCTATTTCCTATTAACCCAATCTCTGCATTGATCTTCCCCGTGCCAGGAGGTATTGAATAGCCGATGAGTTTAAAATGCCGGCGCGTGTAGCCGCATGTATCTCAGGGATGGGCAGCCGCGTGCTCGGGGTGAAAAATGATCCAGCGGTTGTTTCTTTGTCTCCGATCTATCAGGCGTGGCATAATGCCCCCATCATTTAAATGTCTGTGTTTCATTTCTATGTGTTTCTGCAATCCATGAATAAATCACGTGGAGATCCTGTTGGTTCTTTGACAGCTTTATATGTACAGTATTATATGTACAGTATTATATGTACAGTAAGTGGTACAATCAAAATCATTTGCCTGCATTTTCACCTTTTAGTTGGCAGTTTCAGTGTTGGAGTTGCGTAAAGTGTGTGTTATGGTGTCATATGCTAATGCACTTAAAATCCATGATGTTGGTTAACGGCGGCAGCGCTCGCTGCGTGAAATAAGATTCGAGCTTTAAAAGCTTCATCTGAGAGATGGATGAGAGAGGGGGTCATGAGTGAAAACTCTTGGTGTGTACTTGTGGGCGTTTGTGCTTTTTGTGCATGTTTTTCAGATAGCAGTCAGGTGGGTGGATGAATTGGTTTGTGCACCTGTCTGTTTGTTAGCCGAATATCATCAGCAGCATGTTATTTATAGTATTAAATTTTATAGTAATAATCTCAAATGTGTTTTGATGGGTAATATAGTAAATGAGTCTAATTATAATGATTACAGTTGCCAAGCAATGTCACATCAAGGATGGTAAAAATAGGAAAAGTAAATCTTCATTATAGATATTTATAAAACTGTTAGTTTCAGTGCTTGATACTGATTGGTCAGTAATTGTGTTTTATTCATGATAAAGCACAGCTATTAGGCTTTACCCGACGATTCTGTTTCACAGCACCCTTAGCAACGTAAACGTGCATCATGTGACCTTAGCCAGCGATTTTATGTGAAATACTGATGATCTGTGTTTCCCCCATTCAACAGATTGAATTTGTTGTGCAATGACGACTTAAAAGCGATTTTGCTTTATAAATGGTTTAATTACTACCGCCTATACCTCAGATTAATAGTGGTATAGTCCACTGTAAGGTTACCTCCAATGAATAGTGGTACAGTCCAAAAGAAAAGATAGAAGGTGTGGATGTATAAGTGTTGATAGACACACTTGGCCTCAGATGTCTTTATCCCCTCCGTGGGTTTTTTCACACACGTACTGTGCTGCTAATAATAGTCGAGTTGTTGCCAAGGCGAGCAAAATGAAAGTGCAAATCCATGTTTTATTTACCTTTCACCTTTTTCAAACGGTTTCATCAGAAGAGGTTGTAACGGCAATCTTAAGAGGGCTGGTGGTGTGTCCCCTCACGTATTCATCTTCCCATATGGTTGTTATGTTTAAGCCAGTTTTATGAAAGCTGTGTCCCTTTCAGTCACAGAAATGTGGTTTAGATGGATTTTTTTTAAACGCTTTCTTTTCTTTTAAGAGCAATGCTTTAAACTCTAAATCTGATTGGTCGATAGGAATGACCATGATCTACTTGTGTAAGTCACCTCAACAAAATGAAAATTTGTCATTTTCTTTCATTTTTTTATCATTTTTATGTTATTCAAAACCTGCATAGGACTCTTCATATAAGATGCATACGAGCTATTTTGAGAAGTGTCTTAGTGGTTTTGTGTCTATTCACTGATAACCAAGTGTTAAGAGTGAGTAAATGATGAAAACAAATCATTTTTGAGTGAACTATCCCTTTAAACCGTTATTCATATCTCATCTGCACTGCATCATGACACTAACTGTACTGTAATTTTTACTTTCTGAACCTTTATTTGATATACTATTATTATAGGTCAGTATGTTAGTCTCACAAACTGACTGATAGAAATGTAACCGATTTAAGCAAAGCAGAGACACACAACAGCCAGATGGAGAGGCGAACAGTCAGGTGAAGATCTAGAAGCACCACAGAATCAAGTTTTGGCATCTCTGAGCTCACAGAGGAGTGTTTGCCCATGTGTGTAACTGTGTCATTTTCCTGCTTTTCCTGGCACGGTGAAAACTTCTGCTGTCACGTCCCATGAGTCTTTGCCAACATACTTTTCACACGCTCTCCTTCTGCCTTAACGCACACACACATACACAGCTATCCGACTGCTGTAAGCGAGCATGCGTCATGGTCCTTCATCCACATGCAGCTAAACCTTAAGGCTGCTTTGACCGTATCGATCACATAAACCTTTCCATCCATTATCTTTCCTGCTCATACACACGTTTTTCTTCTGTATATTTCTGTATGTATCTGTGTATGTATTTACACAATTCGCTCGAAAATAGTAGGAACGGTTGCTTTGCATGTCCATGCTTGTGTTTGCATGGGCACATGTACATTTGTGTGTGTGTGTTTGTGGAGGTGATAGCTCTGTCATCCTGTCCTTACGCCATCTGTGCCCAGTCAGTGTTGTGGCATTTCTCCATGTGCGACACGCTATAGATAGTCATATAGCACCACGTTAATCTCTGTTATATGAAGTGACCTGATACATCTTACTGTATTATAACAATATGTTTTGAAAATCACCGACTCCATTCGTGATGGTTTAGAGTCTGACATGGTACAGTATTATAATTTTAGCCAAATGCTAAAAACCTGCATGTGTTTACATAATAAGAATGTCAGTTGACTGTGTAATGGCGTTGTAGACCAAATCAATGCAGATGTGAAGCATCTCTGTCACTATTGACCTTTGTGTGCCCCGGGAGACCAAAGTGCCAATGACATTTTAGGACTGATGATCTCAGGAGAGAAGCATTCATCTGTGACTGCCAGAAATTCCCTCCTGTTGTTTGGAAGCCATTTTTCAGGGAAAACTGAATGTCAAATTCAGACTAAAGTTTAAAAATCTAATAATGAGATTAAGAGCAACAAAGTATAGCCGTAACAATGAACAGAATCAGTAAAGTTTGTTTATTGCTGTAAATTATAGATTTCGAGATGCATTATTCAAATTTTCATTCATAATATGATAAATACTGAAATTTTTTTGGACACTCTGATCTTTGCACTAGTTGGCTTCCTGAACATTGATTTTCAATCTTTGTCTTACTCTGTTAATGTTAAAGAGGTTATATTTTCATAGAATATGTATGATATATGATACGATATCTCTGGCCTCCACTTTTTCTTCTTTTAAAAATTATTGGGATTTAAGACTTATAACCTTCGACCCAACTATTCCCAATCCGTTTTCTAAATATCATGTTCGAGGCGTTCAGTCAGACAGCAGGTTTGTCGAGTGCCCTCAGGGTACGGCCATCTGCTAGCAGTGCCAATCTCACCCGCAAAGCATTGAGCAGGTGCCATGAATACTCACACCTCTGCCCGTGCACAACAACACTGCCCTCGACGGGCAACAACAAAGATACGCCAACTGTTGATGACCGCAGTCTCTGAGATTTCATTTCATGTAGAAGATTTATAAATCCATGTGGAATCACTTTCCTTTTCCTGGGTGGAAATGTGCCACTGTCAAGCTTTAAAATGCATAAGAAATATTTTTAAAAAATGTAAATGTTATGATTTAGTCAGCATCATTTTAGGACACAAAGCAAAGTTTTTAAGAATATCTATCTGCTGTTTTTCACATAATGGAATTAAATGGGGACTTGGGCTGGCAAGCTCTAAAATGACCAAAAACATCACAAAAGCCCTATAAAATATAAACAATATACATGCTTTCACTGTAATTAAATACTTTTATTCTTATTGAAAAGACAATGCTTTACAAAGTGGAGAGGAGAGCACATTGTTTGCATGAATTGCTAAAGATATTGCTTCTCAGATCTGTCAATACATCAGTATTGATGCAGTCTAATATGCTTTGTTGCTTAGGGCTGCTCGTTCCTTACCACCTCTGAAACCCCGCCCACTATCAGCCTGGTGATTCATCTGATTGGCTCAGAGGTAAGTCATCATAAGCAGCCTCCACCAATCATGGCTGTATTTGACTGTCCTTTTTTAATTTAAGGTCAATTTTCAGTCATTCCAGTCACGTATTACTGTATATTTTTTGTATATAAAAAATCAGAAATATTGTTTTTGTCAATACATAATTATTGCTGTTTAGTATGATTCATGTACCTAATTAACGTATGATGTCTTTACAATGCCAACATCCCATTTTACTAACCTATATACAATATTCAGACATATGTTACTCCTAGTCACACCTAATGGATTTGGTGTAGGATCACTAGCTGGTTTATAAAAGCTCCAGCTATCAGGATAACAAGATTTCTTAACATGGTTATTGGATTACAAATATCTTCGTGAGGTTAGAAAATCCATCTCATTTGAACACTGCCACACACACACACATCGGTTTATAGCCTGAAGAGGGCTCTAAAGCACTTTTATTGCCAGTTAATAATTGCCATACAGCATTATTATCTTAATGCAGCCATTTTATCGGCTGGAGGGGACAGGGAACGGTTTACCGGCTCTCTCTGGAGTACTCTCAGCCGCAGTATCCATCTCTATCTGTCCATCATTCCCTCCCTCCTCTCATCCCTCTGAGTGATGATTCCTAACCAGCTGGAAGTGGTTACACTTCTATGGTTTGAATTCCCAAATTTGAGCCATCACGTGACCACGCTTGGTCTCTTCTGATCATACTGTTCTATGACAATGGCAGATTATAAAACCGTTATAAAATCCTATGGACTTAAATTGACAGAGGGATCAAATAAAAAATACTGTATAAATGACCTAGCAACCACCCAGAACACCTTAGTAACGCACATAATGCTTCCTTGGCAACACCCTACAATGGGGTGTGAAAAATGAAAATCTAGTTATCATTAATATTATCAAGAAGGACGTGTTTACCAAATTCTCTCATAATTATCACTTGCATTCAGGGGGATGCCCTTTAAATTACTAGTGCTTGTTTTTTTCCTTTTTATCATTTTTGTGATTTACATAAAAATAACAAGCAGCCACCAGTTCGCCGGGTAAATCTAGATCTGAGAAACTGTGGGGGAGTCTGGGTGGCTTCGGGTGCTGGGGTGTTAATTGCTTGTGAGTGCTGGCTCTCATATCACACAGATGATAGTGAACAAAGAAATGTGGAGAGGAAAGACTTTGCTGCTGGCTACAAGTGAGAGGAGGAGGTGCAGTACTGTATGTGGCCCCCAGAAACCAAAGGCTCCTAAGAACAGGGGCGGGGGACTCTGCTCTCCCCTGACTTTTGTGTTTCATCATTAGTTGAGTTGGGGCAGGAAGATGAGAGAGAAAGGACACATGGGAATTTCTGAATGTAAAGATGTCCGAGGGGATATTGGCCGAGGCGAGAAGAAATGGAATTTTATATTGGAATGCAGCACAGTTGAAATTTTCTGGTGTAAACAAAAGTCCAGCTTTGACAGGCACATACAATAGAACAGAACAACAATTTATTTTTAGCTACTTTTATGAATGATTTATCAATTTCCAACATTTACCAATATATTTTTAAATCAAAAGTTGTGTCTGTTAACATTAGTAAATGCACAATGAGCTAACATTGAACGATTGGTATTTTACTAGTATTAACTAACAATGCTGTAAAAAATGTTGCAAATTTTTAGTTTGATACAATTATTTTTGTTGCAATTTTTATGATATTTTATGATTAATCAATTTTTTTGTACATTAACAGCAATTTTACAGCAAACTAAAATGTTCTTATACAAAGAAAAAAATATTTATATACAAAGAATTTTTCAGGATTTCTGAATCTGAGATTTATAGAGGTCCAAAATCATGCCCCTACGCACAGTGAATCGATACTTATGCCCCTGCCCGCAGAGATCTGTGAATCATGGGGGAAGGGAGATCCATTATTCAAAAGTGTGGGGGGTCAAAAACGCAAACTGATTTTTTTAAAAGACCTTTTTCCAGTTGGTTGCTGAAATAAAGTGGGTTGTTTTGCTGTAATAACATTTTTTTCTCTATACTCACAGCCACTGTAGAAGAGAGCGCCGCGCTTGAGTCGCTATGTAATTATCTCTTTGGCGAGTGCCGTAGCTGTGATTGCTGTCGACGGCCGAGAGACCACGCAAGGGCAGGTGGGCACGTGTGCGCCTCCCAAATTATTTCAAGCTCTGCAAACCTCTCGCAAATCAAGACCTGCCTTTCATTAAAATCAAATTGTCGCTGATGGATTCGTGGCTTGATGAGAAATTTGGTTTTGGTGCTGTGCGTCCTCCGTAGAGACGGGTGGTTGTATATCACCCTGCTGAGAACCCATCCAGATGTTTTTAAAGTGCACATCTGTCTGTGTTCAGCCATGTTTCGTGCACTTTTATAATCCACAGTGACTCTGACAACACTGGCTTTGATATAGTACTGTCATCTTGCCCTACCGCTTGTTGTAATTCTAAATATTTTAGTAGATTGTATGATAAATGTGATTTATCAGTAGATGTTTTATCACTTCATAGTTTCTATTTTAAATCCGCCTGACAAAATCATGTACGACAAAACAGTTTACAGCTACATCCAAGCCATGGCACCGAACGAATGCGCCCATGCGTTCTGAAATTCAGCCATCACTTTCAATGCGATCCAGACAGCTCAACACACGCTGAAACACAGACATCTGCTGCGTGTGAAGCGGCCAGCAGTGTGAGGGGTTGAATAAGAATGCAGACGGCCAACAGTTGTCACGCTTGCGTTTACATCCCCTGGATCTGTAAAGCAGCAGCATGGACTCACACTGCAAATAAAAATGAAATGGAGATACAGTGAAACAGACATGGTGATGGAAATTGGTCTGAGAGTTTGAGATAGTGGAGGTAGCGATAGGAATTCAACATCCAGATGCTAGTTATGAATACAGAATATTCATAGATTTTTGTTAAGTCTACAGTTGTCACAGGATCAAAAACTGCTGTGTCAACCCTGTTCTATGTAAGCAAAAAGGTACGATGGGTACAATCTTGTTCTATTGTGAACAAGATAATGCACTAGAAAACACCTCACGATAAAGCACTAGCCTTGAGTATTTTATTGCTTTTATAAAACTGTTACCACACAATCCAACTATTAAAGCCAAAAAATATCACTGCATCTTTCGTGAAGTAATATCACTAATAGTCCCGGAGTCTAAAAATAATAGTATGTTTACAAAGAAATAAACAAACCAGGAGAAGTGTTTTGAAATATTTTATACAAAACTATACTGTTTTATACAAAAATCAAATGACCTCAGATTTACCTGGAAGTCATTGGCACTTGTCGCTTATTTTTCTTGACTGTTTCTTTACCAGAGGAAACGTAGAAACCAAAGAAACGAACATCTATTTTTTAATCCGTGTTTGTGACCAAAAACTACACAGATAATCCTTTTAATTTAATTTTGACTAGCAACACAATCTCATTTTTTTATTTATGAAACCCAATCTAGATTTAGCATAGCGCACATGCTCTTACAAAAGTGCTTTAGCTTTACATATGACTTAAAATCATCATATATTTTTTCCACACATAACAATTTCTTCCAGTTTCATTGTAATCCAGTTTCATTCAGCTTTAAAAACACTACAGTATCTGGCGTCAGCAACAATACCTTAGACAATGGCAAGGCGTGTTTGAATACGCGTGTCATTGTGTATGCGTGTACACGTATGTGCATTCCTTGCACAAATGTGTAAGTTCCTACACTGTTAACCCTCTGCACAGGCATATGTTTAGCGCACACCCACTTGCTCGACTAATGATGTGGACCCGGTCAGGGCACGGAGGGGGGTTGGTCCTTCTCTTTGTTAGAGAGCGGCCCCCATCGCCCCTTTCTATACTCACCGTCTCAGGGGATTCCTCTAGAACTCGCTAATTGAATCAAGTACACATGATGCCTGCAGTCTCCGAGAGCAACTCGGTCCAGCTTTGATGCTTTTGTGTTGGGTTCAGCACCACGGACAGCTCCCAAACCAGCAACTGGTTGCCTGTCTTTACATAAGAGTATGTTTGTCGAGTGGCGATAACACACTCGAGCATGTGTTTTTGTGTGTGGCCGATCAAACCGAAAGATATACGTGTGGGAGTATGGAAATGAAGTATAAACCAAGTATATCTGCATAACTACATGCCATCGCCTCCCACGCTGCTTGTTGTTAGGACCGTCTGAGCATCTGACCAACCAGACAGTGATAAATGATTTTGCACAGGAGACATTTGTTTTCCACAGAGCTGCTGCTGCCGAAGGTCAATTGTATGTATTTGGGGAGAAGCGCTCGGGTGGAGAAGGTTGGATGTGTTAGGAATGATCAAACCTTTGGACCGTGTGTGTGTGTGACTGCGCATAGCTTAGCGCACTCCGTCTCGCCTCGCTCATTACCATAGCGATCTATGAGAGTTGTGTTACTGGTTATGGGCGGAGATGAGCCCGCCAGACCTTTAAATTGCAGGAAGAGAGATGGTACGTTTGGTTGAATGGTTGTAATTCGATTTACGAAGTTTGATGAAAGACGATCTGAAAGTAGTTGTTAAAATAAATGTTTCTAATAGGTTCTTAGTATGGTTCTTAAAAGAACCTTTAACATCCACAGAATATTTTTGTTGGACAAATGGTTCTTTGTAGTAGAATTATTACACACAAGTATGTGTAGAAATGTGTTCCAAATAATTATTTTCATTATTCCTTATTTTTACAGCAAAATATTAATTCTTTTTGGGCCACCATTGAGGTTAGGTTTCCATCTTCTGTCTTTAATCATATACCTAAAATACAAGCAATTTACGTCATCGTTGAGGTTGTGTCTTTTGTTTAGTAAATCTATCTGTTCTGTTTTTTTACCATTTTTTTTTTATTTAAACAAATTTGAATTGGCTAATTATTGTGATCTTGAGTTGTGCTTGCATATGCATATGTGGCTGCATATGCACATTCAGTAATTTTTTTTACATTTTCTGTAAAATGCTTATAAAATTTTTTTTATTATACTGGTATACTACTGCCAAACCATTTACGGTAATAATTTACACATCCAAACACAGGAAATGCACATCACATCATGTTACACAAGTTCATCTTCTCCATGCCAAGGAACTCGGCGCCAGCTAACCTGTGTCCGATTAGACCAAGAAGCCCAAATGCAATATAATGTAATTGTGCAGAACATCTGGATTGGTTTTGCCGACGTGTATCCGCTGGTAATGATATTACTTTGGTGAGCCATTTCCAGCGCATGCCATTTCTCTAGGAGTGGCGGCTGATGGAGACCATACGTTGCCCTTTTCCTTTCTACTAAACCGGGCAGCATCCTCTCTCCCAGGAAGTAATTTTTCCCTCAGTCTTTTTAGTGTCAATTAAAACATATGACCCAAGTCTCTAAAAGGCTTTTATTTCGAGGTTATTCTGGGTCGACCTCTCTGAGTGCTTATTTCTCTCTCTCAGCCACTTGGTTTGAATCAGTCATGCAAGTAACTATATGGATTAGGTTTTTCCAGCATGCATCTGGGTGCAATTAAGCTACATTTGGAGTTCTTGATCATTGAAGAATAATAAAACTACCGATATTAAAAACAATATTAAATTACCAAATGAGCCTCTCTCCGCCCCTCCTCATCCTGATGACCACACCCTACTGGCTTCATTTGTGAGTCACTTCCTGTTTTATACTTCCCTTTCCTCTTGCTATTGTTTTCTTATATTTTTTCAGCTTATTGACTTTGTGCATGTGAGCTGTCAAAACCCATCAGATTGAAGCTGATCAATATTCACACTGAGTACAAATTTCTAATTCATCAAGTCTCCTTATATAGTATTGATTTTTTTTTCTCTGGATGCCTTGGTAAGAATCTGATTACCCTTTACCAGCAGTCTAAAACTAAGACGGACATCTGCGACAAAAGATGAGCCAAAACTTGAACTTTTATATGCCTTTTTGAGAGGATTATGGAAAAGACAGACATTTACTATAAATGTTGTACCGAAACAGTAAATGAGAATAATTGAAATAATTTTAATTCTTCGAGCTCAACAGGTAGAGAATTGCATTAGTATTGCAAAGGTTGTGGGTTTGAAGCCCATCAAGACTAGACTATAGCTGAAAACATCCTGGATTTTTACCTAGTTTATAAATTGTTTTACTTTAGCAGTAAAACTGATAATTATGTGCCACTTTATAATATTCATTATTTAAAGCAATGTACGGTAAACCTGCAGTAAAACTAAAAGCTTACAGTATTGCAGTATTTAATTGTAATTTTTACACCCAGTAAAAACATTCTTGGGTGTTTTCATAGATGGATTGATGCATGGATACATTTTCTGTTTTCTGGGAAACAGTGTTTGTTTTATATTGCCTTGGTTTATTCCCGTCTGGAGATGTTCCCGGTTCACTTAAAAAATAATGCATGCTGTCCTGCTCCACTAGCACAGGAATGTACTGTAATTTACACACACACACATATGTGCCACAGGCGATCTGTTGTGTGTGTATTTCTGAGAGTGGGGGTGGATGCTGAAACCACCTGAGCTGTTGGGCAGAATAACAGGATGCTCTGTGCAAGTTTGAGCATCTCCATCATTATACATGCAGGCTGTCCACAGGGACCAGTCTTCCTGTCTTAAGGCCACAAACGGGTCATGGAGCAGATTGAAACCACAGTGACATCTAGTGGAGATTTGTATCTGAGTTGATAAGCATTCAGTGTGATGATGGGCTTTTTTATAATAACGAGTGAAGCTGTCAGTGATGCTTGGGTGATGTTGCGAGCTGGATTTGTGCTTGCACCACTGCTGCACATGAACAGGATTTAGTTGTATGATGTGTTATATGTTTTCTAAAAAAAATATGCAGGAACATAGCCAATGGAAAACTTGCTGCATGATGTTAGGGTGTTTGGGCTGGTTGCCAGGGGGTTGCTATGCAGTTGCTATGCTGTTGTAGGTGGTTACTAGGGTGTTGCTAAGTTTAAATTAGTGTTCTGTGTAATATCTCACCTTTGGCTAGAAACGAAAAAAAAAAAATATTATTTGTAATATATTTTTATACAAAAAAATGTATAATATATATTTTATTATGTTTATTATATTTAGTTTTTTTATATATATTATATAAAATATTTGAATATTATAAGTTTAAAAAATTATACATGCAATAAAATATCACATATAGTGTCTTTTCTTTGTAATGTTATTTTTCAATGTACTGGCATACTCCCCTTCAGTCTGTCGCTTCAGCTATAGGCGTCGACTCTCACCCTGACCCTTCTTTCGTATAAAGGTCTTTTCTGAGGCTGGGTCATTAAAAAACGCCCACAGCCATCCGCAAAACCGATATCCGAGTTACTTTTTCAAACCCGTGGAACTCCATCGGCGGCTTAGACACCGTTCGACTGGCCTTGACGAACAAAGGCAGAGTCAGGCTGTCGGGATTGGACGGCGTTCGTGTTTATGTAGGCGGCATGTGGGTGGATACTTGAGATATGCAATCGCCGCAGAGACGTTCTCGCACCCAACATTCTCATCCGCTCAAGGCCGTTTTTCCCGACAACAGGTGCTTTCAACATTCAACACGTTTTTGTATTCTAATACAAAGTCAATTTATTTACAAAACAGTTATTCATGGCAAACGGCTTTGTTACGCACAAGGTCATGTTTTTGGCTCGTCGTGCTTGTTCCACAGTTGCATGCGCTATATAAACTGTGACGGTCTCAATTTCAGCGGACTGAGACAGCTTCATTAGCACCTGTGCCGTCAGCGGTTATTTACCGCCGTCCTGCTGAGCTCTGATAAGAGCTCTCCAGCGGCTGGCAGAGGAGGAGAGGGAGATGGAAGAGGGGCGGGTGGCGTTCTCTGTGTAAACGGGTTCTGCCGGGCCACTTTGAACGGTAGGGCTGTATCGGTTTAGAGCAGCTGGGTGTGTGAGAGGGCGACGTGGATGGAAAATAAAATAAAAGTGAAGGTATGTGAGAAAGCGGAGACAGCTGTGTCAGTATCCAGACGGTCATTGTGAACAGCATTACAGTCAGTCTCCGTTTATAGTATACGCACAATGCACATCTTTTGCAAAGCTTTTTATGTTCTCTTTCCTTATCTGCCGATTTATTAAGCTCTTACATGGACTCTTTGCTTCCGAATCACCCTGTGTGTGCTTTCTGCATGAGCTCAATGCTCACTAATGGTCCTGTCTATCTTAAGAGACCTTCCACGGCGCTGTCATTATATAAATCAGGGGGCGGAGCGGCAGCTGCATAATAGAAAGGTCAGAGGTCGTCTGCTTCGCTATTTCAGAGATGTTTTTTTAATCTGCATTTTGTTCCAGTCGTTTACGCTGCCTAAAGCGTGTCTATCACTCTCGATTAGAAATTCTATGGACCGCATGTCCATTGTCACACAAAGAGCTATCTGCAAGGATTTGGCTGTAGCTGGTTTTTCAGTTGCACGCATGCAAAATCAAAAAGTAAATTTCTATTTAAAGTGGGTTTGCGCATTTGTTCATGTTAAATCATGTGGTATATTTAGCGTGAAGCAATTGGTGCAGTGAATTCTGAGATGGTCTATGCAGATGATGGAGATCATTTAAACACAAAATCAAACATCATCTGTCATTATAGACTGTGATTATGATCTAATTTTTACATTACTCGGTTGATTCGTGCATTAGTTATCTTCAAACAACATTGATGGGATATCTGCTATTTTAATAGAGATGCCCACTAATGCATTACAGCCACAGGCTCTGAAAGATCTCTTATCGGAGTACGATCTCATCCGCAAACTGTGAATCACAAAATGCATTCGGCTTCCCATCAATCTCCCAGACTCCTCGGTGCCTGTTTCCTGGCATCAGCCCAGGTGTCTGTGTGATTGTATGCATCAGACTGTTGTGATTCACTCATCTGCAGTGTTGGGTGTGTTAGTCCTCAACAAATCTACAATAACGAGCTTTTTTAAAGACAGTTTTTTCAACGTTTGTTGGTTGACGTAACATTTGCCTGTTGGGCATGAAAAGCATTAGTTTTTTGCCATGTGTAAATGTCAGGTTTGCTGTACGCCATTAACTGATGCATGTTTTGCGCTGTTAAAAGGTCACTGAAGCCTTGTGGGAAATGCAGACTGCAAGAGTTTCCTTCAAACATGGAAAAGTAGCGCTTTACTCTTCCACAGAGCAGTTGTGTTGCATTCTGGGTAATCACTGTGTTAAATGCATTCTGAAGGTTTGAGATTTATTATTGATGTTAGATTAGGTTATAGAGATACGACTGTGTTGTACGGGAGATTATTTCGTTGGCAGGAAATGAGTGATGTGCTTTAATTAGTTGCACATTGCAATAGCAAACCGTATGATCTCTTCTCTGGTTATGTCAGGACATTTTGACTCTCTTAATCTCATATTTAGTTTTCTGTGCTCTCCCGGTGCAGTCTAAATTGCTTAAGGGGATCAACATGTCCTTCAATAAAGACGGCTGTCCTTGACACACACACACACTCAGGCATTTTCCCTTTGCTGACAAGGCATTACTGAGATCATGGCTGGGTGGTGGAGCTCACATGGGAATCAATTGATTTAATTCTTGGAGTGCCACCTGACCAGTTCAAGGCAAACAGTGGAATGTAGATGGGTTTTAGGCCATGATAATGATATTTTAGGGTATTAGTTATGAATTAATATCAGTAATTCGGGTTTATATGTGCACAATTACATCTAATAAACATGATTCGGTCAAGCAAATGGAATTGTAAGGGCTGTGAAATGCAATTATTTATTGGCAATAGACCCTAATCGTTTTATATTTTGTATATCATGTATTGTAAATGCACAGTAGCCCAAAAAATACTTTGAAAATCTGCATTGAATAATAAAACGTCACGTGTATTTAAAAAATCTAGTACTAAAATATACTTATTTTTTAAGTTAAAAGTAAAGTGATAAACTACACCTGTGGCATTGGTTATATTTTTATTTTATATATTTATATGTACAAATATTTTTCATACATTTTATTTTTATATATTTATACAGATGATATTTGCAGCCAGTAATATAATACAATGCAATATAATATTTTTTGTATTTAAGTTTTATATAATGTTATATATTATATGTATTATATTTGTGGATTATTATAGTCAGGAGATAAAGTCTACAAGCAGAAAGATTAATGCTTCAGGAAGAGGATGTGGATCTGACCGATGCATTAAAAATTCATCCCGCTTTCAGGATGTACATACACACACACACACACAGAGAAGAAAAACACACGTTTGTTTCATGGCGTCATCTGAATCGCCTCGCGGGGGTGTGAATCTTTATATTGAGCATTCATATGAATGAGGGACACTTTACAACAGATTGGTTTTCCGTGGAGTCTCATATCCGTTTGCCTGCATGAAAATGGATGTGGCGTTTATTATGCGGGCAAATAAATGTGGTGATTACTTGTTTGTATTCAGGAAAACGTCTTTATAGTTGACTTTGATGTAAAGATCTCTGATACAGATGAGATTTTCTGTGTTGGATACAGTCAGTTACAGTAGGGATGAAGATGAGTTTGAACTCAAACTGATCACCCAAAAAATAAACGTTGAGAATCTTGAGTATATTGTGTTACATTTAGTGTTTTTTTGATACTTTCCCTTTAAGAAACTCTCACACACACACACACACACGGGTACTTCCATTAACACATCTGAGCACCTGTCACCAGGGGGGCGAGAGACACAGAAAAGTGTGTGGGAGAGAGAAAATGCATTTTGAAAATGAAAAGGACACTACACTAGGAGAGTAAGCACGAATGGTTAAAACCAGACAAACTCATGTTACTAGTACAAAATGTTACTTGGTCTTTTACTTTGTTTAAGCTTCTCAACTATTTTGACCCTGCCAGTGAAAATCCGGCTAAAGTTGTTTTTGTGTGATTTAATGTTTTCTACGTAAAATCATTTCACATAATGTAAAGATCATTCTTTTAATATTGACAGAGAATGTTTAGGAAGCCTGTTTGGGATATTGTTTGTTCAATCATTTTCAACAATAATTTCAGTATTTATAAGCATTCATTTCATTATTATAAATGAAAGTGTTATAGTTTTAGTGTTATATCTTACAATCCATCATACTGTATAATCTATCATTTACAGTAATAAACACATTTTCATGACTACTTTGATGCTTTTAATCTCATAATTAGATTTTGACACTTTAGACTGGATTTCACAGATGGGACTGCAGAAACGGTTTCAAATTTGTCACGATATTGATCTTGCAACCAGGATTACATTAACATACGACCACCCGCATTTTTTAAATGCCGTTTTCATGCATTCTCTGTTCGGTATTCAGCAACATGCCCGTCCTTATGAATGACAATGTAAACTATGGCAAAGGGTTAGTAAATCCTAATGGAGATTGAGTGGACTTTCTAAACCAACAACAACAAAAAGATCTTCAGTTTAAACAGAATTGCACTAAAAATAACACCAACTAGGATATAGGAAAGGACATAAAGCGAGATGAAAAAAGAAGCGTATGGCCCAAAAATTGTCACATTGTTGAAGGCTCTCGAGACGTCACCCTGTTCTGAAGGTAATTGAGCTCGCTGTGAGCAGACTCAGCCCTGCCAGTCTTCTCAAGCCCCATTTGCTGCGTTTAGTAAGTTGTGTGTTGAATACTGATGCAGGGATAAAAAACCAGCACAGGGGAGCACAATCACCGGCCAATCTCATGTCACAGATCTCTGACAGTCTGTTTGTCTCACTCAAATCTGCTTTCTTTGTTCAGATCCATCCTGGTGTGATGGGCGAGGATGGGTTCTAAAATGAGCCTGAGGTACCGAATGTTCTTCTGGATTCAATTTGGGATGAAGGTTTTCTCAACGTTCCACTTCCTGTCTCGCTTTTGAGCTCTTTCTCGCTCGCTCTCATCTTCTCTTTCAGAGCAAATAGCTGCAAGGACATTGTGAATAATTTATTAGGAATTAAAGTAGACAGTTTGGAGGAGTAATATTTACCTTATTGGATCCGGCGTATTATGTTTAATATTTTAAACCTTTGCCTCAAAGAAAAAAAGTGAAAACGTAGAAATATATTTTTATATAAAAACACTTTTTTTATTTGTTAGAATGGTAAACCTTGCATAAGTAAAAGGTGAAAAGCGACATCATTAGCTTTCTTTTGAGTTCACTTTTGTGTTTGTTGTGTGTTAGTTGTTTTGTTGTATGACTGGCAGGTAATTTTATACATGGTTAAGTGTTTGCTAAGCTGAGAATTTCTCTTTGCTTTGGCCGACGGTGTTGCCATAGCAGTACAAGTTAGAGGAAAGATACTTCAAAATGAAATCATATGAATCATGTTGATTACTTCACATTGTCTTTTTAATGGAAGTGATTTTGGGAAAATAAAAGGTCCAAACAATAGCAATTATTTTAAAATTGCAGTTTTTTCAGAATAAAGCCGTTTTGGAGGTAATTGCATATTGTTGACTAAGTGTGGCATATTGTTCCTCATAACACCGTGTTCATAATCAGACTCGTCTAGACATGATTGACAGATTTAGTACTAACTGTATATTGTATAGTGTAACCCTCACCCTTACATTAACCCTTACGATCGCACATGATGATTGAATTATCTATAATATTGCCAGCATTCGGTTTCGTCTCTGCTTTCCGTCCCAGCCATTATAACAGTTACACACCAAACTCTTATTTTAAAACGGTTATAAAGTGTATTTTTATCAAAACTAAAATATTCCATTTATTTCCGTCAGATAATCGTCCGATGATTTATGCTGAATAAATATGCATGAGCTGTAACCTTTGGCATGGGGAGAGGAACATATTGTATTTAGATGCGGACAGGTATCTTGCTGTGCCGACAACAGCGTTCAGAATGACATACAAGCACCTCACAGCATGAGCACAGATCATTAGGAGTCACTGCTCATCAATCTCACACAACACAGCCTTTCCATTCACTCATATTGATTTAACATGACCTGTCATGAGACGCACTGAGCTCTTTAAGGACCTTTACAGCACAAAATTATTCAAAACAAATCAAAAATAAGGCTAAAGGGAAAATGTAAATGATAAAATATACAATTTTAAAAGTAAAACCGTGTTACTGCATGTAAACTGTGCCGTGAGTCTATCAGCTATAAAAGTTGCTAGGCAGGGTTTGTGTTGTGGCAACCCCGTCTCAGGTTGCCAGCGGTCGCAAAGCTCTGCGTTTTTTTCACAAGCCCGTTTCATTTTCTTGATAGGAGCTCATAACATTTCAGACTAATGCAGAACCCACAGAATGAGACCGCTGGTACGGGTACGGTAAGCTGTCTACAGATACTGGTGATCTGATGGCTTTTTTTGACTGACCTCAGAACGGTTCTTATATTCTTGGTTTACGCTAGAATTGAGAAGAAATGGTGGTCCTGTTCAGTGAACTTATAAAGTTGATTGTAATCTTGAAGGGGTAAACACAGTTGGTGGTATTTATAATTGGGTTGTGGAGAGTTTGGTACCTGGCAACCCTTGGTACATGAAACTTTTCTCATAGGTTTTTTTCATGAAAAGTAGAAGAGTAGAGCTGTATTTTGGATTTGATGTTATTGTTACACATTTCCCAAAATGGAGACGTATTACAGGCCAGTAACACGTTCTGTAAGTACTAGTGTTTTATATATATATATATATATATATATATATATATATATATATATATATATATATATATATATATATATATATATATATATATATATATATATACATGAAACTTTTTATATATATATATATATATATAATGAAGAAAATATATATGTGATTTGCCCAATTTTCTGTATTGGGCAGATATTTTCTGTATCTGTATTGCATGAACAGATAAAATAAGCAGCTTAAACAATAAAATTTTATTTAATCATCTATCTATAGTGTCAATTGAGGATGCGATTAAGCCTGACATTCATTTTCTCCATTGCATTGTGTTAGAATCATGTAATTAAATGTGCTATTTCCGTTTTTTTCACAGTTGGAAAGGGATTTATACGATTTGCCGTCACATGACGCGCTTTCCAAAGTCTTGTCTGAGTATCTTCATATCAATCCCAAAGCTCAGACCAGGACTGAATCTACACATCAGAAAATAACAAACCCTCAGCTCAACCAAACATTTGATGTACATCCACCGCATAATAGGTAAAAATAACCACATTTAGAGGTCGCTACAATATATTTTTTTGCTCGGCTCATTTGTGGACATTATTTTTTTTAGTGCCGCTGTACCTGATTTAAAAGATGATCCACATGCAGCAGACGTCACTGAGCATGAAACAAAAGTGAGTATCACAACTGTAGATAGATTATATGAGTAATTCCAACATTATGGATGTGATATTTTCAGTCAAAACTTATTATATAACGTAATATATTTATGACCAATATATTAAATCGTGTTTATAGTTTATTAAAGCCCTGTTGATAGTGTCCAGACATCAAAAAGTATCAGTCTACTTTAATAAATGGAAATGTACTGTACATGCGTTATGGATGTATCAAAAGATTTTTGATTTTTGTGAATTAAAATACACAAACCAGAAGCAATAATACCCAACAAGATGACTCTTCAAAGAACAATATAGTTACTTTATTTTATGTTTCATGTTTGCTTTTATGAAAAAAATGGATTGTTATGAATGTCGCTCGTGCACATACAGTATATTTAAATTGAACACAGATATTTGGTTTTAAAAGTGTAAAATGTGTCCATAAGGAATATACTGATACCTCAAAGGCAGCATAATGTGTTCTTCATGTTTGGGTACAGTGAAGGTCAGGGAGTTCAGAAAGGGTTTAATCCAGGTATGGGGCGATGGTTTTAGTAGCTCCGCCTCCCTGTACATCATTCCAACCACGGTCATTACCCAGTGATACAGAAATAAAGGATTTCGCATAAAGTTTGTACAGACAATGTAGAAGAAATGTGCATTCGAATCAGTCTTAATAGATTGTCCATTACAATGTGGTCTTCAGTATTATACAGTACAGTGAATTGTAATGTGTGATGATGTCATGTAGGGTTATTTCTAGGGGGTATTCTGGATTTCGAACAAAAATCTCTCGGGCCCGTCTCAAGGTGACCCATATTTGTGTATAGATCTCATTTAAAAGAATGATGAAATGGAAAGACAGTATTGTTTTTTCTTCTCTCATCATCACAGAATCATCACAATGCACCCCGCAGAGAGAGAGAGAGAGAGACCTATGTTTTTATAATGTCATTGTTTAGAGGCCCGTTCTGCAGTCTGCAGGGACCAATCCCACCCCATTCACTTTTCATCGGGTTCAGCTGACCCCCCTACATCTCCGCCCCTCCACGGGTCCCATCTCATCACTGATCATCATTCTCACCTTGCATGCGTGCCCTTTCAATTAAGCGCTCAATTTCTTTCAGATGACCCTAGGGAGACACACACATACACTGGCCCAGATTGGAATCGCCAAACGTTCGCTTATCCAACCACTCCCACATCTTCTGAGCCGACGCCCCCACCCCTTTCCTACGCACAGTGACCTTAAATGATAGCCTACACGATCTTCATGTGACACAATATTATAAAGGCATGTCTGAAAGTGCGACACGTCCCACAAAGCCCCTGATCTGTTGTTCTCACTTTTCTTTTTTTTGTCTCTGTCTGGTTCATCCGTGGCTGCTGCTGTCTGCCTGGATCTTTTGATCCAGATCCAATATTTTGCAAAGGATTCTGGGAATAAGACCTGAAGACCTGGCAGATCCCATGTGTACATTCTTTGTGTACTCAGATCTCATTCAGGTCTCAGTATCTGCCTGCGGCTACAGTCTGAGTATTGATTTCATACTGTAGTACGGCGGTCAAGCCATTGTTGTACAGACATGCTGTATTCACCCAACTGTACTCTCTTCCCCTCTAAAAGCATTTAGGCGTAGCATTAAAAATCAATGTTATTTTGCAGAAGGCAAGTCAGATGTAAACAAATGTTGCATGAACCAGACTGCTTTTAATTGCGTTTTGGCAGCGTGACGCCCTCGGCGCCAAACGGACACCCTGACTGAACAGGACTAGGATGCACCCTAGTGGCAGTAGGTTGTAACTACAGGAAAGTTCATTTATGGACTTTTAACAATTACGATTGTTAAAGGTGTTTTTTTTGTCGCTTATACTTTGGGTTTAAAATGTTTGTGAAATTAACCGGTTGTGCTCATACATAAATGACACGTTATACCAATGTTTTTATTTTCATTTGGAGTTATCCTTGTAAACAAATCTCATAAGAGAAATCTCAGTCTCAAAATTTACTGTTAAAAAAAACTCCTTTCAATTTTCACTTTTCAATTTTATTAATTGTGGCAACAGTCTGTTCCTTAAATTCACAAAACCTTAATTGAGCCAACTGAAAAATTAAGATACAAGTCACTAGAAAATGTTCAAATTGTTTACAGTATTATAAAGAAACAAGTGAAACAACTGAAGCCCATATTGTTTGTAAAGGCACGTCTTTCTCCCACAGGAGCTGGAGAACTACCGTACAGCTATGCATAAGATGGCTGATGACATCATCGTCCTGCGCTCTCAGGTGAGCAGTCTGGAGTCTGAGAACAGTCAGCTGAGACGTGACCTCTCGCTGCATCAGGACCTGGGCCGAACCCTGCTGGACGACACCGATGTGGATGTCATGACCAAGACTGAGATCGCTGACCGGATGGGTATTATTTCTTATACAGTAATCTTGTTTAAGCATAAGGTGGTATCATCTAAAATGAACTAGCCAATCAAAGATTTAGACGTAGAGGACCTTTTATTAAATCCTAATGTCATGATGGCATTATTAATATTAATTTAAGAAAGAAGAAACTGTGATGGTCATGCATGCAGTTTATTGACCGAAAGGATTGCTTACTGTAAAAAGTGATTTGTCAAGAGTTTCAAGTTAAAAAATTCAGAGCACGGATTTCATATCCTCACAGCTGTGCTGAGGATTGATAAAACTTCTCATTTAGCTAAAAGAATCTGATAAGCGCTTGCTGTCTTATCTGCTGAAGGACAGTATGTGTCCCTCACACGCACGGCTCTGTTTAAAGGACACGTCAAAGACCTTCCTGTCCTTCAAAAGCTAACACAGCACTTTAATTTCCTCTGCGTGGTTCTGAAGGTCCGATAACCTCTGAAATGTTTCTTCCAAAAATACCTCAGCTGTGTCATGGTCACACTGTTGACGTGTCTGCAATCATCCCCAAACCTTTGAAATACAGTTGGACTTCAGCTTAGCACATGAATCGATCATTCAGCAATCTTGAATTTAGTAAATGTGAAAAGCTTTATTATTTTAGATTTATATCTAGTTTGTACACCATTAAATACTAACTACAGAGTCTTTACAATGTATTGTTAAGTGTTTGATAAAAAGAAACATTTGGTTATCAGTCTTCTATGGCACATCTGTTGTAGCTTCTCTGAAGTTCAAGTTGGCCAGTGAAAGCAGCCGGGCCGCCGCCCAAAAGGACAGAATCCAACAGCTTCAGAATGAACTGATCAGGGTGAGTTTCCCGAAGACCTTAAAGAAAATCATTAATGAAAATCCTTTACTAAAGCAGCAGATGAGAGAGACGATGGACTTCCTCTTGGATGCTCATGGGGTCCATTGACTGGCACACATGAGTGACGTTTGCTGGCTATAAGGAAATGCTGTATCAAATGCATTAATGCTTTCCTCTTAAGATCATTGATTCAAGCAGGTCATTGAGTTTGTTTGCATTTGACACGCACACAAAAAATACACAAGGCAAGCAGGCATCTCAAAGGGACAGTTCACCCTTTCATCATTTATTCATCTTCGTGTCATTTCGAACCTGTATGACTTTCTTTCTTCTGCAGAGCACAAAAGAAGATATTTGATTGGTAATTGTTTTATTAAATGCAGAAGAACGACATTGAAAAAGAGTTTATCCAGTTGCAAAGAGCCCATCAGCAGCAGCAGGCCGTGTTAAAGAAATATCAGGCCCGTGGCGGTAAGATAACTGCACTGGAGGATACAGTTCGCCAACAGGATAAGGTTTGTGTACATGGTTATCAAACTACTATGCTGTTTCTTATGCGAGTCATATATGATGCTCTTAAATAAATGATGGCTATAAATAATAAAGTACAGCCTGTATGTTATAGATGTTGTATTGTTTGTTTTAATGCAGGTCATTGAGAAGATGGAAAAAATATTGCACACAAAATTAAGAGAGAGAACTAAACCGAATTCAGAAAAGAAACGTAAAGGTGCGTCTCTTACACGGGCTGAATGACATCACACACGCATAGTTATAATCTATGATCTAATGGTGCTTATGTGGAAGGTTCGAATCCGCCACGTCATGTAGTAAAAAATGAAAAATGATGGCATAGCATACAGCAGTGGAAACAGTAGATGTGCTGTGCCCGCACAGATGAAGAAGAGCACAAGATGAGAGAGATTGAAGCTGTGCTTGCGACAGAAAACTCTCGTCTTAGGGAAGAACTAGACAGACTCCGTAATCAACCTCCTCCTGTTATCATTCAACAGCCTTTGCAGGTAAACATCATTTATATATCTGGCATAGTCACATGTACCCGCCCTCGTGTTGACTGAACGGTACTAGTATTAACAGACAGATGTGTTAAATTGATGTATTTGTTTTCTCAGTCCCATCAGTGTGTCTCAGACAGTGAGAAGCTGAAGTTATTAACACAGCTGGCGAGAGCTGAGGGCCGAATCCAGACGCTGGAACAACAGGTTTGTTTTTTAAAGGAATATTTTACCCACAAATTGGACCCCATTGACTTTCCATAGTAGGAATAAAAATTACTATGGTCAAGTCATTGGGGTCCATTTTTGCGTGAACTATTACTTTAATGGTGTCAAGTATTTGAAATATTTAGAAATATTTAGATATAAATAGAAATAGCAATATTTGCTTTGTAATTTATTTTTTTTGACACATGGAGCTTTGGTGGATATATGGATAATGTTGAGTTTAAGTCTTGACTATGATGAACACATATCCTACATATTCTTAAATTATATTATTTTCTGCTTTATATTCTTATCATGTTCTTGTCTAAATTATTTAATAGGAAAAAGATAATTTACAGTCATTACAGGTCATTATTGCAAAATAAATCTTAACAGAGTCATCAGGTCTACAATAATTACCAGCCGACTGTACGTTATCATTTTTTTAATGCACAGCAACATGCAAAAGAATTCAATACACTGACATGAAATATTAAATTGAGTAAAAATGATTTTATTTGCTTTCTTATACAGTAGAGAGCACAGAGAGACAGAACACAAGCACAGCCATGTAAAATTCTTTGACAAGCGGTCAGTTATACAGTGCTGCTATGGACAGCGGTCATTATTCAAAACTATCCAATCAGAGTCAAGTATTGTAGAGAGCAGAAGCACCATTCCATGTCGTTGTTATGTGAACTTCATGGAAAATAAATTCAGCAAAACTCAAAGGAAACTATCTTAATCCGTTCCCATGCAGAGGAAATGAATCTTTAGGTGTTGGTTTTGTCCCACTGAATCCCAGTTCTTGTGTTTATTTTTTTGTGTATTTGTGTACTGTTTATTTATTGTAGCTGAAAGACAACTGCAAACAGTGGGGTAAAGAGAAACAGGAGATGTTGACCAGACTAAGTGAATATGAACATGGATTTGCCAGAACATCAACCGTGATTCTTCATGATCTGCCCTGTGGTGAGTTATTGTATTGTATATGTAGCATTTCTGAATTTCTTTGTTTTACCCAGTTCATAACTATTCACAAATTGTATAATCTGTAGAAAAAGTAATTATAATTGAACTTTGTTATAGAACAGTGTTACTGATTCTGTGTTGGGGCGGGTCCGACATGGACAGCTGGACCCTTTGAAGTGAACGCCTAATCATTGCATTCAAAAATATTTCTTAAAAAAGAATCTGTGTATTTTTTAATAATAAAAGAGTGAGAAAAGAAAAATGAGCTTTCATGTATTTGTCAACTTTTTTCTACCTACCTATATTATAAACTATAAGAATATTTGAATGGATTTATACTGCTTAAAAAAAACGATTGATTTATTTTAGCATTTCTTGCAATAATTACAGTTCAAGACACAGTTACATATACAGTGCCAGGCAAAATTTTGGACACTAGTTAATCAATATTTATTAAACCCGTTTTCCACATTTACGATTATACTACGATGTATTCTGTATTGTTGGCTAAATATCCAGCTCACTCATTTAAATAGCTATAATACTTTTGAATAAAAATATTTGTATTTGTCTTCAATTAAGCATATGCTTTTGATCAAAATGTCATTAGGATCATGAAATAAATTCAAATTTTGTCTGATATGTATCTCAAAGATCCCCAGTGGTCAGTGTTCCAGTGACATCATTTCCTGTTTGCAGCTGTGCTATGTGCCTTTATGTAGTGGTTTGACCGTTAGCATGATGGGCTTCTCAGGGAGAATAATCAGCTCAAAAGTGCTCCTAACCTCCACCTGTCTCTGCTTTTCAAACCTGAAGTTCTCCAGCATCTGTACAACACAAAAGAAAAGTTCACAATCATTTGCATCTGCCAAAAATGGCAAATTGACTAATACAGATGACAAATACAGATGTGCTTATTTATACGATTGCAAAGAAATCCTATATTGCAAAATTATCTTTCATAGAGGAAACGCATAAATTATTAAAAGAAGTGGGCAGAGGACAGAACCTTGGTGTACACCATGCACTAACCGTGATTTTCTTTAAAATGATTATGTCATAGACCATTCTCTTTTATATCATCTTAGTTTGGATGAAATATTTAGAAAAACTGGATTTAAGAATAGCGTTGCATTGTGAATAATTGAGGCTTTGCAAAGAGGAGAAAACATTTGAAAATGAACATACGTGAATGAGGAAGAGCTGCATCTCTGTTTCTGCGATTCTGCGACCAAGACACTGCCGTGGGCCGAACCCAAAGCCCAGACTCCTGAAGTAATGGCTCTCGTTTCTAAGCCACCGAGAGGGCCGGTACTGCTCTGGATGTGGGAAGACCCGATGATCACGACCCATAGCGTAGAGACCCAGCTGAACTAATGTCTAATTAAAAAAGAATACATGCAGAACACCCAAAAAACTTTTTTTTTAATATGCAGTTCATCAATCAATTTAGTCATTTCCATCAGTTATGGGTTCACACTCACCCCGGATGGGATGTGATAATTTTGAATGACAATATCTTCAGTGATGTATCTCTGCAGACTTACTGCAACAGGATGCAACCTTAAAAAAAATGTATGAATATTATAATTTTCCATTACCAATAAATGTGACTAAATCGCTATATGGTAGCTCCACATACCTCAGAGTTTCCTTCAAGGCTCCTTTAAGCAGAGGAACCATTTTGAGCATCTGCACCATGTCTCCTTTAGAGGCCACACGAGCAGCTGAGATCTCCGCCCGGATCTCTTCTTGCAGGTCTGGGTGTCGAGCCAACTCATACAGGGTCCATAGCAGCGTGATAGACGTCTGACACACAGTCACACGTCTTACAATTATAAAATCGTTTACAAATGCGTTAAACACATTAAATTGAGCATTAAGGTTTATAATTTAGCATACAGTGTCTACTCCTCCAGCCATCAGCTCTGTGATGCTTGCTTTGATGTCTTCAATAGACAGCTTGTCCAGCATGAGAAGGCTGGCCAGCACGCCCGGATACTTCCCATCAGCTTCAGGAGTTTTCCTCAGCTGCCTATAGATATTCTGGATACATCGGTCCGCTGTGTTATTAAAGAAATCAGGGATACTGTTAAGACGCTAATCTGGACTGGTTTAATATGGAGCTTTTTTCTTAATTTCTTTTTCAATTTTGTCTTGTTTTCCTGTAAAAATGTAATGACTTTTAATTAAATTATTAAAATGATTAAACCATTTGTAATATTTGCTTTTTCATACCGTACTAAATGTTGTTATCTTAATGTTTAAATAAATGCCAATAAATTAACTAACTAACTAAAATGTTTAATTTGATAACTGTCAATGTACATATTAAGCATACACATGAAAATCCGAAATACAATTTTTTTAAATGTTTGATATTTTATGTTTTTGTTTATTTATTTTAGGTATTTTTTAAAATAACATTAACATTTTATTATTTTTTTTGTTTATGTTTATTGTTTGTCAAATATTTATTCTTGAGTTTTACATTTTATTAATCAATAAGTAGTTTGTCATGATTAGATTAGTGAATTGTGAAATAACCTTAAATAAACTTAGTTAACTAACTAAGTTTAAGTACTTCATTCAAGTTATATTATCTAAAAATAATTCTTATATTGTTTTAAATGTTTTGCAAGGCAAAAATATTTAATTACAAATAGTTATATTGTGCAGTCAAATTGGTCAGCAAGCATTTATCTTTGTGAAGTTAACTAGGGAAATTTTGATTAAGCTAGTTAAGCTAGTTGAAAAACCTGGTGAAGGAAGCAGCATGTGAAAGGATTACGTCTCATTTTGTCTGTTGCTGTTTTACCCTGGTTGAAGATGCCATCCCAAGCGTCTATGTGATCCTTCCAGATTTTGGCCCCCAGGCGACGGAGCAGAGCCGGTGGGAGATACAGCATGGGCGAGGTGGTCTTAAACATGAGGGTGATACAGTCGATGAAATGCTGGGCGTCTGGATCAATGTAGTCTAACAGTAGACCCAAGCGTTCCCCGTACAACACCACACTCACAGCTGACAGAAAGAGACAGATGTTCCAGACTACTGTAAATTGTATGATTTAGCAAAAGTAAAACACGTACGCTAAAATCACAACTTACATTCCAGTGCATACTTGAAGAGCTCATGGGACAGATCTGTGGTCCATTCATTCTGTCCACTTCTCTCAATCTTCCTATGAACACGAGCTACAAAGTCCTGACCGACTTCATCCAGCAGAGGCACAAAGTTGCCCTGAACCTTTGGAGAAATGACCTCCCGGTTTAAAATGATCCTATTATATTTCCAATCCTCTCCATCTCTGCGAGAAACCGATCGATGTGTTAAAAAGCATTTAACGAGAAAGGCATTTATAGCAGATATTTGGACAGAGATTTCTTACTTGAGTAGTACACCATATTTGCGGTTCCTGTAGTCCCTGTAGGAGGTCCAGGCTTCCACCCTGAGTCTCTTGGGATAATGACCCTCGGCTTTAAACAGGATAGCAGCATCTTCAGGTTTGATGATGTTCACACTTTCATAGTATCCAATTTTTTCCCTGTAAAATGTAAAATGTATTTGGTTGCCGTGTCTCATTGGAAGGCTATGTGCTCCAGAGTTCGCATTTGTAGGCCGTATACCTCATTATTCAAGGTTTTATTTCAGAAAAGCAAACGTTACATTTCAAGATAAGAATGAAACTACAGTGGTAACGTCCTAATTAATTTTATTATGATTTTTAAACTGAAATTAGAGTGCCTCGATGACAAATGCAGCCCACTGTAGATGCATGGTTGCCACACACTTTTGTGATTTAATTTGCATGAGTTTTTCAAGTTTGTGATTACTGGATTATGATTTTTAAAATAAAAATGTACTCAAGAAGAGCAAAGGAAAGCCAATTAAATATTTTAGAATTAAGCATATATAGAAAACATTACAATTTTTTACTACTTTACATTTCTTTATTTTCTTACAGAATACATCTCCAACCTCAAAATGACATTTTACCTGTAAATAGGACCGAACATATTGAAATTGTGCACCATAATCCGATGAATATTCCTGAATCCATCCATTTTCCAGAATGTATAGAGATTTGCCAGACTGTTCTTCCATAGTCCAGGTATCTCATTGTACGGTTGAACTGTTGAGTTGTCCCTGGGAAAATGCGCTTCTCTAACAGCAGGTACATTTCCTGTGTGATCGGTTCTTACCTGAGACAGTTCCTTTAGTGTGGACAGAAGCAGTGTCGGACGCCTGCTCAGACTCCACCTGGCCATCACACACACTCGCTCGCTGCCTCTATCTGTTCTTTGTAAGTCTAAGGGAAAGCTGGATTTGGTTTTTATATGACCTCCTACTCGCATGTCAAAGATGATATAGAAGTGCATCAAGGACATATGCTTAGACCGCCCAAATTCTCCACTTGAGTTTCATCAAAAAATTTAGATTTGGATGAAGAGACACAAGCCATATCTAGGAGCAGAACATCATAATTGGGCCAGTAAACCAATGTCTAGTAACCACCTAGGACAACTTCAAATGTATAGCAGCAAACAATCATCAAAGGCATCTAATAGCATTGTAAAGATGGGTTTGCTAGAAAAACATAAAAATGTATTTTGTAAAAATAAGAATGTAATTAAAACAACTACACTGCAAAAGGAGCATGTGGTGAAATAACCTTGCAGTAGTTTTCTCTATAAACATCTGTACTTGGGGTCAAGGTCAGGTGAGGTTGAAGATCAGATCCCAAAAAAAAACACAGCCTTGTGCAACAAGGTTACAGACCAAACCACAAACACAGACCTCAAAGATACAAATTTAGAGTTCAGATGTAAAAACCCTCTGAGTTGGACTTCTTTTCTTTTAAATGAGCATTTTTATAAGGCTTTTAATGGTTTTTGCCTTTAAATCGATTTTTAGGGCAGAATGTGTTGAAGCAAAATTATTTGATCAATGTATTCTATGTTTGGAGGGCATTCACTTAACATCATTACGTTTTGCATCTGAACTCTTCTAATATAAACATTAACAGCTAGTGGAAAAAGCAAAGATCTAAAACTGATACTTAATTTTTTTTATTTAAAAAAAATCTAATAAATCAGTCATAAATAGATTTTAAAAAGTACAAAAACATATTTACATGTGTAAATATGTGAATTTAAATGCTTTGAGGACACAACACAAAATCATTAACACATATGCAAACAACAGAAGTGACATTGAAACAACCATGGAAATAAAAATGAACCATAATTACTATTTATTAACTTAAATATTCATGTGTAAACCTTTAAAATATATTATATATTTTTCTTTGATTGCAGTCAACCATTACAAAGTCATTTTTAAACAGTGCTCATGATGTCTTGAGGAGTTTGATGAGTGTTTCCAGCTTCATGGCTGTGTTTAAATCTCCCTTTACTCTCAGTCGCCCGCTGCTGTAGGCGGCAAACGGCCTCAGGTCGCCCTGGAACATGTCCAGCAGATCCCTCTCGCTTATCAACAGAGAAACATCCGGCTCTCCTGGCAGGACACCCACACCACATGCTCCACAACCTTAATACATAAACATATAAAACGCTAAAGCAGCATTCAGAGGATTTCACTATTAGATACAAAACTGTCTGGAGATGATTCATTCTTCATTGGGACTATCCATCCGATTTCTGTTCTTACCTTGTGTCAGATCCACATAGTAGTTGTTGGTTTGTCCAGAATCAGTGGAGATGTGAAAGTGATAACAGGCTCTGATCTGATGAACCAACTCCTCAGACAGCACAGATCTGACCCGATCCAGGAGTTCCTCAACACCGCTGTATCTCGCATCTGAGACTGGATCTGAATTCAGCTCATCTGCAAAACTCACTGTATCTGAAAGAAAACACAAAATGGGACGTTATATCATGTTGTCTTCATTTTAATCCAGATTTATAAAAATGTGGACTATCACCTTTACTTGTGTGAGATGCAGTCGTCTGGCTCAGGAAATGCATGGCGAGCTGTTGGATTGGCCCGGTCAGACCTTCTAACCCGGGGACAGATGGGGGCATAATTAAGGGCCCTGACTGACCCCCATCTGGCTCCCGGAGCACACCCTCCAGCATGAGCTCCACGCGGTCCACCTCCAAACCCCACGGCTTTGTCATCTCATTCATGTCCATCTGGGTCAGACAAGTGTGTTCAAAGAGAAGAATAAATATCGAGAACATTTGCTTTTGGATGAAGTATACCTTTAAATAAAACAAATATCTCTCACCCCGAGATGGTCTCCAAGTTTGATTCTCTCCGTCTGTATCTCCCTCAGGGTCTTTTTGCTGAGGCTCTGCATCATGGCGTTCTGTGCTGTGAGTCGAGTGGAGGCGTTCAGATCCTGCACGGCCACCACTGACATCACTGGACTCCATATCCGGAACTGAATATCTGCTCCGACCGACACCAGACCACCATCTTTAGTAGTCACCTGATGGTAGAAAGGAATATCATTATATTATGAATCTAGACAGTTGCCAGTCTAACCGATCTGAGATCATGCTATGTGTAACTTTTAGTGTTATAGATATAAACTGGTTTTACATGGATTGTACCTTGCAGGGTGGAATATTAAAAGCTCTGGTCCGCAGGTCGACTCTCTGCCACTGGTCAATCAAAGGCAGAACCAGAACCACCCCTGGACCTTTAGGTGGACGGATCCGACCCAGACGAAAGACAACTATTCTCTCATAGTTTGGTACAACCTTTAAAACAAACCATCCAGATATAGGAAAGCTTATGAAGGTGACCAGGAAAACCAGGAACGTTACAATCAAGTTGCAAATCCAGGACAGAATTCCTTGGGATTTATCTGAAAAAAGAGATATTTCTGTTTATGCAATGCAGAGAAAAGAACAGTTATAAAATGACTTGTCCTGTATACATCTTATAATTATCTAATACACTTGCACTAAAACAAACTGTAAGATCGTGTGTTACCAGTGTGTGTTCAGTTAGTTACCTGTGAAGTCATTTTGAGTGATTTTAGGCACATAATCAAATGAATGTCCTCTCTGATCATACTGACTGTGAGTGAATGCAGCCTGTGATGATGAAAACAGTCCCGGTGTTTTACTGCATCCATCTCTCTCTGTCAGTAACTGATACTCATAATCTGTAGACTTCCCAAACATTTTCACGCAGTGTTCGATTAAATCGGGGTTTTGTGCGTGATTATTGTAATGTTATTTCGTGCTGAAACGGTGTGTTTGACCGCCCCCTCCACCCGTAGTAAGAAGATCAAAACAAACATCACTTCCGCGTTTTGGAGCGTCAAGCGTGACGTCATGTAGTGTTGTCATGCGCAATTGCGCCCTCTAGTGTCACGGAATAGCAATCTTAAATTTTTGTTTAAACATTTCCTAATTTACTCACTTTTTAGCGGTAAATTACTTACTTTCTTTACTTGAACACAAACCATAATATATATATATATATATATATCGGTCAGTTCACATACATATAGCACCAGTCAAAAGTTTAGACACAATTAACAAAAATGTTTCTCACGATCTTAAAAATCTTTTAATTTAATTTCAATCTTTGAGATAACTTTGGTAGGCGAACATGTAACTGTGCTTATTTAATTTATTTAATTAAAAAACTAAAATGTTATTTAAATAAATATCTTATTTGGAGCAAATAAATAATGAAATCATAGATAGCCATTTCTTCGGGCTATTTAAAAAGCTTCCCAGGTTGAGACCTCAAAAAGATAAATGTCAAGAGTATGATTTGCCAAATTCTAGAAAAAAGGGTGACTACTACTACTGAAGATGATCAGATATAACATAGTGTTTATTTATTTTGGATGTTTTTACATAATTCACAAAGCCAGTTAATAAATATCTTCTGAAGTAAAACAATTATTATTTTGAGCTTATTTACCAAAACTGAAAGCCATAAGATCACTAAAATCAAATATAGCGATGTTGATAACTTGTTGATGTTGATATCAAATTGGTTCTTGTGTGAATAAAGCAAACAATGAAGAACAAAGCAAATACATTTATTTATGTGTCCTACAAATTAGAGGCATATCATTCAACTTTTACCAAAAGTAGATTCCACTTTTAGGAAGTGTATTTGTTAACAGTTGCTATCAAACTTTGATTTTCATCAAATATATAGCCAAATATATTACATTATAATGGCATTGGAAGGCAAGTTGTATTCTCAAGATGAATAACAGGCTGTGACAAATATCTAAGACTCCACATAATGGAGATGCGTAGAATTATGAGCAATATTACAGGTATAAAAACTAGATACAAAGAGACATAAAATAAACAAACTATGCAAAATAACAATGTGATCTACAGTATATATACATATGAGCTTTATAGCATTCAGGCATTCATTCATTGGCATAGTAACTACTATGGCAGTAAAGCAAAGCACCTAAAATCCAGAGGATTTAACAGTGTGTCAGTTTTTGAACATATCACACAGGAGTTTCTCCATTGGCGTGTTCCCGATGGTCCTCTGGAAGAAAAGCTGCTCGATTCTCTCTGAACTCACAAAATGTAGAGACGGTAGAAGAAGCAACAATCTGCCAAACCTGAGAAAAGAGACTGATGTCAAATATTGTGTATTTTTTACCTAGATTTTAATTTCTTTATGCAGGTGTATGTTTGTATATGTGTGTATTCACTCACCTGGCGACCTGATTGGGATATAGAGTGTGTGTATGCTGAGCTAACAGCACCTGCGATTGATCTTGTAGGTTCTCCACCTGTTCTGGATCTTTTAGTCCTCGTGTTTCTGTTACAGAAAGGGAACAGTTGTTCAGTCAGAAGTTAACTCTGACTTTTCTACCGATTCATTGTAGTATATGGCAGGGGTCTTCAACCGGCGGTACTGCAGGGGATCCGCTAATTAATGTTGGATCATTAATCATTTTTATTAAAAATAAATTTGAATCTATAATTTGAAAATATACAGACAGTGATGCATGTACAACAACAATATACTTCTAACTGTCTTAAAATAATATAACTAGCGTAATATGATTGGTTTCTATTAATATCAGAGGCTATGTTTCACACATTTTGTATCAGGGGGTCCCTGCCCCATGTCTCTATCACTTAAGGGGTCCTTGACCGGAAAAACGTTGAAGACCCCTGGTTTATGGTATTTAAGTATTTAAGGACGTGGTAAAAGAGAGGAAACACACCTGACTTAAACAGAACGATGGCTTTCAAGCACGCAAACTCAGTCGGATCCACTTGCAGCGGTTTGAATCGGCTAAACACTTCTTGTAGGAGCCTCAAATCTGAGGCAGATGGGCTGTTCTTGCCCTGTCCTGGGGGTGAGAGATCAGGAAAGGACAGCAGGGGGCAGTTATCCAGGGGTAAAGACCACTGAATGGCGCATAGAAGAAAGAGTTCGCTCCACGCTTCCTCAAGAAGAATCACCTTAAAACACAGAGAGAGAGGTGCTTTGTATAACCTTACAGTATATAAATCTTCTGGTTTGTCTGTTTACTTTTATACAGTACCAGTTAATAGTTTGGAAACATTTAATCGCTGGTGTTTAGACTTCTTCCACATTTTAGTATAGTAGTAAACTCGTCAAAACCATGAAACAACACAATTGCAACTGTGGGAATTACGTTGTGACTAAAAGCATCCAAAATAAATGAACACTGTGTTATATTTTGGCATCTTCAAAAGTAGTCACACTGTGTGTTGAATTTGTAAAATCATAATCTTGACATTTTATCATTCAGATTCTCGAAGTCTCAACATGAGAAGCTTTTTAAACAACACTGAAGACATTTCTGTCTTTTGGCTGCTTTTTATTCATTTTTTATTATAAGTTATTAATTTAAAAACAATTTGTAATACAATTTTAGTTTTTTAATTAAAGAAATTAACATATTGGCATTGAAATATACACCTTCAGGTTAAAACATTTTTTAAATCATGAGAAACATTTTTTCAATTGTGTCTGAACTGTTGACTGGTACTGTATATTGTTTATACTGTTTTTTTAACTAATGTTATTCTGTACGGGTTCATATAATTTGATGTAAATTGCGTAAATACGACAAAAAACAAAACACAGAAAGATGTGAACTCAGGTCGGCTGGTTTGGATAGCGACAATTAATGTATTAGCCAGCCAGATTAACACCAAATGTGATTTTTTTTTTTTAGGAAATTAGTTTATTATTGATAATCATTATATTGATTATAAGACTACAGAGTGTGAATTTACTGAATGACAGTAATAACTGACAACTGCAATGCTGGAATTTCCCAGAGAATTGGTAATATAGTGAAACTAGGGACATAATGGTACTCGGTCGACTCTTACCTGGTCTCTGAAAGGCAGGTGGGAAAACACTGGCAGGTTCTTGGCCCATTTAACAGACATGAAAAGCAGGCGGGCCGAGGTCTCGTACACACTTTCTGGACCCCGCGTGGGGTAGAGAGCACTGCCGTACTCTGGAGAACTCCTCTCGGGTTCATTACTAGTCACATCAATGTTTTCATCCTCTGCAAAGAGACGATCAAAATATTATAAATATGTAACATTTATTCCCTTTCATGTGATTTTAAACCTGTATGACTTTCTTTCTTCTGCAGAACACAAAAGAAGATATTTTGAAGAGTGTTGGTAACCTAACAACATTAACCCCCATTGACTTCCATTGTATGAACGCAAAACCACATTACTCAAAATATGCGTGAAAAAATATCGAGACATTTCTCAAAATGTCTTATTTTGTGTTCTATAGAAAAAAAGAGTCATATACAGGTTTTAAATGACATGAGGGACAGAATTTATTTTTATGTGAACTATCCCTTTAAGAAGCTCAGCAGCTTTGCAAAACAAAGATAAATATTTGGTCTGGTTTAAGATCATCACAGGATTAGTTTGCTCCTTACCGTCCTCTGGCTCCAACTTGGCGCAGGTCTCAGCCGTCATGAGGCTGGCCATGAAGCGATGCCCATTCTTTGGACTGCTGGAGTGTTGGTTGGTATCTGTGGAGCTGATGATGGAGTTGATGGAAGAGCCCAGCATCGGGCGGTTGATGACAGAGCATGTTGAAGAGGATGTGGGCTCCAGCGTGGTGGCCAGGTGCTCTTTATCTTTGTCAACATCCAGCGCGTCCAGCCTGACCTGAGCGGTACTGCGGGGCTGACGTTCATTCTGAACAGCTGAAAGGAGATGATGGAGAATGTGAGAAGACTGAGATGAGAAAGAAGGATGTAAAAAAGAAGAACCTGTTTACTCACCATCCTTGTTCATGCCAGCCTGAAGGCATTTCTTCAAGCGACAGGCCTGACACTGGTTGCGATGGGCTTTATCCACGGGACACATGCCTGTACCAGCCTGACATCTGAATATTACAGTCACATGTTAATGTTTAAGTTTTGCGTTTCTGCTTTTAAATCTTTAATATGTGAGTTGTTCTCACCTGTAGATGAGTCTGCGTCTCACGCTACGCTTGAAAAAGCCACTGCAGCCGTTACAAGCATATATGCCGTAGTGTTTCCCACTGCTGGTGTCTGAACAGACTTTGCAGAGGAGTCCTGAGTTCAGCAGCTTGCCAGGAGCAGGACTTTTACCTTCGAAAATAAAGAAAACTGTTATTCCGGTTCACAATTTCTAATTTGGAATTCCATCATCTCTTCGTATTTCATACTTTTTGACCTATACGATCTACACAAGATGCTTCAAAAGGTTCTTCACAGCGATGAACCATTTTTGGTTCCTCAAAAAACTTTCTGTCAAAGATTCTTGAAAGTACGATTTAATACCTTTTTATAGTCTAAATAACCTTTTTCACTACAAAGAACTGTTTGTAAAACATGTTGAAGGTTCTTTGTGGAACCATTTAGCCAAAAAGTTCTTCTATGCCATCATGGAGCACCTTTATTTTTAAGAGTGTAAAGTGTCAAGACATTGCCTAAATATACTGTATCATGTTTGTGAAGATCATATTTTAGACGATTTGGTAAAATGGTAAAATTTAAAAATACAAATACAAACGTTTTCGGAACGTTGTGCACAATGTTTTTATTTATTGAAACAAACACTTATGAACATTAATTCATAATCGCAACTGCAAAAGTCTTTGAAACTTGTTGCATTTCACTACAAACAACATTGAAGAAGAAATTATAACTTACCATCCTGACTGTCATCTGTAGAGTTGCTCCTGGAAGACTCTGAAGATGATGAAAATGGTACCATGGATATTTCAGACATTGGATCCTCCATACTGCAGAAGTTCCTGAAGTGTGTCTTCCAAATGATCTGTTTCCAGAAGTTTGTTTGGGATCCTAGAGCTTCCACAACGTGATAAATCGTCCACCAATATCTGATGTCTCTTCAGTAAAGGTCCTTCACTGAACTTTCTGGTCCTGATGGAGACCCAGGGTTGGATTCAGGATGTCTCTGTCCTGTCTGTTGGTTTTATAAAGTTGCAGTTGGGATTGTGTCTCTGGATGCTGGACAGTGAGTGACTGGAAGTCTGCTGTGGGCTCCCTAAAGGAAGACAAGGGGATTAGCAGCAAGCGCTGTGTAAGCAAGTGCCTATTTGTCATCCCTCTTAATCTTTACTGTCCATCTAGGGGTGGATCAATCAGTCACACTCAGTATTAGCTCCATCCACAACAAGTGTGCAGAGAAAAGAATAAACAAAAGGATTTGGCTCGAGTCATATCACTCTGCCTTTCTCAAAAATGAGTGGTCAGGGTTTCTTTGGCATCACGCCTGGCAGTGGTCAACCATCTTATTGATTTTTTCAATAAGTTTCAGAAATCAGAATAAGAATAAGAGATTAAGATTAAGAATAAGAGATTTCTCACTTACAAATGAGTATTTTTATCACTTCACAGATATCATATAAATGTATTTACATATATATCACAACTATATAACAGTAAAGTCTAAGATAGTTAAAATTTGAATAATCTAGTAGGTTGATTGGCTATGAGATGAATCAAAACAGATTTCACCTAAAATGTTAAACCCACACATCTTCACAGGAAATGAATTATAGTCCAATGAATACAGGCTTTAGAGAACATCTGCTCTGAGATTCCTCGCTAAAGTTTTGTGTTACAGTATTTCATCATTATTTAATCCTCAACTGTCCACCCATAAAAATGAGGCAATGCTAATCTGCCTTGGCTCCAGTTACCCAAATCTGCTGGATTTAAATCGTGTCGTTACTCAAAAAATGATGTCCAGTAATGTTTCCGACAATGATTGACTGTGGCATATTTACATATAAGCATACTTAAATCATTTCAGAGCAGCTGACAAACAACATGAATGTTTTTCATGATGTCATAATGATTTATACGAATATATAAGGGAAAGTGTAAGTTTTGGGCGTGTTTATTTTAAGAATATTACAAGAATATTTTAATGTTACATTTTATCACCTTTTAGCTTTCAGCTCTCAAATTGTGTGCAAAACAATTATAAAACAAAGTATTTATTATTTTTATCATTATAATTATTATATTCTCTACATTAACTATAAAGGGTTGATAGGCCTATGTTAAATAAAATAAAATAAATACAAATAAAAATTTGTATTTTATAGAATAGTAAATTAAGTGCTAAACTTGTAATATCAAATAATATAATATTCAAACCATTTAACTAACTGTAAAGATTATTTATTATTTGTTGTGTTTTTATATGTCTTTACACATGTATTTCTTTATTTAGTGTGAAGTCATGCTGATTTAAACACTTTTTGACATTTTGACATGAATTTTCCAATCAACCTGAAATCACTATATTTTTATAGACCCTTGCTTTTTATTCACTAAAATCTTTACTGTATAATTGTAACTTTATAACTAGAATGGCCATGTAGAGCACAATAACAGTATTGTACTTAAAAAACTATAAGATACTTGCCATAATAATATGTAAAATAAATGTAATGCATAATTACTAAAATTAGCTAAACATTTTAGTTATTTTTTTATTTGATGCCACTTGTGTCTCTTTTCCATCCATTTTTGTGTGTGTCTGTTAGGTTTGTAAATATAGCTAATATCACCTAAACACCTTTGTATATAGTAAATCACAACATGTCATGTCAATGCACAAGTCAGACAAATAACAAACAACAAATGTTAACTCTCCCTAACTCACCTTACCCCTAACCAACACCCATTTCAAATCAACTAAGCGGCTTATCCTACCATAAAACGTGTTCTCTCAAGATAACAAAGACCTCGAGTTAAAAAAGGGGGAGCGGGCAAAGACAACAATTAGCTGCTTGTGAGGCTACGGGTCGAGCCCGACTCCTCACGGTGCCATATGGTGGCTGCTCTCTGGATCCAGCTCTGCCTAATAAGTGACCCTGCCTGATTTACTGCTAATTAGTGAGCTGAAGTCAGCGATTTGCCTTTTTCTTTTGATTTGTGTATCTATCTTATTAAGATCTTAAGCAGTGTGAGGTCACACACAAAAGCCGGACGGCAGCACATGCCATCTCACCGGTCTGTGCCGCGCCGGAGGGTCTTTAATTGGAGTCGTGAGCACAACAGGTGGCTGGATTGCTCATAAACACGAAACCGCAATTAAGTGACCTTTTAATTGTCAAAACATTTGCTTTGTTTGAAAGCACCAGACTGTGCCACAGCATGCTGTTCAAACAGGTATAGCAACGTTCATACAACGTTGACGATTGGTTTGTATCAACTCCACAAATAAATAACCAGTAGACAGCGTGTAGTCTGATGAAGAGATGATCTCTGTGAACCAAAAATCCTCCTTAATACTCAGTTGGCATTAGACTGGTGTCTTAATGCTGCTGACAGAGCCCTCTCTGTTGACCTAAACTAGTGTGTAAAAAGATTACGGCCCCCCGATTAGGTTGGGGGTCTTTTCTTGGGGAGCAGACGGAGCCGTTTCAACTCTGAACCAGAGACTCGGAATTAGTTCTGTCGCAAGAAAGGCCTTAAAACAAACTTACTTGCCAAACCATAATAGCATTACCTTTTTACAAGACTTTTTGTTGCTTAACTTGTTGGGTTTTGATTTCTAGGTAATGCATGTATTGATCAAATGTGCAGACTAAATGGATGAAAGCATCTGCCAAATGCATAAATGTTTCTTTAGCACAGTGAGCTTTACGTTAGTGCAAATGTTATGGGTTCAAAACCCAAGGAACACATGAGCTGATAAATTAAATGCACATCACTTTGGATAAAAGTGTCGACCAAATGTAAATGTTTTGGACGGTACAGTCATTTGTAATTTGCATACAGCTTTATAATATTTATATTTGCTATATTAACAATTTGATGTTTTCACAAAACAGGCAGTAAAGTACTCGAGGTTGTGATATAAATATAGTTTTAAAACGGTTAGTTTTAGTCAACTAGTTATAGTGAAAAACTCATTACAGGTCATAGGTTTTTGTACAAACATCTGTAAAATGGCACATTTTTAGTACAGCAGCAACCTTTTTTTGTTAAAAAGAAACAAAAATCAGTTATTGACCAAGTTTGTAAAAAATCTGATCTCAGTTTGATGTCATTTGACTCAACCACATAAAGTTATGTTTGTAAAGTAAACTTTAATTTTTTGTATTAAACAGAGATGACATTAGAAAGGCAAAAAAATATTCACAATAAATTAAATAATATTGAAATTAAAAGAATAAATAAAATAATATGTTAACTTCCTGTTATTCTTTGCATTTAAACGGGAGTTTAGGAGTTTAGTGTGCCTGACCCGTATGCGTCAGGCGTCAGTAAGTTGTGTCTTGTCCCTTTTGCATTCATGGTTGGCATTGTGTTAAATTAGAGAATGGAACATGAGTGTCAAAACATGTGAGTGATTATCCAGAACAAAAGCTCACTGCATGACACATTCCTGTTGATGTCATGTGGCACTGACACACCTGAGCCAGCGCAAACCAACGGCAGGTCGGCATTATCCGTGTTTATGTAACTAGCAGGTGGCAGTAACGTGTAATGTTCCTAGTGGCTTTTTAGGACAAGACTTGCTTAGATGAGCAGAGCAGAGATTACAATAAAACAAAGAGATTATTCTGTTCTAAAAATAACGGGAATATTATAGACTTATGACTGATAAGATTTACAAGCCAGTTAAACCATTAAGGATCATTTCAGGTCAAGGCTAGTTACTAGACTTTACATTTAGTAAAGCATACTTTACATTTACACAGATGCTTTTATTCTTCACAATCAAACCCATGACCTTAAACCCATTATAATCCAGGTTCATTTTACAGGTACTATGTGCAGGTTACATCAGTTAAACTGGTCAAGCAGATACCATAACATCTGTAATCTGACATGTATTCACCACAGAGCCCTTTCATTTTACAGGTATACTGTAGCACATCATTCGTGGGACACATTTAATGCGTTTAGAGTCTGATCTGTGCAGTGCTGACAGTGTAACTTGTCTGGTGTTACATAACCATGTGTCTGTGTGCCCGCACCAGCACTGAGAGATTAGACTCTTTATACGTCAAGAGAAAGCTGTTGATGTAAGTCAACCTGAGCACAAGACAACGTCTATGAGATCTATACATCTAGCTGTTTGTTGATCTATCTATCCATCCATCCATCCATCCATCTATCTGTCCATCCATCTGTAATAATATCTATCTATCTATCTATCTATCTATCTATCTATCTATCTATCTATCTATCTATCTATCTATCTATCTATCTATCTATCTATCTATCTATCTATCCATCTATCCATCTATCCATCTATCCATCTATCCATCCACCCACCCACCCACCCACCCATCCATCCATCCATCCATCCATCCATCCATCGCTTACAGAGGAACATGTAAGTGTAAGGTTGTGGGTGTGGCACACATCGTTGTGCCTCGAGCACCGCCTGACCTAGATCTCTGACAGTAAACAGATGCCGCGCAGGCCGAAACGCTGCTGCCATCAGCAGAATCGGCGCTGCAGGGCGGATCACTGTCAGATTGCTCCTGTCCTGAGCCTCCTGATGAGGATCAGACTGCTGAGAAGATCCAGCAGCACTTAAACAGAGCCATCACGACTCGAAAACATCGCCGAACCAACAAGCCATAAAATCAGAAAGATTTCGGAAAAATTTATTGAAAAGTTTGTCTGAAATGTACAGTAACACCATGAAGGGTCAAACCTTTAAATAAACAAATAAATAGATACAATAATGGTACCACGATACTGAACTACCTTTTTATCTTTAACTAATAATCCAGGTTAATTGCCTGTATTAGATTTTAACAAAACATTGCTAGAAAAATGCATGTTATCATTTTGCAAAAGTAAATAAACCCAATAAAGGACTAAAAATGCAATAAAATAAAGTTATTTAAATTAATTATATATGGATTAATAATAAACACACAATAATTATTAACACTTATGAATAAATAATAATTATAATTAATATTATTTTATATATTCAATTAAAAAAAAATTATACTATTAATATTTAGCACAGTATACAGTGCAAAAGTAATACAACATAACACATATGTCTAAGCTATTGAAGAATAACAAAGTCACTGTAAAAAAAAGCACAACTGACAATATCTCCTTAATATCTATTCACTTACAGTGACAGCTAAGCATCTCTTAAGTCATAAACTGGAAAACACCTTTCACAAGGCTATTTATTTATTCGGTGTTTCTGTGTGTGTGTATTTTTCAGGTTTTACCATAGTACCTGTGGGACAGTTAAAGAAAAGTATATCACTGGAGAATAAGGTATGTGTTTTTATGTGTATCGGGCAGGTGAAGGGAATGACCTTGAGAGCATATTGACATAAGTTCTCATCTCTAGCATCACATAAGGAGCTTTGTGTATAATCGCTTTGAATGACAGCTGTTGTCAAAGAGTGAGACTACTGTAACATTGTGTGCCTGCAGAAGTGTTTTATTATGATTCTATTATATTTTCTTTATGGCCACCCATGATAGCAGAAGGAAAGTACATTCAGCAGTATTACTAAGTAGACACTTGTGAGTCTTCAACAAAAACAAACTGTATAAATAATGAAGCTAAACACTAAAACTTGGGAAAAGCAAGTGTGATTATTTCAATATAAAAAATGATTCAAAAATCATCATCAAACTAAATGAATGAATGAATTAATTTAATGAATTGTAAAGTATTTCTTTGACTTTAACTATGTGACTTTAAAGTGAAACAATGTAACTGTTGTCCTTCTTTAAAATATGGATTATAGCAAACAGTTGTCAATACTAACATCTAAAAATAAAATAAACTAATAAGTAAACTAATAAGTAAACTAATAAGCCCTAAAATCTGTTTACCACATTGAGTAGACAAACCCTAATGCCTCTATCATAGTGGAAGGAAGCTAAAGACTTATAAATCTATGACTCATCGTGATTAATCTTTGTGTTCGGGATTAAACACATAAATGGACACAAGCACCGTATGTTGCCTGTGGTTATGTTCAGCTCATATGACAGGGCTTCTGTGGAAAAGTTGGCACACATCAACACGCGTAGTTTAAGCATTAATTAACTAATGCGATCATTAACTAGATTTCCGTTAGAGAAATTGCGAGTTGCTTGCCAAGTTCCAACAATTTGGCGGGTTTCATGCAACGGTGGATAATTTCTGTTCAGAAAACCTAATTATTATGTGAATATGAAATTTCAAAATCATTTAAAATGATATTTTATCATAGGTACAACAGCGATGCATGAGATATTTATTATAATTTAGATGTTTTTTATATCTTTTTTTAATTCAATATTATCAATATTCTTCACTCATATGTACATCTATAAACAAACCAAAGGTTATGTTGGGGTCAGTTCCTCATTCATAAACGCAGACTGGACTTTTTGGTGGAAGTGTGGGTGAACAGGTGGGAATGGGACAGCACCGTTGCCTTCTGGGATTAGCCAATCCCTGCCATCTGCTATCAGCAGCATAATCTCGTCAATGAGAAAATCAATTGTCTAAGTAAATATCAAAGGCACGTAAGCTCATTTTGGTGAGTAACTTAAACATTAGTAAGATTTAAGTTAAAAGACCATGTTAGTGCTGAGCAAGACATAGAGAGGCTTAATTATTCGATGCGACTGGAAATTTTTGCTGAATCGCCAAAACATGATCGTGAATTTATAGGACCCAAAACTGCTGTTGATGCGAGTGTAAAGCTGTTCATTGATATATATATATCTGTAATATGTAATGTGTAGCTTTTTAGTATACAGCTACGCAATAAACAACCTAAACCATCTAACAAAACAAGCTTTGCGTTGTATCATCTAAATGAACTGTATGATCATACTTAATATTTGGTTATGCCAATATAAATGTTTTAATAGTCAGATCAGATATAAATAGCTTTTTACTGGAACAATTGCACAAATATCACAAGTGTGTTGTGGTATTTCATTTTAATTGATTGAGAAGTTAGGGGTCAATTACATCATAGTAAAATAGTAAAAATTGTATTAAATGTTTTCTACATAAAATCATCCTATATAATGTAAAAAACATACTGTGAAAATATAATCTTGACATCTTTAATAGTGACCGAGTAAGTCAATGTTAAAATTAAAGATTGAAGTCAAACGTTGATGCTCCTAATCTTATAATTACATCTTTAGCCTGGATTTTACAGTCAGGGTCACGTATATTAATTTATTTAAAAATATAAAATAATTATATATACTGTATATATCATCAACAATAGCAGCTAGACATGGCTGTCAGTCTCCTACATTAGCTCATGTGTAAACCCCAGCACAGTTAATAGGATCTGCTGCTGTGGAGCTGCTGAGACAGGATTGGTGTTGTGGTGGCAGGAGATTTCATTAAATGTGTAGGTACTTTACATCAGCTGTTAACCTGATGCTGGAACTCTTCCATCAAAGAAAGAGTCAAGCAATAAGCCTGCTAGTATTATTTAAAAAACCCATGTGCACATGCCAAATCATATACAATTAAAATTCATAAAATCAGCTTACATGATCTTAAAAAATATTTATCAGGTTAAAGTATTAACATGTGCAAATTCGAAAGCAGTATACAGTGCATCCCTGGCACCTTTCTGTATTTACAGCCCATTGTATTCATGTTTACAATAGCCAACAAACAGCGGCTCGGCCTGAATACCCCGCCTGCAAAACACAAGTGAATTGTTTATTGATGTACAATACGATTCTCTTCAAACATTACAAATAAAATAGACTGTATCATTACAGCACATATTTTAGTACCTTAGAAGTTTGCAGCGAAAATCCTCCAGGCGAGGAAATGCCAAATCTGCATTTAATGTTTTTTCTTCATTACTCCACAATCTCTCAGCAGCAGCACATGCTCTCGGCCTTCACAAACACAGAAACGTGTGAAGAACTTACTTAACCGATTATTAATTCTGACTTCTGTCTGTTTTCTCATACCACAATCGAGGGGTCAGATTGGTGGCATCAACATATTCGCCCCACATGGCAACCTCTCCACCAATCACCAGCTTCTTCTGCTCCTCTGTGCCTATACCATTACAATAAAGTCACATATTTAACAGAGAATAACACACATATCCAAAACACACACACAAGCAAAGCACTACAAACCACAACGGCACAAGCATAAAATCTCTTTTAATTCGATTTTTGACTTGCTCAGCCTATGGCTTGTCACCCAGCCCTGTTACCCATCACCAGCTCAACATGCTGCTTCACACACCAGAGAAATTCTGTGGCTGTACTGCGTATGAGTTACGCCAGTCCTGGCCGTAGCTGATGTGGTTGATGTACCAGGGGGCAGAGAGCAGAACCCGATGCCCGGCCTTGGTCATCCTGCTCATTTCAGCTTTATATTTTTCAGGTGTGCCCTTCCAGATCTCCAGAACTGTGTCCTGTGGAATCTGAGACAGGAAACAGTCACAGTCTCGCGTACATTCACAGTGTACATACTATCTGTCTATTGTTATATCAATCAGCATTATCTGCATTTGCGCATTTTCTGGCATTTTTGGCACAAAATTTGAAGAAAAAATGAGACAGGAAGGAGAGGACTTGAACTTGCGCTGCCCATTTGAGCACCAAGCTCAGTGTTAACCACTAAGCCACAGCTCTGAGCTGTTTTAGGTGCGTTTCATTTGACTTATTATTTTCAGGAAGCTGGAAAAAGACACTACAGTTTGGTAATATTGCATGTAGTTTAGTTTAGACTCTTGGTTGACACCTCCTGGTAAGAACATGCAATGCATTGACTGCAACAATAAGTGCTGGGGAAAGTTTTGTGCAAAAGTAACATTCTCACCTTATTTCTAACAGTATGTCACATTTTATTGCATAGTTTGCCTTCCTCATATTATTTGCATGCAAATACGGCATTCGTCCGGAGATGTGACCCAAGACTTAAACCTTGCATTTTTTTCAAATAGTTCAAAAGCAAATAGTTTTAATTGTAAATTATTTGATTCTCACATAGAAGAGCACACGCATTCACACTAAAAAAATGAAAATCCAAGATAAGCTGCAAACTGTAACTTTTACAAAACAACACATTAAACTATAATCAGTTATTAAGCATGTGCATAAAAACTAAGTGTTGAAAACTGATATAATAATAGGGGTGGAAATCTTTAGGTACTACGCGATCCGATTCGATTCTGGGACTCACGATCCGATTCCAAAACGATTCTTCATATAATTTTTGCAAATATGATAAATTTGCATTTTAAATAAATAAAGAGTTTTTATGCTTTTTGTTTATAGTTAGAATCTCTTTGACAGTATTCCCATCTTGAAGTTTAATTTTATTGCTTTTATTTTAACAAAGTTATATTCAGGATGAACAAGTTCTGACATAGAATCGATTCTGAATCTTTGAGAATCGATTCAGAATCGTTAGAGAAAGAATCCTGATGCATCGATGCATCGATTTTTTCTCCCACCCCTATATAATAATGATTTATAATTTGAGCTGTCAGTTTGACGTCATTTGACTTCAATCCACTTAAAGATAAGTATGTAAAGTAACTTGAAATTTTATGTTTCTAACAAAGATGGCAAAAATGACAGATTGCAGCTTTAAGACACAGCAACACAGCAGCAAATCAATCTTTTCACTCTGGTACTTATGTTCTGACCGCTAAAGGCTAAGGGCCGTACATTATAGTACCGTGCCCAGCTGCGGGTGGGTATCGGCAGGTCAAGGTAGAAAGGGGCTGCCAATATGACCTTTAACCCTGCTTTAGTCACCCGTTGCATCTCGCACAGGTAACAGCCCTGTTTCCAAACCTCCACAACATACTTAGATCTGGGCTATGAGAAAGATACCTCCTTCAGGTTAGACTAGTTTTTTAACCGTATATAGTCTTAAATAAATGCAGACGTAGCAGATGTATACTCACTCTCTCATGGTAGTCAAACACGTCCTGCCACACAATGGAGGTTTTGTTGAGAGCAGCGGTCATGTTCATTATTCTGAAGAAACACAATGGGCATGTTAAAGCTGTACATCATGTTCATGAACGTTCCACATGCTTGACGAACCTTTGACTGCTAACATACAGTGTATCACAATTCTACTTACTTCTCCATATAGAATGATTCCAGTTTAGTATAATCCTTCCCAAAGCCCATCTTTTTCATAAACGCTCCCACATCAGGATTAGACGCCCTGTCACACAAAGCAATATCACCAAGCGTTTGGGTTTTTGTAATCAAGCTAAACACAGACAAGAAACTTTTCATTATGTTGAAAACGCTTACCAGCAGCTGAAACTGACCTCGTCCCCTCCTATATGAACATAAGAGTCGGGAAAGACAGACTTCACCTCTTTGAAAATGCGCTCCATGAACTTATAGGTGGAGTTTAGCGTTGGATTGACAGGTCCGAATGACCCAGAGGGCACATCTCCTTTGTAACAAGGTGTCAAAAGATCTGGCTGTCCTAAAAATCAAACAAGAAAACTTGTATAAATGTTTAAAGCTTGTATATTTATTTATATATATTTTCTTTACAAATTAAATACTTTGACAATGAGTAAGTATTGCCAATAACAAGTCTCATTATACTATAGTTCCATCTGGAATAGATTCTGCAGCTGATCATATAGTATCATATAGAGACAAACCTTTTCCCCATGACTGTGTGTGTCCAGGTGAGTCAAACTCAGGTACGACTCTAATGCCCCTCATTCTGGCATGTTCAATCACCCTCATCACGTCTGTTTGGGTGTAGATGTGTGTAAATGGATGAAAAGCTCCCTGGAACCACCAAAGATAACAAAAACTGTATAAATGACATGTATAATATCTATAGAAACAGTAACAACCAATGTTATTTTTTATTTCTAATATCGTGTCCTAACAAAGTGGACTTCAGTGTGGGTGTGGCCAAAGTACAATCATTTTCAAAGCACAATTTTGGTTGAAATGCATTATTATTGTTACAAATGTTTTTTTGGGTGATTTCACAAACCTTATTGCTGAGGTCTGGAAAGCTGAAGCTCTGATATGGGAAAGAAGGGTCGTCCACAATGTGCCAGTGAAACACGTTGAATTTACTGTAGGACATGGCATCCTCCAGGCAAAAATACAGCGTATTATTATTATTTATTACATAACGCATTTTGTTGTTTTTTTACTTAGTGCCCTACAATTAAGTAAATACCCACCAGGGTCTTCAGAATAGCATGTAGAGGTAAATAATGTCTTGAAGTGTCCAGTAAAAGACCTCTGAACGCAAAGCGTGGGAAGTCCACAATCTGTGTTTTATTAATAAAGTACTGCAGAAAGAGTGTAAATGAACAGATTTACTTGCTTTTGTTTGTTGCACTGTTGCTTTAATTTATCACAACCAGATAATGTGAGAATTTCACACAGTACTTACAGAGCCATAATCATCCTGGTACACCAGCTGACTCAAGGACTCCAGACCTGATTTTCACAGTTTAGTGTTTGAAAATTATTTTTACACATATGAAAGACAGCAAGTCTCATTCACTCAATAATCATGTAAACTGATTGTCACACCTCTCAAAGAGCCCCATACTGACACTGATCTCAGCACAGCTTGTCCTTCAGACACAGTCAAGTTATCTGCAAGAAAAAACATGATAAAAATGTCGTAAAAGGTATTAGGAAAATGCAGTGGAACTTCTATGCAGTGTCCCAATATGCCCACTAATGCTATGCACTTAAAGAATGGGAAAGTACATACATTTGAGTGCGTAACAAAAGGAAATGCAAGTACTAAAACATACTGTACTAATGCGTGATGGACGTGACCGTCGTTGCCTTGACGTATGTGATGACTACCAATTACACACAGCTTTTCTTTATTCGTCATTTTTTATATTATTTTTTATTCTATATAATTTCATCGATCGATTCAGTTTATTCATAGTATGCAGTGTATTTCTTTTCTGACATGACTAAAGTAATAGAAAAGTAGACCTCATGATCACATTCAACAGTAAATACTTACAGCTCTCATCTGAATCTTCATCAGGAAAATCATCACATCCACTTGTTTTCACACTCACAGAAACCACAAATGGTTTTGGTTCTGACCACATGTAATGAAACCCAGAAGCTGTTTAAAATAAACATAATATCACTTAATATCACATAATAGTATTATTTAGTTATATTAATCTGATACTTGATCATAGAGATCTATTTCTAAACCCACATGCTTAGTGTGTTAGACAGTTAGAGGAGCAGGAAAACTTGTTTGTGCACATGGCTACAATATTTCTTTGAAAGAATTATCATGTGATGTTCAGGTGATCACTTTCTATTATTTTAATATTTAAAAAAAATGAATTATAGCAAAAGATTTGATTCCGTTTCATATTTATGAAACGTCACAATTGATCAAAAACATTTCTTTTTGATTCGTTTATGAACTATGGAGCCATGAACCGGACAAAATGATTTAGAAGAAAATTATAAGAGGTAATTTACCTAAAATCAGAACAAATAAATAATATATTCTTTTTAAATTATGCATTAATCCAGTATCATTATAACACATTATGCATACGTTTAAACAACATTTTTACAACAGTCGGTGTAAATCTATATACTGTACAGTTAGGAACATAATTTAAGTAACAATGGAAATTATTATATTTAGTCCTAATATATAAGTCCACAAACATTAAAACTGTTAAACACGGAAGCACCTGTTTTTCCATTCATTCTCAATAATACCAACCTGAAGCATCTGTGAAGTCAGGGAATATGATGGAGAAATATCTTTTAAAGGCAGAATCCAGTACAGAGCATCCAGTCTGCGCAGATGAATCCTTTCCATGTGCAAACGAGAATAACTGCGGACTCAACGCGTATCTCTCTGCCGATTCATCAATCTGTTGCGGCAATGGCCACACGCCATTCACCTGCTGCACACTGTGACAAAGATAAACAAACACAACACAAAGCTGCACGTATGTCGGCGTGCGCATCATGTTACTGTTCGGTCAAATCGTGTTTTACTGATTTACACAGACGAGAGCGTTTACAGATGAAAAGCGCTGAAGCGGTCAAATCAAATGTCATGTGACAGCTTGTTTTCAGGTGTGGTCAGCTGACTTGACATGTCAGCTGCGGCGACGCTCATTGGCTCAGTTTGAGTCACGTGGTGTGTCGTGATCGCTATTTCCGGGATGAGTTCTTTATTAAGGAAATTAAATGCACAAAAATATTATGTTTAAGTTACTCAGTTAAGAATGAGTATATTGGCATTTTATTTAAGAATAAAAACAAAAATAAATTAATTATGTTGTTTAAAGCATGCTAATTAAAGGGTCATTCCATCCCAAAATAAAAATTCATCATTTATTCATGTCGTTCAAAACCGGTATAACTTTCTTCTGAAGAACACAAAAGAAGATATTTTAAAGAATTTTGGTAACCAAACAACATTGGCCCCCACTGACTCTTATTGTATGGACAAAAAGCCACTGAGACAAAATAACTCAAAATATCTTCTTTTTTGTTCCACATTATAGAGTGTCATGGTTATAGAGTGTCAGGTTTTGAACGATATGAAAGTGAATAAATGATGACAGGCTATTTATTTTAGGGTTAAATATTAATTTAATATAATACGTTGTTATGCATTAGTGCCTCTAGAGGGCGTGAGTGTACAGTAAAACACTAACAAGGCGGCTGTATTTGTACCTTTGCACACATTTGTATGTTCATTGTTACTTAAATAAATAATAATTAAAATTAAAATGGTGGATAAAAACATGCCAAACTAAGCAGTCTTACTAATTTAATTAACTAATTATCAAGTACGTATTCTAAATTATGATACATTACTTAACTAATTACTCTGTCTGACAGAATACTTATAACATAATTAACATAAATTTGAAAAGTGTTCTAATTATAGTAATTCATTGCCCTCAATCTGCAGTAATGGTGAAGATATATTAATATGTTTTGTGAGCATTGTTGCATAAAAGAAAGCAAATATTATTATATTTCAAACAAACCATGTACAATAATAAAGCTTTGAATAAACAAAAAAGCCCAAACTAAATAGACAAATTCAAAATAAGTTAAATGACATCAAAGTAAAAAAACCTTTGCTTCACAGTCTGACAGGTATAAGAATTGATTTGTTACTGTATATGCAATGTAAGCTGTTCCTTTTTAGTACATTACACAAAATATGATTACACGATAGATTTTCTGACTCCTCACTCCTCCTTCTGTGTCTTAATTCATTTTTTATCTTAACTCCTCACATTCCTGTTTGATATCATACTCTAATTGAAACCCTAAACATCATTATATATTTTAAAACCGGAAAGGATGTACTGTACCTGACAAATGACAAATTAAACTAGGGAGCGTGGCATCAAACCAAAACCAAACCAACCTAATTCCATTGAATATTACACAGCTGGGAGAGGAACAATTAAGGGCCAGTCCTCTGACCAGCCTGTATAACTTGTTAAAATGACAGCCATTGGGTCCTCAAAGCTACAAACCGTAACCAATTAACAGTGAATGAAGTAACAAACCACAAGTCAGTTATAAACTGTCAGGTCATCAATTCCTTTATTAGAGTAATGACGATAATGATTTTGTAATAATGCCTTCTCAGCTGGTAGCACTGCGTAACTGGTTTAACTGGTCATGATGTTGCCATGGTGTTATTTAGACCTATTTGTAAAAACAACAAACACCCCCTACCCCTACTGAAAAACCCTTTTTGTCTGTTCTTGCAGAGTAAAGTGATTCGCAGAATAAGTCAAAATTCAAATGAATAATGTCAAAATCAGGTCCCCTCCTTGTTGCTAAATGTCACTGCATGGCCGGAAATGCCAAATAGTTTTGCTGTATGGCAAATGCCAAAAAAAACATATGAATATGATTCATTCAAAAGCTATTGAAGTCTTTACTGTAATGATAGGTCAGGATATTTCTTCAGTGTGCTGAAGAAATTTTCCATATAAATCAACAGTAATCAACAGAAATACATATGAACATTCGATAAAAATTTGAGATAAATGCTAATTCTTTTTTAACATGTAGTTGATTTTATGTAAACAAAATTATGTCATATTTTTGATGTTCTTTCATTGTATTTGTAGTGTTTTATTTGCATTTCAATGCTAACAGAACCACACCCAATGAAACTTGTGGAAACAGCATTCAAAACTGGTTTAATCTCTACCTAACAAACTTTAAATACACTCTTAAAGCAGGGTTATTTAAAATAATTATACTTTATTTTTAAAATAACCACACAGGTTAGGTGGTGTTTATTATTGTTATACAATCAATCTTTCTGGAATTTTTAAATTTTGTTTATTTTGGAACTGTGTTGTAAATGTAGCGTATACAAATCCTGTGTTCAGTCACTTTTTGATATATGTTATATACATTTATTTATTCATCTTAAAACATTGTACAGTAACTTTAAAAGTTTATTTCAGATCTCTGACCTACTAGTTTCTTTACTACAATGTCTGTCCTTTGAGTCTTAAGATTAATTTATATAAACAAAGAAACAGACGTGTTTTTAATTCTGGTGCTGCTGTTAGCAAAATATTTTGAAACACGTAAAACGTTAAAAAACACCCCATCAAATGTTCCATCAAGTGTGTACAATGTAATCCCAGTACATTGTGGCAGGTGGGAAATTGTTGAACTATAGCTAGTTTATGTGTTTAAACTAACTTTATGCTTTATATGACACTAGTTTATATTAAGATGATAACTCCCCAGTCATGTTTCAGACAACATCTGAAATACTCAGACATATTAAGATTGCTTAATCACACGTGACGTCTAAGGTGGAATAAGGTGGTACAAAGTTAAAGTGTATTTCTCATAGGGAAGGGCAAGTGCTGCACAAAGTGACATGACATCTGCCCTGGCCTTAGGAAATCTCTATATACTATGCGCCTTTATTTTTTTAAAGTGATTCATGTTTAGAATAAAATTGAGGCAAGTACTTATGAATCTTTTAATAATAAGTGGATGCCACCCAGTGAAACTAAACACCTGACAGCTTTGTGACAAGATTGAAGACCATTGACAGATTTAAATAAAATACATGTGCTGGTTGCTAAGGCTTTGCTAGGTGGTGGCCAGGACGTTACCTGGGGTTGCTAAGGTAATTCTGGGTGATTTCTAGGGCATTGCTACAGTAGGCAGTTGCTAAGGTGCTGTTCGATGGTTGCTAGGGTTGTTTTGGCCTATTGGTAGGCATTGCTATGTGGTTTGCAAGGTTTCCTAAAGTAGGTTAAAGGGCAAGTATGTATTTCATTTTGAGTTTTAAATTGTGAACATTCCCAAGCAGACTACAAGCATTCCATTCACGTAGATTTATGGTATAATTTAAGATCTGACTAGAGAAAACTTTACGTTTAGTTAAAATAAAAAATGTCATACTATCTCTAGTGCTTGGTAAAAATGTCGCTAGAATGCTGTGGAGGAGTTTCATTAAGAAATTTTGGTCTCACTTTGGGATTCTGAAAAAACCGAACAACTTATACAACTGTAATGTATCTCGGTTTTATTACCTTTAAAAGGTCAGACTTTATTAGTTTGAATTTTGTGTGATGTTGAATACTTGGGATACACCTGTGGTTTAGTCCGATTCACTCCCTCTGATGACCCCTCATCTGACGTTCTTTACACCTACACTTTCAGACTCACCCATTCTCTCTGTTACTGGCTAATACATATTATAATTACACAGACACCTCCCTTAATACTTGGGGTTTGGTAACCAGAAAGGTGAACAGGAGTCTGTACATACTGTATAATACACATTTAATGTGATAGGCGTTGTCACTGAGAAACCTATAACTTCATCTCTCTTTGTGACATCTGTCATATCATAACAAGTAAACTACAGGAGCACAGTACATTATATATTAACACAAATCTTTCAGCACTGGAAATAATCCATTAGTCCTAATGGTGAGTTTTTGGATTTAAATATTTTGCTAACATTGTCATCGTATGATAAGCAGTGTAGATATCAGTCATAGTGACTCATTGACTGAGTAGGCTGGATGACTTCTGGGGAAGATTATGTGATTGTGCACAACCTTATTGTAAAGTTTTTGGTTTAGCATCAGAACAGTACCTTTCTATGATGCCAAAGTTGCATAAACATAATTCAATCTTTAAATGAGTAAGTGTTGTATTAAATTACATAGAAATGGATTAAATAAGCAGCAAATAGTTTTAATTAATTAATACAGTGTTTTATTAATTAAAATGTTTTATTCATTAATAAAACAACAGTTGTGAACTGATATTTAACTATTTTTTAATGGAATTTAAAAATGTAAAATGGCAAAATATGGATGGCTGGGTGAATGAATGAAATGTTCTGCGTCTGACTGTAAACATCCTATTTCTATAGACCATTTCACAAGATGTAAACAACACTGGTCCATAAGCACTTCCTGTTTCAGTTTTTTGTATTTCACATATGTAAATTAAATGAAATCTTAAAGATGTTTGTTAAACAAGTCAGTTGTAAATGTTCTGTTGATTGTATTTTGTTCTGACATTTGTGTAGTGTTAAAAAACTGAGACAGGAAGTGCTTCTGGACCAGTGCTGTTTACATCTTGTGAAATGGTCTTATAGAAAGGTTGTGGAGACTATAGAAATAAAGAACGAAATGGTTCCCTTAAGAACTTTAAGAAGTCTGTAAGGAAAGCAAAAATGTTTTTTCTATGGCCTCACTGTAAAGACCTTTTGGTTTTTTAAACAGATAAAATAAAACAAAAACAAAATTTGTTTTAAAATAAAACAAAATCTATCTATATTTGAAACAAAATTGAAGCTATATTAAATACGCAGTTGTTAATGAGCACAAAATAAACAAGATGTATATACAAGCACAGACACAAATGTGATCTGTGATAAATACAACAATTATGTGTGAAGTTAAATAGTATGTATTGTACACAGTGTGTAATGTGTATTGCACATGATGTTTTTGCATGTAGGCAGTTCACAGAAGTTAAACAAAATACGCAGTGACACGGCAGGGCTTTCATCTTCTTGTGTTGCTATGCGACGGTACACAACCCCTGTAAACGGATCTATACGTCACATGTGCGTGTCTGCGCGCACTTTCACTCGGACAATCGTTCTCTAACAGAACGGTGTTAAATGTTCAACCTTTGAATCTCTACGGATCTCAGTTATAATTTGGGGTGAAATATGACCTGAGGTTTGGGTAATAGTCGCTCAAACAGTAAAACTCCACAAATAAAGCTGGATCAGGAAATATACCTGGATCAGGTAACATATGACTCATTCGTAGACTCCGCCCACTGAAACACCCACCTGCAAAAAAGACTCTGAGATCAGAGGGATCGTCAGTACAATCGCTGGCACTGACATCAACGCACAGTAAACCAATCTGAGTAACTCAATACGCGTTTATTGTTTGGCATCGTTGGAATTGTTTCCGCTCGGTTTTGGGACTGTTAACTTTGCTTTTTTGTTGGTGTACCTCGGTCCCATCACCGCTTCACAATGAGTGTGAGTGTGACACCGGACAGCGTCTTTCTGTCGGCGTTGCAGCCCAATTCAACCGTCAGTACCTACGCGGTCCCGTCCGAGAACGAGCTCGCGCACGGCGGCAAGGATGGGGCGAGATTTAAGCGCGTCCACCAGCAGGTGTCCATGAGACTGGCGGAGAAAACAACGCTTCCGCGCCAGAACGGCTCTACTTCACAATACGCAGCCTCAGGTGTGTCAATGCGCGCTTTCGAGTTAGGCGTGTTTGATTTCGCGCTGCGCGGATCGAACGGCGTATGACATCAAAGTACCGCGAGAGCCGTGCTTTAGGAACGCTCTCGCGGTACTCTGATGCCTTACGCAGATCAGTCTGCGCAGCGCCGAATGAAGTCGAAACTCCTTTTGTTATGCATCTATAATAACACTTTAGCATTTGAAATATAAATCATCTGTCAAGCTGTTAATTGTTTGTTATTTAACAGTTTTATTTGCAATGTGGTTTTTCTATAGTAGCTCAACCATGAGCTGGCGTTGCCTTTTATTGAACTTTATGATTTACATTAAGATAACACGATTAAATATTAATCCAAGTGCAAACAAATGCATTATTGTTACATGCACACTAACGGGCTGTTGTTTACACTTACCTTAATGTTTTTGTAAATTGAAGCCAAAACAGCCTGCAGCAAAATTTTGTGGTCACAGGACTTTTGTAACTGAAAATAGGAATATATATATACATACATACATACATTATACTTGGTTCCTTTTAAACCTTTCCTAAAATAAATACTCAAAATATTTTCAGGCCTGTTTTATTAATAACATTTAAATAGATGAGTTAGAACTTGTCAGTACTGTTTAAAGGTGAATATCTCATTAAAGTAACTAATAATATTAAACTAAAACTTTTTTGCATTTATAAGCACAAAATGTTAATACTGTATATATAGTTGTGCCTAATTTATGGTAGCATGACATGACTTGGTTCTGCGTACCTTTGTTTTAATAGAAATAAGGAACAATGTCAAATTCTGGTTGTTGCATCTGGCATGCAGTTGGTACTTTTCAAACTTCTGCTTGAACATTACGCAGTGTGATTTTACAAAGTAAATCAATAGGATACAAACCCTCTGACAAATTTTGAATTTGCCAATGATTTGTATCTATTACAATAGATACACGCGTGTTACAAATAAAGGATGAGTACTTGGTTCTGGCACAACAGGCTGAAGTACAAATACATTGTATAGTTTGTTTTAATAATTTACAGGGTGAAGTGAACAAGGTTCAAGTGTAATCTCTATTGTTGCTGAGCGTCGAGTGAGAGTGAAAGGCCTGACCCACCCCAGACAAAAAAGTGCTTAGACCGGCACAAAAGGAATGTAGATGGAAAGTGTCAATCACTACAATGTCAATCTCGACTAGAAACTAGAGCATTGGTAGAGACTGTTTAAGATTTTTATATGCTGTGTTTGTTGTAGTTCACAGCTAAAGACTGTCTTGTTTGGTTTATGACAAGTGTGCAATTTTAAAACAAGAAACATTATTTTTTAAATAGTTTAGAATTAGTTATTGATTTGAAGAAGTTGAATTCCTACATTTATAAGAATCTACAACATCTGCATACACCTTTATTGCTTTTGGATATGTTAACCGGACCCCTGGTTTATGAATTCTGCTTGCGTTTTGGCAAGTCAGAACAACCCTGCGTCTTCATGTTACTTGCCCAAGGCATCGAGGGGTACGTCTGAAAACTAGATCAGACATTGGTAGGATACCAAGCATACGTTACAGGTTTGAGAAACCTTTTTTCAGAAATGTATTGATTTTGCTTGAATAAAAAACTTGTGATATATTCCAAAATAGTTACTTGAGTTCAAATTCACTCCCGTTAAGCAAAATGGCAGAGCAGGGCGAGGCAGTACATGAAGTTTGTGTGTGTGTTTTTGGGTAGGGCCTTTGGGAGTGGCCCTCAGCCATCAGACCGGTTCTGTGCTTTCACTGGCTGTTGTTTTATACCCACTCTACACTTAGGAAAACGAATGCCACACCCTAATATACGCTTACACACGTGTACATGCATGCCCACGGATGCACATATATGCCTTTGTCAAGCCAGGGAACGTTCACCTTGCCTGCACTTTGCAGCCGTGACAGAATTAAACGTGCATCACAGTAATTCACCACCTCTACGGGTTGCCACATACTCACGGTGTCATAGAGGACACATGCCGAGCATACTGACTAGTAACTTTGGTGTTACTGACTTGGCGGCTTTACAGGACACTAAATCTTTCACTTCTCTTTTCTCACTGTGAACAACACAAGCTGTTGTTTTTATTTAGATGTATTGTTTGCATACAGTGGTGTTATAAACCTGATGATAGAATAACAGAACAGTGTTTCTCTTTTTGTGAGTTTAGATGTTGTGTCAGACAACAAACTTGCATGTTTACATGAATTGTTTAAATTGCTGTATCAAACAAAAACATGAATGTTTATCAATGCTCAGCATTTATTTTGTCAAACTAAGGCATTTTATTGCCTTTCTATGTTTAAATTTGACTGAATTGTTTATGTTTTGTGAATTTAGTTTTTTAAAGATTGAAGTCAAATAGCAGGATTTTTAAAATGTCAGTCATTTTTGAAGCAGTAATTTAAAGTCAGAATCAAAATTGATAAATCCTAAAGCAATATTGCAGTGTTTATTATAGTTAACTATTTTTTACAATTCCCTTGTAATCTTGAATCCAAAATGTTAACTTCCACTCACCCTTGCAACAGCATCTCTTCTTCATGATGCATGGTTTGGGTGGGACTAAATTGTCCGTCCAATGGCTTCTAACCCTCCAACCTCCAATGATCCAATCAGTTTCTGACTGATGAAATGAAGTCCCACCCTACCTATTTTTCTCAAGTTTTGCACAAATATACATCACAGCAGGAAAAGAAACTTTCGTTTCATGCCGATTTAAAAAATAATTTAGTCTCTTGAGTCAAGTGTAATACAAGTTCAATGTCTTATATTCTCGATTAACAAACATCGTAGCAGAATTAGCTTTGACAATTCCATGCTGTTCGTTTGTTTTGTTTTAAATATGTTATATGCATGTTCGTTGTTTGTTATTTTAAATTCTAATATGCTTTTTCTGTTTTTTTTCTAGAGTCTGGAAATTATTCAACAATGACAAAATATCAGACACAAAACTTCACCCCAAATTTTAGTTCTAAATCCTTTGTTTACTCTGCTGGCAGACCAGTGATGGTAAGATTTAACTTTTTTTTGTAATTTGTTTCTGAATTTTAAGCTACGACAGGTTAATATGATACACTTCAGCTTTAATAAACTCTTTAAGTATGACTATATGGATGTCTGTCTAGTCCATCTACTGTGATGGAAATGTATTCAAGATTGTGCTTGTTAGGTGTGATATTTCACAAGTCGGCTCTACCAGCAACCACCGTCACAAGCATACAAATCTCATTCAAGAGTAACATTCCTGTGGTGTTACATAGTTAAGAGTCTCGAGGAAATGTTTTAATTTCCCCTCCATTTCTTGTTCTTTTGTACTAGGCCCAACGTCCATCTCAGTACTCTAGTGGTGCTTTTTCGTCTCGTTCTGCCATCGATTTCTCCCCAAAAACCAAAATGAGCTACACAGCGAGAAGTGGTGGAGGAGGAGGAGGAGGAGGGGCGTATTTCCAAGACGACCTCATCAGCAGTGGTTACCAGGGAGGCGGTTACCAGGGAGGCGGTTACCAGGGAGGCGGTTACCAGGGAGGCGGTTACCAGGCAGGCGGCTACCAGGCAGGCGGTTTCCAGAGTGGCGGTTTCCAGGGTGGCCCGGTTCAGCAGCAGCAGGTCAGCACAATGACTCGTTCCTTCAACCGGATGGCAACTGACCCTGAGAACATTTCTGTGCATTCCATGCGCTTGGGAAGCATGCCCCGCCAGGCTGTTTCTTCCTGGGTGGGACAGGACGACAGCGACGGCAGTGAAGTTTCGGAGCGCAACCCCACTTTTGGGCGCCAGGCTTCCGTACACAGCATGAGCAACGGCTATGTCGCCAACACCTACCCACGTTCTACCGTGTACTCCACCGGTAGAGTCAACGGATATGAAAGTGGCCAACAGCAGGTCACTTCCATGACGCTACCGGCCATGCGACGCTCCCTCAGCGGAACGCTCGCAAATAGCGGGGGAGGTGGCGCCATGGAGCAAGAGGTGTACGTTCGCCAGCAGTCTTTCAAAGGTCCCGCCTACCGCACCATCAGCCGAATCAACAATCGTCAGCAGACTCGTGGGGCCGGCATGTCATCTAGCGGTAGTATGTATGGAGGCAGCGCAGGAGCGTACAGCGGTTCCCAGAGCAACCTGGGCATGATGCAGCAGGGAAGGATGTCACGTGCCGGCTCCGTGAGAAGTATACACAGTGTCGGGAGGGGCAAGGACGTGTTTGATGGCATGGATTTGACCGGCAGCATGGGAAACCTGAGCGGGTAAGAAAGCACGTGCTGATTCACACATCCATTCAACTATGTACACCCTTGGGCTGGGTGGTATGATGGTGCCAGCTGTTAGTGGGCAGGAACACTTTACATTAGTAAATGTCTAAGAGTGATGGAAACATTCCAGCTAACAGGGAACGTTCTTTAAACGTTCTCTCAAAGTTATACAGTGTATATATATATATATATATATCTCAACATACACATTATATATTTTAACTGCTAAAAGTGCAAAACATTTTTGGAACATGTTTGGTTAGCTAGGGAGTAATCTGAAACATAGCCAAAACAAGTGAAACTTGTTAAAAACTTGTTATTAGGAAATGTTTTTCCTAAAGAAAAGTGAAATTTCTTTACAGACACCAAGCATTGTGCGTTTGTGCATAGTTTGACTATTTGGTAATGCCTTTGAATGTGGATCAGCCAATAAGGAAGTCTGGAATTAAAAAAACTATTCGTAGTAAACAGTTACCCTGTTTTGAGCATTTTGTTTTTTTCAGGTAGTACATCATGTAAAGTGATTTTTGCACGGGTGTTATGAATAATATTATAGCTTGTTCACTTGTAATTGACTTAATATCAAAAAATGGCCATTACCACTGCCACATTGTATATAGTGTATGATATTCAGAAACAGGCATTCAAATAGCTTGTGTCAAACCAAATGCATTTAACCAAACACTTCCTTATTTCTGTCAGTGGAAAATTCTCTGAATTGCATATAGACTAACCTGAAAATGAAAATGAACTCTGGTTTAACTATAGTAACCATAGTTTTTCTATAGTAATCGTAGTTATATAACCATGATATCTGTAGTAAAATGAATGTGTTAATTTGTTATTTTGATTAAAAAGTAAAACTTTTAGACTTGTTTCTAAACGTGCAAACATGGATAACAGTAATTACATGCAGTCACTGACCCTTGAACCATGAAATTATTTATGCTTAGTTTAATACACCCACACTGAGCTTATCTTTCCTTCTTGCTACTAACAGCGTATGTGCGTGCATGAGTGTGTGTTTGATGTTGCCCAGCCCTGTGTGTAAAAAGTGAGGAGGTAGTCTTTTCTGCAGACACACCTAAACCAGTCCAGCCACCTCACACTTTACACACCCTGGGAAAAAACACACTTCCTAGCACTCCAGCAACAAACACACACGCACACATAGAGAGGAATGCCCTCTAAGCAAGTCTGTTTTAAAGTAGTGTTGACTCTTTATGAAAGTATTAGAAAATACCTATTAGTTGAACTAGTTTTTAAAGCTCCATTTATTTGGGGGATTATGGGTAAAAAGTGTCAGGACACGAGTTCGAACCTACATCTCCCAAATGAGCTCCACAGCTCATAATAAAAGAAGGTTATTTTTTAATGGATTATTAAACATTTGCAACTTTATTATAATTTTTTTTACTTTGTAGACTCAACAGCCTGGACATGCCTACTGCCATAAGCTATCTTGATCAGGAAGATCAAAACCTTCAGGTGCTGGGAGCTGCCTACATCCAGCACGAGTGTTATCATAACCACGACGCAAAGAAACTTGTATGTGATTTGTAGTTTCTTATCCAAAGACATATTTAACTGTAGTGTTGGATGAAACTGAAAAATATGAATGCTTTCTGTCATAGGTGAACCAGCTGAAGGGAATCCCTTATCTGGTGCAGCTGTTTAACGCTGATAATCAGGAGGTGCAGCGCTACGCCACCGGTGCCACCAGGAACCTCATCTATGAGAACATGGAGAACAAAGTGAGTCTCATTGAAGCCGGTGGGATTCCCAAACTCATAGATGCTCTCAAAGAGCAAGATGATGAACTTCGCAAGAACATCACTGGTGAGCATCACATCATTGTTACCCTGTTCCAGAAAACTTCATTTTTAATTCAATACACTTGTTTTAGATAAATGAACTCAACAATAAGGCAAGTGCATCTTTGAAGTGGATATGATTTACAAAGCTCTATTGAACTCATGTAGTGCATTTCTTATGCAGATATGTAGAAAAAAGGTGTGAATGATCAAAACATGTTCAAGATATTTTGAACAAAATGTAAAAGGGTAGTTAACAAATAAATATGTGACTGTGTCCTATGGTGTGACTGCAAAATGAGAGATTTATCTTCATTGCTGCAGTTACAAATAGGATGAACAAGATTTATCTTTTCTAAAAAAAAAAAATGTATGTCACACCATAGGACATTTGTCAACTACCCAAAAACTAAAATTCAAGCGAAAGCTTTTTTTAAACAATTTTTAATAAAATGTGTTGTTTTGTTAAAGAAATGACAACATTTAAGGTCAAATTGAACCTTCTGTATGTAAATGAATCAAAATTAAATAGGTCTCTCACTAAAAATTTAAGCTAAATTTGAATATTGGTAAAATTAAAATATATTACCAATTTTTATGTTAACAGTCATAATTGTGAGAGTCCTACGATAAAAAACAAGGAGCTATTACAATCTTAATGTTTTTGTGTTTAAAAAAAAAAAAAAAAATCCATTGATCTTGACACACCTAATAGATGTTTAAACATAAACATTAATGCATTTGAAATCAGTAAAATCAGTAAGTATTTCACGATGCTACAACATTGTTCTTACAATATTTATATTTTATAAAGTGTGTGGAGTTTTTAATTATTTATTGGTATGTAGTCGACATTTCACTTTTTAGAATGCATTCTAGGATTGACCTTTTTGACAGCATGACATATAAGATATTAATGGGATTTGTATATGAATACGATCTCTATAGACGTATAGATACGTCTCTATAAGATGTAGAGCGCTATATAGGGCGTCGGCCTTTCTCTTAGGATTGCTTGAGGCCACATTAATTATTGCTCAATGTTGTCTCGACTTGTGCAAAAGAATGATAGGACTCCTTTGGTGGAGGGCTGTGAGTCAGGTTCAAGTCAATCCCAACAGATCGGTGCATGTCTGGATATGCACAAAACCCCAATAAACAGCTCACCTATGAGAATCCAATCCCTAAACTTGCCGACATCTGAAAAGATGACATAACGGCTGTCATGAACATTATGGAGGTCGTAAATCTTTTAAAAGGAAGTTTGATTCTGAAAAACCAGCAGTGCAGTTACAAACTGCGTCATGTAAAAAAATGCGAACCTTCCTTGCGCAGTATTTTTCTTACTTTATTGGCATGTTGTTGTGTGATTGGTTATTTCTACGATTCAAAAAGTGATTCATTAACCTCTATATTCTGTTTTCCTTTTTTCTGCTGCTGTTTTCTTGTTCTTATCTTTATTCAAATTCTTATCTGTTTCCCATGCTACTTTCCCATGCTCTCTTCCTCTTTCTCTTTATCTCTCGCTCCCTGTAGGTATCCTGTGGAATCTCTCATCTAAGGATAACCTAAAAGAGAAACTGGCACGAGAAACTCTTCCTGAACTGACAGAAAAGATACTAATTCCCCTCTCGGGCACCGGCGATCAGGAAATTATTGAACTGAGCTCCTCAGAGACAGACATCTTCTTTAACACCACTGGATGCCTCAGGTATACACAAACACACTGTGCGTCGTTTTCATGTCAATTAAATGAAATTCTTATTACTGTAATAAACAAATAAACAAATCTATATGTATAAATATATATCATTGTTATCGCACGGTATATCATTTTTCTAAAAGTAGTGTTTAATGTTTAAAATATGCTTAATGGAAAGGGTTATGTTACTGTAATACCCGTGAGAATCATCACTGAAGTTAATAGGAATTTAAATTTAAAAAGTCTAGAAGTCGACGAATTTAATGATGAGAATTGTGTGTGGAAATTTGCATAACATGAAAATCGTGAGAAAGATTTGGCTTTATTCTTTTCGAACAACACGTCTTTCTGATTTTTTTGGGTGTTTTTGTGAGATTCATGATTTTCTCTTTAAACAGGAACTTGAGCTCAGTGAGTGAGAGGACCAGACAGAGCATGAGAAACACCCCAGGCCTTGTAGATGCTCTGGTTGGCTATGTTAAGAAATGCTTGTTGGACTCTACAGTAGAAGAGAAGGTAATTGTCTACTTTTTAATATATTTTGAATTTGCGGTTCAAATGATAAGCAATGTCATACCGTGTTTGTACGGCCATTCACGTGAACTTTCCTCTTTCAGGGTGTGGAAAACGCTGTGTGTGTATTGAGGAATCTGTCCTATCAGCTGTACAGCGAGATTCCCCCATCAATACTCACAAGATTGGAGGGTCCAACTCGTGCTCAAGGTTCTTCAAAGGGTGAACCTATTGGCTGTTTCACCCCACAGAGCAAAAAGGCCAAAGACGTAAGGAGGAGCCTTTTAAATGATACTTTCATAAAGTGGTGTTAAATTTGTTAAATTGAAGTTCAAATGAATTATTTTTCTCTTTTGCCTTCAGAGACAAAACCAGGACCTTACCACATTTGCAGAAGTGTCACGGCAGCCAAAAGGCATCGAATGGCTCTGGCACCCCGAGATCCTGAATTTGTATAGCCAGGTACTGCAGCGCTGCGAGATTAACAGCACGACACGAGAGGCGGCAGCAGGAGCCCTGCAGAACATCACTGCTGGAGACAAGCGGGTGAGTCATTTTTTCCTGTTATTGATGATTCCTTAGGCTGGATAAACTTAAAGCCACACTAAAGCCACTTAGCAACACCCTAGCAACCATTTAAATGACCCGCATCTGTCTAATAACACCGTAGCAACCACAAAGGATTCCCCTAGCAACATACAGCCTAACATTTAGCAATGCCCTTGCAGTTGCACTTAGCGGAAGACCTTGGCAACTGCCTAGCAATGCCTTAGCAACCACTCAGACCTCCTTAGCAACCCTTTAGCTATCACAAAACCGGTAGCAACCACCCAAACACCCTGAAATTAACATTATTAAGCGTGAAGCTAACTTGATTTTGTGTGAAGCTAGCATGATTTAGCATGAAACTAGCATGATATAAAATGAAACTAGCATGTTTTAGCATGATGCTAGCATTATTTAACATAAAACAAACCTTTCCTCTAAAGTTCTTCAAAATCTCAAAGTACAAAGAAAATATTTTACATTTATTTCTCAATAACATTTCTCTCTATCTCTCAGTGGGCGTCCATCTTAAGCCGCGTGGCGTTAGAGCAAAACAAGATATTGCCCACCATCGTAGATCTCCTCAGGACCAACAATGATCTGGAACTCCGTTCTCTCACCGGCTTCCTCAGAAACCTCTCCCGTCACGCTAAAAACAAGGACGATATGGGTGAGCTTCTCTTCCATAGCCCGAACCATCAATCACACCTCTGTGGCATTCAAGCATCTCACGGCTCAATTTCTCACTGTTTCAGCCACCAAACTGGTCAGTAACTTGATCGTTAAATTGCCCACCGACGGATGCCAGAAGGAACCGTCAAGCGACGCGGTGATGAACATCTGCGGGGCTCTCAACAACCTGGTGACCGGCAGCAGTGTGGCTGCAAGAGATATCAGTTACTTCGATGGCTTGCCCAAGCTGATGGAGATCAAGAACAATCACGACGGAAGGTAAAGCTAAGTTGTCCGAACAGACCAGAAAAATAAACATGCAACTAACTAATGTAACTAATGTTACACTAATGCTACGTTTTCTTGTTTTGTGTAGCCCTGGCAAAATAAAAGCTGCCAAAGCTGCGGCGACGGTACTGAGCAACATGTTCCAGTACAAGAAACTACACAAAGATTACAGAAATGTAAGTTTTGAATCCATCTTTTAAAAATTATGTCGTTGTGTATTGTCTCATGTATTGATTCAAATGATGAGACGTCTCGCTGAGTATTTAAATTTTTTTTTCATTTTATTCCAAGAATGCCCTATAGCAACACACTGAAAACCACTCTATGCAATTCTCACAAAATCCCATGCAAATGTCAACCTTGACATTGACAAAAAAGTTTTTATCAAAGTTTTTTTTTGCTCAGATGTCAATATTTTGTTGTTTAAATACCCATGTGAGGTCTCTCTCACATTTTTTTATAGTCAGGTAAAGTGCTGTTTTCAGATTTGTCACATTCATAGCAGTCCATATTTCTCATAAATGAGCACATAAAAATTTTAATAAAATAACTATTTTATGTTTTTTAAAGAGTCATCTCTTCTCCATTTGTTGGGTATTATTGCTGCTGGTTTGTGCATTTAAATTCACAGAAATCCTACAAAATATATTCTACTACATAACGTTGCACTATGTGCATATTCTTTCACAAATGTAAAAAAATCTATTTTCTAGCTGTTATCTCCATCAAAATGTAAACATGTTTTCACCAAACTAAAAATGACCCCCCCCTTAGAAAGTGTGTACGTTTTGTATTTTTGTGTTTTTACGTATTACAAACCAGTAGAGTGACGGTGCATCGTGAATTTTTGTCGTCCGCCCTTCCCTCCAGCTATTTTCCAGTTATTTCAACACCCACATACACACACACACACCTACACAAAAACACATTTCTACAATCAACAGAGGAAACAAACCCATCACAGTAGTCTAACATGAGATGTTTTTTTTCCAAAACACAATATACAAATAAAAAAGATTATGTTCAGGTGTGCTGACATGAGAGGCAGAAGTTCAGCTCTACTTTGTACTTTTGATGTAGCATTCAGGTGATTTCCTCACGAGCAAGTCACGACACACCATAGAGCGCCACAGCTGAAGAAACATGCTGTTTGAATCTGGGATGATAGCCAATGTGTTACCTGATACAACCGTATATTTTAAAGCTAAAGTCTCTTACTTTTTTATCTTAATGTAAACCGTTTAGCCATAAGAATCGGCGTCTTGATCTTAACCTCATTGACAGACTTGTGTATATATATCAAAATTTTATTCTCTAAAATTTATACACACTGGTTTGGTGTGTTATTAAAACGCAGCAACATTGGTTAAACCAATGGCACGAGTTTGGGGGCGGGGCTATCTTTTTGTCCAATCACAGATGTGGGAGGATTTGGGAAACCTTTGTGCAAATAAACAAGATTTACTCATGTGATTGTTTTGCTTTGTGTTTTACAGAAAGGGTTTCAGAAAGAACACTTTGCAGATACAGGCATCTGAATCAATCTTCAGCTGTGTGGCTAATACATCTGTTATATGTTGAAATAAGACATTCAATAAGAACAATGGATAAAGAAAACTCACAGTTATGTGACAGAAAATGGTCTTTAAAGCCAAAACAACCTGCTACATAAATGTTATGACACATGAAAATATGTACAAGACTTTATTGCTTGGATGCACCTTTTAGTTTTTTAACGATTTGTCCAAAAATCCGTAGGGATGCATTGTAGATCCAACAGAAATTGTACCGGTGTGTATGACATCTTTAAGAAATCTATCATTTTTTTTGCCTTACATAGTGTATTTTAGACACAATAGACAGACTTGTGCTGTCGACCATTTGACTTGTCATGACGAATGTGCTTATATCAAAATAGTTTGTTTAAAATCTATGGGGTTTTCTATATTTTTGGTGCTTTGCGTGTACAAAAAGCTTGTTAAGAAACTGATACAGCATTCTTTCATGTGCGAATAATGATAGTTTTACTAATAATGATATAAGAACGTGCTATGGTAAAATATCATACGAACATTTGAATGTAAATGTGTCGTGTGGTTGCATTTAAACCCGAAGAGCGACGAGGTCACAAGATGCAGCTTGCATTCCACATACCATAAAGTTTTGTATGTCTTTACAGATGAGTTTATGTATGTTTTTACCGAACATGCGTTAGAATAGTGTAGCTAAATATAATATGCCAAATTTATACAGATTTCCTTGCTAAACAGAAGTGTTCACACTTGGCAATATTTTCATTTAAGAGATATATCTTTGATAGAATACGAATGTCTTATTTTCGTAAATGTATATGGTGCAATATGTGCATTCATTTGACAGTAAGCAACTTTACTCACATTAGTAGTGTTAATTTTTTTGTATGAATGTTTTTATTATTTTACCAACTGTTGAATGTGCGGTGTGGGTTGGTATGTTTTTAGCTTATATTTAATCAGGTGTGTATGCGACATAATGTTTTGAGACTGTTATGAATGATTTGTTATTTTTACATGCTTGTAGTGGATCATGAATGAATCCGGCTGAGAGGTTTGCTGACCTTTAAGAATGCATGGAATATTCTGTTTAAATCCTTTGATCATTTCATTTCCAAACGTTTTACAATTCTACAAAAAAATTATTGTAAGATTTTTATGTGTATATGTCATAGGTCTATGTGTAAACAAAAACAATAAAAAGCAAATAAATGTGTTTTGTGAACTCTTAAAGGGACAGTACACCAAATATTGTTTCACACTTTATCTAAAAACATCCTTATACTTCTTTGTATACTTAGTATTGCTGATTTAAAACCAGTTTGTGTTAAACTAGCAAAATACTTACCATATACCTCACTTATAGCGCACTTCTGCGCTTTGTTTGTTGGCCTCGCCATTTACATACTTTCTCTCTGTTTCGACATGAACAATCAGCTGCCACACCCAACTACAACTACTTTCTCAAAAGCTCAACATCTGCAAAATCAACGATAATCCTGAAACTCTTTCTGCGCGGTATATTCAAAATTGTATGCATTTCTGTCATGTAGCTCCAGGCGATGACTCGTGTAACAGTATGTGCCTTACAGAGTAAATTACAGAGAACATAATGTCCACTTTCTATACGTCACACCCACAGCTAAGTGACAGACTGTTCCTTCAATAGCAGTAAGTGATGATAGTTTCGGAGGCTAAGCGACAGAAGTATCATTAATTTAGCGCTTGTCACATTAACTTCTCACATTTCAAATATTTTTGAAATGGATTACTTGGGGCAAATAATGAATAAAAAGCAGCCAATAATAATTATTAATAAGTTAATAATAATTAATAAGTACAGCATAGATAGAAATTTCTTCAGTGTTGTTTAAAAAGCTTCTCAGATTAAGACCTCGAGAAGCTGGATGATAAAATGTAAAGAGTTTGATTTAACAAATTCTAGACAAAGTTTGACTACTTTTGAAGATGATCAAATATAGTGTTCATTTATTTTGGATGCTTTTAGTCACAACAGAATTTCACACAATTGTGTTATTTCATGGTTTTGACGAGTTATTCTAATATGTGAAAAAACATTAATAACAGTAAGTGTTTCCAAACGATTGCCTGCCCTGTATGTACTAAATAAATGATAGGTTAGTGTTGCTTTAGGCTTTTAATGTCCCACATTAATGATGGCAGCTAGGTGCTGTTACTCTGCTTCCCTCTGCTGGTAGAATTAGTCAACCTTCTAGAACTAGTTCTGTGAAAATATTTTGAAATGGTTATTGAGCTGTCTTAATTACTACCTATAGACCATTTCACAAGATGTAAACAACACTGGTCCAGAAGCACTTCCTGTTTCAGTTTTTTGTATTTCACATATGTAAATTAAATGAAATCTTAAAGATGTTTGTTAAACAAATCAGTTGTAAATGTTCTGTTGATTGTATTTTGTTCTGACATTTGTGTAGTGTTAAAAAACTGAGACAGGAAGTGCTTCTGGACCAGTGCTGTTTACATCTTGCGAAATGGTCTATAGCCCGATTGCAGGTAAGCTGAGCTAATAATGATTTTTATCAATTGAGATGTCAGGTACGATTTTGTGAAAAAAATTTCAGTTTCACGTCAAACCCACAAACTTTTGAGCCCGTTAAGTAGCTAACCTTAAAATTCATTTTTAGTTTAGAGCTGCTAAAAGCTGCGTCAGTATTAGGATATTCATGACGTCATTGAATCTAATTTACATCGTTTCCAGAGTGGCACTTTACATCCGTTTTGCTTCTTTCCTCTCGTATTGAGATTTAAATCATCAAAATAAAGCCCATTACAGCTGTTCTCTTTAAATATTTTCTGTTATCAAAGAACAGAACAAGTGTAAAATAGTGACCCGTTAAAATTACATGCACGAACATCATCCAAAAGATGCTGTTTATCCAAAAAGTCACTAGATTTGTTCTTAGAGACAAGTTGCTCTAAATCTGGCAACATCGGGTTAAGCGGCAATGTTAAAATTGATATTACAATTACAAGGTCAATTTTTATTCAGCTAAACTTAAAACAAATTAGAAGAAGCCTTACATTTTATTGAAATATATACAAAACAGAAATGTAAATAGACTGTACATGAAATGCTATTAAATGTTTCCATAAAGACAAAAAAATGTATATATACAAAAACCATGCAGTGATATAGTGCCAACAAACACAAAAAAGCACACAAGAAAACATACTGACAACACAGAAAGTGACCACCAACATTATCACAAAGTGAAACAGGAGTGTGTCTTATACATCGTCTTCTGAGACCAGACAGTAAAAATCAGTGCGGGCGGCATAGTTTCTTGAGCCAAGGTCAGACACATCTATCTCTGGAGCCCGGGGTTCAGCTGTCACGCTTGGACCCGCAGGGAGCACCGGAGCCTTGCTGGATAAGTTCTTGTAGATGGGCATCCGCAGACCTGCGAGATAAACGTGCTTTCATCATCTGAAGTCTAATGTAGAACTAATCCAGAGCATATATCACTGTTGGCATGAAGATAAACTCAATTGGTTCAAGATGCACGATTAGTTTGAGGTTCATTTTTACCCAAGTCTCCTGCGGGATCTGGGTCCGGTCTGCAGTCCAGGTAATCAGGCTGCTGCGTGAGCATGGGATCCTCGTCGCCTTGCAGTAAAGTTTGCGGATCGCCGGCGGACTCGCAGTGATACGTCACTTTACGCGGCATTGCTAAAGCGAGAGCTTTCCAGAACCCTGAAGAAGGAGTCTATAGAGAGAAAGATAAAGTGTGTTCAGGTGTAACATTATGTGGGCTTTACAGAGCATTGTGAGGTTCTCACCATGGAGTGTGCTCCCCAGCTGAGAGTTGTGATGCGAGACTGGTGTTGTTTCAGCTCGTGACTGAACGCTTGGTTCATTTGCTTCTGTTGGGACTGAAAAATGATGAAAATGGGCTTTCCTGACAGCTCCATCAAGTGCCAGAGACCCTGTCTGAAACAGCACATTAAAACGGCACCTAACATTAAAAAGGTTCATGTTATGAGATCTTCTAAAATATGATCATTTAAAGTATTATATAACTGTACTAAAACTTCCATAAGATCATGTATTAAAACTTGACTGCAGAAACTGTTTGTTCCATAAATTGTATAGCATTACCAATAATACTAATTGAAAATTGTATTGCTCCAACATTTCTCTTTTGTAGCTGATGAAAGGTTTTATTTGTGTGTCATTTAAGTATCAGACTTTTCACCAAGAAAATTCTCATTACAAATACAAATAGAAACAAATGAGCTGATCGGTAAAATACGAGTTTGAAGCTGTAAAATGAATAAAAACAATAAGAGGTAAAATAATCTGCATTTGATGAGAAATGCTTGAGTTCATATTGAAATTTTCAATAAAACAGACTTAATAATTACAAACTTGACAAATCTCAGAGCTCAGTTTGTGACATTGTTGAGATCTCATCTCAGATCTCTTTCTTTCTTATGAAGAATATTTGAAAAAAAAAAAAACTACATGGAACTGAATTTAATTGGTATTTCATTTGATCATCATTGGGGGGGTTTAGTTATATATATATTGAAGGCCATATATTTTTGTCCACCCAGATGGCTTTGGTTGAATGAAAGTATTAAATATTAATAAAAAAATGAAACAAAAATAGTTTGTGAATAATAACATGTATAGACAAATCATAGATAAACCAAAGAGCAGATATCATTCAATACTGCATAGTATTATATTGTAGATTTTACCTAAAGTTTGTAGTACACCACTCTTGCTCTAGATACGACTGAGACAGCACCACGATTAACCTCCGACAGCGGCTAATGTTCATAATCAGCTCTGCGGACGGCTCTGTAGACATTACATTTACAAATGTATATTAGTTGTCATAATTACATATATTATATTTTAGATATACATATATGCATTTAATAGTTTGTGTGCTCCTATGAATGAAACCAGCATGTTCAGCTGCAAAAATTGCTGAACAATGTGGCCCACAATCAGATTTTACTTCATGTATACTTATGGACAATTATTGACTCTTTTGCCAGTGAAAATAGTTACGGTTTTATGATTTACCAGCTCCAGGAAGGATGTTTGTGTTGTTGAGCAGAAGCTTGTGGCCGTACTTGTTCTCCAAGTGTGGTTTCAGGATGAAGTTGACAAACTTCCGGTCATTGTCATTGTTGACATATGAGATGTAAGCGTCATACATTTTGCCATCTGAGAAAAAGCAAAGAACGCAAAAGCTCGAAACATGGGATTATCTTAAATGACTATTGTTTTAAGACGTAAATGTTGGCTTTACACACGCCTTTGAAAAACAACGTGGACTAACCATTGAGCTCATACTCTCCGTATATGTTCTTATACCAGAGTTTGGCATTGAGTCTGCATTTAGAATAGACCACAGCAGAGAGAGCCAGAACTAACAACAAGACCACCGATGCCACCACAGCACCCGTGTGACTTGGGTTTCCTTTGGACAAAAAAACATTGGACATAAGTTCATTGTTAAAATGTTCTTTACGCTTATAGTATTATGTATAGTATTGCATGTACAGTAATGAAAATAAGATAGCAGAATTTTGTTTGACTTAAAGAAACATGATTTGGACATGTTCAAGACATGTGGTTTCATGAGTTTCTAAAAGTATTGTTATAGACATATTGAAAACTGTGATACATCTTTAGGATAAATCTTATAAGTAGGCATGCATGGACATGAACTTGAGCAGAAAGATTTTCACAGAATTCCTACAGCCCAATTCTACAAAATCAGAGGGCAACAGAAGTAATACAATTAAAATGAAGGTATAAGGTGATTGTCTCTTACTGTATTCCTTTAAGTTGAATTGTGCTGTGCTGTTTCTCACCACACAGGAGTAGACACCAAAATCAGCTTTATCTCTTAACGTCACTGTTAGTGTACTGCTGTCGATTATATGACCCTCATCAGTGTGCCTGGAAGGTGTAGATTTACATTTATATGAACATGCTTTTTGATTAATGGTGCATAAAGGTGCATAACACCGATCCATTTACTATTACTATAAAATGGACAAATAGTAATCAAATCATGAATTGTCACCTGACAATACATCAAAGAATTACATGTTTAATTACACCTATAAAAATATCATGATTACTGTATGTTAAGATATATTGTACATTTTACGACTGAAATCTTTAATAATGGGTTTTATTATGTCAAAACTCATTCCAGTAGAATTCACTATACCGATAAATAATGTGTCAAATTTAATAATGACTCACATTTTTCTCTGTTTTGGCCAATGAATCTCCCTCAAAATACATGTTTAAGGAATTATTTACAATATTGCCATTTAGTTTTAACACAATATCAGTAAATATCATAGTTATTGACAACACCAGTGTACTGTGACACCCCTATTTGGCAACCATTACACATACAGTAATTAACTAAACTAACTAATAAAATAAATATCAACACATATTATTCTGAATAAAATACTACTGCCATAATACGTGTGCATTAAGTGTACTGTACACCCACCAGCCTTTCTTGTCTAGAGGGTAGAGAGTGTAGTTGGTAATCGGTGTCCCGTCTTTCATCCAGTCCAGAGGGTCTCTACAGTCTGAATTTGAGTTGTTGAACCCCATGAATGCTGTGCAGGTGAGAACCACGCTGGAGCCGAGCGTCCCCAAAACTGTTTGAGTCTGATCATGCTTGAACTCTGGAGCGCTGTTACACAGCGGATCTTTGTGTGTGAGAGAAGAACAAGGGGTGTTTAATGATGCATACCTGTTGACTACAATGGACAAAGTTTCAGTTTAAGTCTTTTTATAGCCCCAAAGTTTTGGGGAGTTTTTTCAGTAAAGGCACAATTAATCCAGCAGTCCGTGAGATAGAACAGTACATGCAGTGAGTACACCTGTTTTCAACATGGCACTCGGTTAAAAACAATGACTTCTTTATTAGCTTAACCTTGCTTGAGTCTTGGAAGGGTATCTAATCTCAGGTGAGATGAATGAAGCCCTATTCTGACACACAGGTGAGCAGAGCTCTGCATATTTCACGTGTCTGAATAAAATGTTATTTTTTTGCTCACACATTTATGGTTTGATAATGTTAATATTATGGCCCATACAAATATACAGATTTGATCAGATTCAGCTTTTAAATCTAATCTGTTAAACTTTTAAGAACATTGATGTTTAATAGATACAGTTGGTGGTTCCATGATGCCAACGTCAGTTTTGCAGATGTAGTTTATTGTGATCACGATAAAAAGGCTGGAGTGATACTTGTACAACGTGATGTGAATTTCTGAGAAATGCCTCCTACGTAAAAGGTGAAAATAGCTCAAGATGCAATGAGCTGTTTAATACCAAATCCAGTGACACCTGACATCTGTTTTAAATTCAGGTGTGCCAATAATAATAGTTTAGTTTGAGCAATATGAGTGAAATGTTATTATTAACTTAAGCATGTTATTTACAGCTGACATTAATGTGTTTATCTGATTTGCTGACTTTATGCAACTTCTGTGTGTAAAAGCACATATTTCATGGATCCACCAGAAAAGACAGTCATGGTAGTATGTTGGTGTAGTACAATAAGTCCTTTTGAAACTTAGGTACGGATGTGAACCAGATCACAGGTCAGTGGTTAAGATCTACCCAGCTGAAGTATAAAGTATTCAGACATGAAAATAAAAAGGACACACGAGGTGCCTTAAATTTGCATCTATTCAAAGCAGGTGGAAGGAAACTGCCTGTAATGACTTCCTGTAGCTTATCTGCTTTTTCTCAAAAACATTCATGTGAAAATTGAATATATATATATTGAAAAACAGACTGCACTTCTGTCTGGTTCTGTCAACAGTGTAAGAATATAGATACAGTTTTGTACTGTAATGTAAGTTTTCTGAAAGCATTGTAAGTGGCTTTGAATAAAAGAATTAAATTTTAGTAAATATATGTAAATATTAGCATTTTGAGCTTAGGCAGGAAAAGATTGACTTAAGAGAAATGGGAAAACAATGTTACGAGAGCAAACACTGAACGATCATGTGACCGAACACTAGACCAGAACAAATTTACACTGGATTGCTCCGTTAATGACACTTTTACCAACACAGGTGAATCACATGGTGTATTAAACAGGCTTTGCATACACACAAAAAAAGAATGTAAACAAGCTTACACAACCGGAAGAACAGTTTGTGTCTCATTACAACCGGTTTTGACGATAGCTTTATGCTATTAAAGGAATGAGTACTAAACATCTGACTTAAACATCATTTATAGTAACCATTACATTGGTTTTTCATTACATTGGACCTTCATATCACTGTTGTTACATAAAATAATCACTGTGACATCAGCCAAAAGTCACAAGTGTGTGTGTAATGGTAAAGTAGGTTTATTGTTCTGCAGCCAATATCCTCATTCAATCATTAAACAGGAGCAGCTGTGTTAAACAAGCCGTTTCCAGGTACAAAGTTCCCTTCAGGGGCTGACTTTTTTTCTTTCTAGTAGACAAACATAGTGCTAACTAATGCCTCCATGCTACAGAAAACGTACCAAGTAGGCAAGCAACACTTAAGTTGCTTTGACAAAGACCTTGAATTCATATGAATCTATATTTTAACTTTGAGTGTGAAAGAAGCCTTTAAAAAAAAGAGTTGACACTGTAATATCTACAAATAGTGCATTTACAAATTATGGTAATGCTTTACAATATGGTTATATTAGTTAACAATGAGCGACACTGCTACGGCATTTATTAATCTTAGTTCATGTTCATTTCAGCAGTTATCATTAGTTACTGTAATGTACAGTGAACTAACATGAACAATTGTATTGGCATTAACTAACATTAACAAAGAAAAAATGCTGAAAACTATATTGTTCATTGTTAGTTAATGTTACTAATGCATTTGCTAGTAACAAATACAACTTCATTGTAAAGTGTTACTGTAATTTTTAAGGTGCACTATTTGGAGGTCACTGCTCAAATCATTCTGGAAAACATCATTCAATTCATTAAAGGACATTTAGATAGATGATAGATGGGTAGATGGGTAGATAGATAGATCATAAATAATAACTAATTAGAAATAAATAATAACGCCATCTTACCCAAAGATCTTGTACAGGTCAGGCATATCAGATACAGAATCGCAAGACTCCGCCACATCGCAGCGCTTTGATTAATCCTTTCATCAAAAACTATGTCAGCTTGTCTCCTGAAGTTACCAAATGGACTTCAATCATTAAATACAGACTGTCTGTGTCAGCAGCAGTTCACGCTATGCCTCACTGAGCGGGTACATTAAAACACGGAAGGCGCGCGCCTGTTCAACAGAGACTGTCGCCTGGAATAACTTGCATTGGGAATACACGGTCACGTGACGCAAGTCGCGCTCACCTGAGCTGGTGAGCTCTGCTTCAAACAGGCAGGTAAGAGAGATAAATTACACAGAATGCGCGTGATTTCAAGGGGTGCAGTTTGTAAAAGTGAAAGTAGTTGTAACTTAAACTCAACGCGTACGGCGCGCGACGCGAAAACAAACGCGAGACAGGACGCAAAGTTTAAAAACGCCGTGACGCACATGTGTACGCAGACCTTTTCTTTATTAGTTTTGTTCAGTGCCACAAGAACAAGATATACTGACATTAGCCGTCAAGAAAAATAAAACGTCAATATTGACAGAAATGTCAGCCCTTTACATGTGTTTAATGTGTACATAGATGGAAATTCAGAATGCGCGCCCCCGTGAACACATAAAGATATCAACACATTCTCTGTGGCGGTCTGTGGGGATATTATTTAGACTCTGACTGTAAAATAATGTCTAAAATACAATGCTTAAGACAAATAATTATGACAAGACAAAAATATTTCATCTCAACATTAATTTACTTAATTACTTCACTAACACAATCTGTATGTTTATCTGTACGTGTCCCGCCAGTTGTGCAGGTAACAAGCTGTGCTGTTATAACCATTTTACTACAATTCTTGTATTTATTATCATGTACAAATTTTTGGTTAATTGAGAGACAAAAGTGTGGGCAATGAGTAGCAAATGAAGTAAAACGTTTTTAACCAAAGGTTTTTACCTTACTGATAGCTCACATGTCAATATTTGGTGCTTTAAATACGCATGTGTGCAAATTTTAAAGCATTTTTTACGTTTAAAGCAAGATTTTTAATAGTCAGCTAAAGTGCTTTTTTCAGAATTGTCACATCCATAACAGTCGATATAAATTGGTACATGAAATCTAATGAATCTAAATATTAACCCTTTACACCTAATGTTGAAAAAATTAACATCCACGTTAACTGGCAAAGTTAATGTTCATGTCACATGTCCACTGACCAGCTATAATGCATACATTTACATTTATGTATTTGTCAAATGCGTTTTTCAAAGGGACTTATAATTTATCAGTACATTTTATCAGTGTTCCTTATGAGATAAATTCATGACCTCAGCTGATTGCTACAATAAGATTAAGAAGTTTCTGTATATTGTTTCTAGAGGACAATGAAGTCTCACTAAGGACATTGGAGAACGACTCTATGCAGACCACACATCAACCTATGGGCGGTTATAATACAGGTATGTCTAAGGTGTTGTTTCCCAAAACATCACAAATTCTTGAAAGACCTGCAGAACAAGATGAAGAAGATGGTCAGGTTTAGAGTCAGGACTAAAACATGTACAGGAGACGTTGATAAAGAACATTGTGATAAAAAACAGGTACAAGTTGGAGTAGAAAAATCAAAGTTGATGAGGCGCATCCTTTATAAATATTCAGAGTAAAGGATTTAATATTCATATGTGAAAAAATATGAACCTTCTAAACTCCATGTTGAACTCCAAGTACTTTTGACAAATTTTAAGAATAGGCAAAAGGAAACCAGAGCCTATTTTATTGTATATTGTCTCATTATATATACTATTTTAAATAAAACATTAATTATGAAACAAATACATAAATCTGTGGACAAAAATGGGATGTCATAGACTTTTAAAATGCGATCTGGCTGAATAATTAAATCCACACAACTTAAATTTACATGTTCTTTTTTATTTAAATAGGCTCAAGAAACAACTGAAAGATCATGTGACTGTTGTAGCTTGTCTTTTACTTTCTCAAACAGAACTTGTTTTTGTAGACAAAATATGGCAAGAAATAAGAACTTTTCAAACATGACTTTTTTCAGCAGTAATACCAATATAAATAAGCATTTCTACTTTCAACAAATAATATATTAACTTACATTTCATTCCACTAAAATTACAACTAAAAACATTTCACAGTTTTTATTTTTGAATTGTTTTGTTTGCCACAACCATATATGGCCGTTCCTTTTAATTTCCTACAAATTCTGTCTTTTTTACCATTATTAAGTTGCAATACTAACTACAGGCCTTCATGTCCTTAAGTTACAAATAGTAAAAGTGGAAATTCTTATTTTAAAACAGGTGTTTTTCACGAAACAGTGTTTTGTGGCATGTGTCACCCAGTGAAGTGCAGTTTAATTTCATTATAAATAGCTTGTTTGGGCTCTTTTGGTTTTTTACAGTAGATTCTGTTGGAGAAAATGTTTTGTGGCACTAATATCCAAGTACACAAATGCACAACCTGTTTCTATGGCAGCTAGGCTGGCGATATAATAATCTTGGCCAAATGACAAAACATTGATAATAACTTTTATAAAAAAGTGTGTATCAAGCATTATTACATTAATATCTAACATATAGCTTATGTAATAATAGTTATTGTACAGTGTTACCCATATTTATTTTAGTGCCTTTTTCTGTATTCATCAGTAATAGATGGTATTAAACTTTAGTTTTGATTAATGCCAAAGTGAATACAAAAAGACTGGCAACACTGTTAAAAGAGTGCTAAAACGGTTAATAAACAAATCCAAATCACTGTAATATTTCCAACATAATATACCCAAATATCCCTCCACATATTGTCAATATTCTGGCCAGCAGTACCCCGCCAATGCATTTTCCCTCCACAAAAAGCATTACAGTATTTATATTCCAAATTTCAGGCCTTTCAAAATCAATCATTTAAAATAAAAACATATAAAATGTGATTTGACCATATTTTACACGATCACATTCCTTTAAGAAACTGTATAAATATTAAAATATTTTAAATGAATATATTTGAAAAACAAATCCCACATTAGCTCCCCATCCCTTCTGTAGGGTACGAAAGATCCAGAGTAAGTTTTAACTGCATGTATTTTAACTCTTTGCAGACGATGCCACCAAAATACAATTATTTCTTCATCTCTAGCCTGTTCTGGACTGGTTTTCTGCACCTTCGTGGCATTAGCCTTTCAAGTGTTCTCTGTCCGATTAAGTCAAGTAATGGATAGTAATATTTTTCAGATGGCTGTTCAATGCCTGTTTTGTTCAGAGTCAGATCCTGTAGTTTCCAGTGCAGAATATCACAGTATCACAGTGAGGCATCAGACATTGGCACTAACAATGACCATATAGTTTTTTCTTCTGTATCTTCATCATCTCCCTTCTCATCCTCACTGTGAATCAGTTTTAGCGGTCCATGATAAGGTCGAGTAAGGTCACCTGGGCGAGGGTCTCTTGTAGTATCCTCTGTGCCAATGAAACAGGGGCAGTGCCAAGCATTTCTTCAAGTGCTCCAGTTCGGCCTGCATACGATCTCTCTTTAGTGCCAGATTGTGCTTCTGTGCCATCAGATCCTGGAGGAAATAAAATTATTGCTATAGATTGTACAGTAGTGACCAATTTCCAATAGTCAATTCTGATTTTTAACGGACATGACATTAAATATAATGTAAATTTAAATAATACAATTTAAAAAGTAGTTTTGGATTCTGGTTTGGATAGCTGTGATGTATTCACAATGAAGCAAAACTAATAATAATTGGATCACTGCAAATTGTAAAATCATACCCTCATGCTCTGAGAAAGCTGCTCGGCTGTCAGCGTGAGATTGTAATGATGCGTCTCCAGACGTCTACACTCACTTTGGAGAACCTGATGCTCCAAACTTCTCTCTGAAAGACAGACAGGGCAAATGAATAATACACTGATGAATACAAAAAAAAAAAACTACAACCAGTTCCACACTTATTTTCTTTCACTATTCACTTTAATATTTCATAGTTGAATTCTAATCATGACAAACTATACTGTATATTGATGGAAAGGTCTTAAGACTTAGAGAATAAATATTTGAGAAATGTTCATAACAATAAACATAAACTAATTTTTTTTAAAATGTTATTTAAAAAAAAATACCTAACATTAAAAAAATAAGTTTAAAAAAACGTAAAATATCTCAAATAAAAAATGCATTTTCATGTGTATGCTCAATATGTGCAGTGTCATGTAAACATATTTATCCAAATAATGCAAGACTGAAAATGAAATTCCCAAATGTTCTCATAAACTGCTCTAAACTCACCTTCCATATACTCTTCATACGCTTCAAATATCGCTTCAATTCCTTTCCACTTGGGACTAAAAGCCTCATCTTCTTCATCTTCATCTGTACTAACGCCCTCTTCAGCTGAAAGGTCCTGCCTCACACCTGGAGAGTTTCGGTGGGTTGATATATGGCTGGAGTGGCCATTGGTCTGTGTTTGTGGGGGCTTGTTGACTGCCCTCTGGAGGCCTGGAGGACGATGTGCAGCATTATCAAACTCCTCATTGGCTCCTGCTGAAAAACACACACAAAAAAAATGGTCCAAAACTGTCCTTTCTGACTCAATTCTGTCTCAAATCTGAGCAAAGGTGACCCCATTGACTATTCACTACATAGTGACATAGTTTGTTATGTGAGAAAAGAAGAAAAATTAGTGTAAACTTGGACTTAAGTGTCACCTTTCTCTCTCTGTTGTGGCGTTTGAGTGGACTGCAGTACAGACTGATGAAAGTGCTGAGCGAACTCCTCTGGGTTTATGCTCTCCCACACCCTGCGTGTGCCATTTAGTCCATTAAGCCCAGAAGGGTGATCCTTCGGTCGGGCGAGGGGCAGAGGAGCACTGGCCTGCAGGCTTGGAACCCTTCTGACGGGTGACGCCTCCTTGGGTTGGCTTTGAGCTTTGAGAGGAGCCAGCGGTGGAGGGTCTTCCAGTGGAATGTTGTCGGGCGAGTGATTTACAGGTTCGGGGTGACCGTTATTAATTGAATGATTGAGTGAGGCAGCTGTATGAAGATACAACATGCGAGTCAGTCAACAAAGATAAAGCCAAAAATACACAAAGATGAAAAGGTAAGGTTGACAAATAATCCGAAAATGTCTGTTCTTACCTGACGGGCTGGAAGAGGGCGTATCTGTAGCATATCGGAGCGTGTCCAGTGTAACGTTTTTTTGTTTGATGGCTTCCAGCATGCTTAAGATCTTCTCATTTTCTGGAAACAAAATAGTCCATAGACCAAGAATGTAATTTTCATACATTCAGACAACAAATATTTGTTTAGTGTGCAGTGTTGGTGAGAAGCTAATAGCTCAGCAAATTATCAAAACATTATCACAAACCTTGCATAAATTAATCACGATTTAACTAAAGTAAGTAGTTTTTTGATGATGCCCGTCGGTTGTTATCGCAGAACAATCTCTGAAAGACTGAACATAAAATATTCATTTGATTTTTAGTGTTTTATAAGCTCATTTGTTATGAATACAAACCTTCTATAAAGAAAAAACATTTTCTATTGGCTTTTGTCAAGTCATGACTGTCAAGACTAACACGCAATTTGGTCTATAATCTCATATGTGTTATTAATTAGATTTTTATTTCATTTATTAGTGGCAGTTTGTCTAACAATGAGCGGTTTAGCATAGCTTCACGTTAGGCTTCAAGCTGCAACACCAAAAGTAAAGTGTGATAGTATTTGTGTGACTTGTTTCTGAATGTTTTGGTGTGTGTAAGTACCTCTTCTCTCCTCCATGCTGACATGGTTCAGGCTGAACATACTGAGGAAATGCTTCTTGTCCTCCAGTTCAGCAGTGTTGTCCATCTCTTCAGGGGTGAAGCGTGTGGTGAGGGGAGGTTGGGGAGGAGAGGGAGTCTTTCGTTTGCTCTGGACAGTTGGAGGTGAAGGGCTTCTCTCTTGCATGAGTCGTCTTCTCTTTCTCCTCTTGATCTCTAGGAGCTCATCTCGCTTGGAGAGACTGGTCAGTCCAAACAAACTCAGAAACTCCATCTTCTGCAGAGTGAGAAATGAACAGATATTGTGTGAAGAACGATGTAAGATCTTATATTTTTAGCACAGCTTGTATATTGTTTTTTTAGGTAGCTAATCTAAAAACTGAAAATGCTCTACCTCTTTAGGTGCGTCTAGTTTTAGAGGAGGTTGCTGAGCAACTCTTCTCAGATGAGCTCGAACTTCTTCTTCATCACTCTCATCGTAGGAGTCGTCCAATTCATAATAATAACCTAAAACAAGCAAAATATTGTAGTAGTTAAGAGACAACATAAAAAGCATCTAAAATCCTATTACAATATATATGATGTTTAAAATACAGCTACTGTATCTTGAGCAAAAGTTTGGACCAATGAGATTTCACTATGCGCTGGGCTAACAGCAAAAACTGAAACTATCAACAAAATGCCAATTGTCATCACCTGTTTTGTACAAATACCAGTGACGTCCAACTGACGACAACTGAAGCTTAGCATTGGGAAAAAAGCTTTGTGTTTAGTTGAGTTGGTGTTTAGGTAAATAACTACCAAAATATTACTACAAGAGAATATTAACAAATATTACTAACAGATGAAACTTTATGCTTTTTTTCTGTGAGCTTAATATGCATGTTTTGCATATTAGAATAAAACCCATATTCTTTGATACGCTGAGGGGTCATAAATAATTAAATAACTGAGGGGTCATTAAAAGCAAATGTTGCACAAATATGGCCTCTGGACATCACTGTGGACCACTAATGTAGTAACATTTAAACAAACATGTACTATATTTCACATATCAAAAAATTATATTTCCCAATCAATCATCCAACATTAGAATCTATGTAAAATGTTTTTTTGGGACAGCCTTTAAAGATCTCCATGTTATTTTTGGTTGTTCTACACCTTCAACGTTCTCACCTTTCTCTCTGGCCTCTCTGCGTTTTTTCTCCTCCAGATCAAGCTTGCTGACCAGCCTCCTGTGTTGCTGCAGAGCCTGATCGTACACCATCATGGGATCTGACCTTTCTACAGCTGACGCCTGAGATCCTGACCCCTGGGTTTGCCTGTAATCTCCAGGTCCAGACTGAGAGAAGAAAGTCCTCTGCTGGCTCAAAAAGCTTCTGGTGGACTTCTCCAGCTCTGCCAGGTATTTACCCGAATCAATGAGGTTGCTGACCTGCAGGGGGGAGGTCTTTTCAGGGCCACTTTGATGCCTGGTCTCATCTTCAGGAGGTTTTGGTTTGGTGTGGCCTGAGAAGGGATGGATGTGGGATAGGGGCCGGTTGGTGTTAAGGAGGGAGACGGGGTTCCAGAGAGTACTGGTGGTGGGAGGGGATGGCCGGTGGTCTCGAGGCAGAGGTTTGGGGGATATTAGAGGTGGTGGCGCCCCCAATGGTTGAGGTAGGTCTCTGATGCCCACGTCACTATGGTGTGCGCTGTACCTGAAAAATGTAAAAACATTTTTGGTAAAGCACCAGAAGAGGGCAGTACGCTATTACAATACACATTGGTTGTGTTTACAGAGGGTTTTGGTATTGTCTTCTGGGAGTTTTTGCATTACTTTCAGAGAAAAGACCTTTGTGTTGCCAACACAATATGCTACCAATATAGTTACAGGATCAATATGTTTGTTTCAACATTTAAAACCAACTCATTGTTTACAGTTCATCAGAAACTGATCTGATATCCAACAATAATACCCACCTTTGTAGTTCTCTGTGTGGTTCCGTTGGTTCTGTGGGTCGACCGAGATCCAAATGCTTCTCCTTAACTTGCTGATGAAACTCTGATGGCACCGGACCCTGTCGGTCCACCTTCTCCACCTTCAGAGCTCTCGGTCTGGCCAGCCATCTGTCCTCCTCCTCCGGCCGCTGGAGCATCATAGGAGTTACCATGGGCCGATGGGCTTTTCCAGAACCTGATCCAAACCCTGAAGAAACTCCAACGCCTGAACCTGAGATGGAAGGGGGACCTCCTGACGATGAGTAAGGACCAGGCTGAGGCATGAGCGATGAAGTTTCTTTGGTTTTGTCTGGAAACAGATATAAAATGTTTACTAAACAAATGAGGAATGAGCACAACCTTCTCTATAAGAACTGTCAGAGTTTCATGACTCAATGCAGCCCTTTTAAAATACAGCAGAAGCAAAAAATATCTAACACATTTAGTAAGATAAATTACAATTCAAATTTGAGGGTCATTTGATTGAAATGTTTTTCATGAAATAATCTTATACAAAACGTGAAACAATGTGTAGCTGCGTTCAATCGACTTAAAATTCAAGTTGAAATTACTTGTACAGCCAAGTTGATTGTACCTAAAGATTTAATTTAGCAAATTATTTTTATAGTTAAGTCATATGGAAAAAACATATTATAAATGTGCCAACATATTAATTTCTTTCTTAACAAAACAATATCATTTTTAAAAACAACCGTTTAAAAAGCTTCTCAAGGTTAAACTGCTTGAGAAAATGGCAGAAGTACATTTTTGCACATTGTAGACAAAGGTTAACTACACTTAAGATGATCAAAGAATTTTTTTTCTATTTATGTTTCTATTTTTAGTCACCGGATAATTCCCACAGTTACATTTGTGTTATTTCATAGTTCTGATGAGTTTCCTGTTATCCAAAAATGTGGAAAAAAATATAAAGTAAAGAATAAGGCCTAAACTTTATTTGAACAGTAGTGCATATTAATATCAAGGACTTGATAAGGCATAAAACCAATTTTAAAACTTTGTCACAATGTTACATTTCTGAAATGTGTTGTGGGATATTGCATAATTTACATCAGAAGGGAAGTTCTTTAGTAGTCGAACAGATAAAGGGTGTGGATTTCCATTGTGCACTTCGTGAACTTTCGTCAAATGCTCAAAGATATGTACTAAAGGTATTTTAATTGCCCCTAAAACAATAAAAACGGTTTGGTAGTGTATGAGGGCGTTCCTAACATGAATCCCTGCCTATCTTCATTCCTGCTCTCCTGTTATACAATTACGCAAATCGAACCTTGTGACTTTTCTGCCCGTACAATTACAAAACAAACATGTTTAACAGGACGATGATTCATCACACTAAAGTGTTTTTTGATTGTAAACGGATTACAGTAACCCTGAGCAATGGAAACTGTGGTTACTACATGTGTGGGTATTACTGTGTTCTCCAGATTGTAGTGTGCTATCGTACCCGGTCGATTAGCAGCGAGTCTGTCCTCCAGCTTGGCTCTGTCCTTCACCGGCTGCCGGTGCGAGTACGGATGAGACAGCGAGTGAGAGTTTGCGTGAGAGATCGAGTGTTGGTTCGCGTGCGGCTCGTGGCTCAGGTGGCGTTTCTCCATCGCCTTGACCGCCTGGATCTCTCTCGCCCGTTCTTTCTTAATCTCGATCTCTCGTCCCGATTCTCTCTCTCTCTCTCTCTCTCTTTGTCCCTCTGCACCTCGCGCTCCCACTGCCTCTCCCGTTCGATTTCACGCGTTCTCTCTTTATCTCGTTCCCTTTCTCTCTCCTGCTGGCGGAGATCTTCTTCCATCTGTAGCCTGTGGAGGGTCGAAACACACACACACACACACGAATGGTGTGAGATGCAACACTCTCGACAGGAACAAAAAGAATACACTCAGTGAGACGCTGCGGGAACACAGGGGAGTGTTGATGATGTTTGGAATGGAGCATGAAGTGAGTCAAGGTGCTATATTTTATGTTTACGTTTATTTACTTAGCAAAGTGACTTACAGTGTGTTTCTTGGGGATTTGTTAGCACAACGCTCTAGCAGCTGAGCTGCAAAATACCCGTTAACTATATGGGCTCTATTTCTATATGAATTATATACATATGCATGACAATCGTGATATAAATAATAACTGAGGGGTATTTACTATCCAGTCATGTGTACATTTCTTTAAATACAAACTGAAATGTGAAAACACATGCGTCACCTTGTTCAGGGACACATACGGAGACTCATATTAAAATAAACTACAGCCACATGTATGTAAGACACATGGATAGAGCAAACGTGCAACTCGAATGCTCATTTCCCATTTATATAACTACCTGATATTTTTAGATTTTCTGTATTTGTGAGAATTCAAAATGTTATTAAAAATATGGAAAATTAATAACCAAATTTACATATTCTAAAAGAAATAAAAGAGCTTTATAAGACAGCAAAAGTCTGTTAAACGTTTTACAGATAACAATATGAAATAGAGATAATAATTTTTTGCATCAAGTCTGGTCAACTTTGCAACTTATAGACAGGAAAATCAGCATGTAAATATTAGAAAAAAAAAAACCATTTGATTTAGGACAATAACTATGCATATTTATATTTTATAAACAAAACAGCCAAAAATCAATACACTAGTTGCTTTGAACAGCTAGTCGCTTTCATTGTTTAAGACTAATTATTAAATGATCATAATTTACTTAGGCATTTTTTCCATAACAAGACAGTAATGTACAGGGTTGAGATCTTAAAGTGTGTATTGGTGTGTATTTACCGCTCTGAGTGTAGGGCCGAGAGCGACTGGTGTGCGATGTCACCCGGGTAAAAGACGCCCGGCACTGGCAGATGAACAGCAGATGGGTGCAGGGCTGGCAGAGCTCCCCCTTCTGGAAGCTGATGGTAATATGAGCGGAGGGCAGACAGACTGTAGTAGTCCTCCATCCTGATGAACCACAGGTATCACAGAGAGGACAGCAGTTCATTAGTGTCTCTATAAATAACTCGCACCTTCATTAACCTCCAGCCCTCTGAAATGAACATTACAAGCTATTTCTGCTACTGCTGCATCACCTCCACTGACTCCCACAGAGAGACGTGCTGAGTGTGTTATTTATGCAGAATAATGGAACAAATGACAACAGAGAAACATACACTAAAACCAAAATACATATAGACAATGGGTAAGTCAAAACCATAACCTACGTTTACGCATGACAAGGTTTATCTATATAGCTAATTTTTACACAAGGGTATATTATTATATTACATTACATATAAATGATTTTCAAGAAAAACAAAGAGATACATAAGAAATAAAAAAGCTTAAAAGTCAAAATGATTTAAAAACATAATAAAAGCAGAAGTATAAACCTTGTTAAACAGTATAATCTACGCCATTGTTTCACAGGAATAAGGCTTAGCCAATCATATCGGAGCTCATTTACATATTTGAGTCTTAAAAGTACAGCAGCATAATAATAATTAATAATAATAGTGATAATAATAATACACTTGTAATAAAGTATTAAAGAGAGGGAGAAATAGTTTATGTTAACAAAACACCTTTTGTTAATTGTGTGGTGACACTGCATTAAGGAAGGGCAAATTATTATGTAAAAAAAACCGCACCTGTACGATGCAAGAGAAGGATGCGGTAAATATCCTGAGTGAAAGTACGCAAGAGCATCGGCTGCGGCCCCCGGCCCGAGTCCTAGAGGAAGCACGGGCATTCTGAGCTCTTCTGCCGAGGCGTACGGACGAAACCCGTCACGCAGATACTCCTCCTGAGCTCCTGCTAGCAGCATATGGGGAACCTGTCGTGGCAGGCTGAAAGACAACAAATGAAAAAACTTCACTGAAGATGACAATGCAGATGGGTACACAGCGAGCGAGGGTGTAAACACAATACTGACTGCGTCTGAAGACGAGGGTCTTGCATGAGAGCACTGGAGGTCACGCTGAAAGGATGGGCGGCCCCCATATATGGAGGGAGAGAGAGGGAGGTCTTCTCCTGGGCTGGCAGAGGCCGGTCGGAGGCCAAGCGCTCTTGACCTGACCCTCTCAATCCTGTTTCAGCCTAAAAGAGACAGATTTATTAGGGCATCATGGGAAACCGAACAGTCAAATGTTTCAACTTATCTGCTTATTGTTTATTCTTATGTGCTAATGTTCACAGTTTAAAATTAAAATTCTTTCATCATTTTTTCAACCTGTGTGTAAGTCAGAAAGAAACAGAACACAAAAGAAGATATTTTGAAGAATGTTGGTAACCCATTGACCCCCATTGACTTTCATTATATGGACACAAAACCACTGAGAGATTTCTCAAAATATCTTCTTTTGTGTTCCACAGGAGAAACAGTCATATACAAGTTTTGTATATTAGGTTGAATAAATGATGACCAAATGTGTTTTTTTTGGTCGAACTATCCCTGTAATTAAACAAAAAATTTTTAAATAGTTTGCAGTACATTTTATAATAGATACAATTAATGTAACAAAATAAATGGCAGAATAAAAAGAATATACCAAGTGCCTTTAATGCATGTAAATAGTTTTGCAAATGATCTCACAGAGATGCCATCCAAAGGATGTTTTACATGTTGTATGCAAATTGTTGCAAAAAAGTGTGCTCACAAAAGTGAACTGTTGCTAATCGAGGGCTGATTATTTACTCTGTGTACATTTATATTTACAGTGTAAAGACATAGTAATCAGACACTGTCACCTTTGCAAAATCTTGTTTCAAAATTAGAAAATCTTGGTATCAGTCAATGCAATTTGCATGTTATATGTACACCAAATATGCATCAATAAATATTGAACAAACATCCCATATGCTACTGGCATAATGATTTAATGAACACGGTGTTATATAATAATGGACGTAGTGAGAAGAAATGTAAATGTGTGTGTGACTGTGTGTGTGTGGTCGAGATAAGGACAGGGAAAAGAGACACCATGGCTTAGAACTGCATAGTTTACACAGTCTCTCTCTCTCTCTCTCTCTCTCTCTCTCTCTCTCTCTCTCTCTCTCTGTCTCTCTCTCTCTCTCTCTGTCTCTCTCTCTCTCTGTCTCTCACTCTCTCTCTCTCACTCTCTGCGACTACAGCAGAGCTACAGAAGATTCTTTGTGTAAACAGAGAGGGTAGTTTGATCAGCGTCTATTGTCTAGCCTGATGTCCCATGACTGCTGTGTTAAATAAACTCACAAAGCTACACAGAGACCAAGAGCTGAACAAACCATCCATCCGCATAAGCACACACACACTTTAGCATGATCTTGCCGTCACGCCTAAGAGTTACCAAAACAACGGACACCCAGGACACCCACAGACTAGCCCACTCGCACTAATCTAGCCTAACGTAAACCCTCTGACCCCATCAGGACCTCCACCCCCTCTTCTCAGCAGAAAACCTACAGTCTGGCTTTCATAAACATCTAATCAGCAGAGTGAATGAAGCTTTCTCTGTCTTGTAGCTCAACAGCAAGGTCACGGGTTCAATACCCAGGGAATGCTCGTGCACTTAAGTTTTCTGAAGCCCCACAATAGCTTTTTAAAATGTAAACCGTCATTCACTGAAAATCTTTTTTCTGTAGCTTTAAAAAGCAAGAACCAATGATGTTGAGGTGATGCTGCTGATCACCAGTAAAGAATACACTAATGAAGTGTTTCATACCTGACGGCCTTCCGACCTCCAGAAACCATTGACTGTTTTAGTCGGAGCGATGGTGACCACAGGCGGGGTACCAGTGGGCGGGCCCAGGCTGGTACCCATGGCAACCCGCTTAGGCGTACTGACAGGAGAAATGTGATTGGTCACTGGGGAGGATACATGCGATGATTCGCTACTAATGGAACCTGAAAGAAAAATAAGACTTGTGAGTTATTTCATGTTTTCTTCGTGATACTAAATTCACACTCCATAGATTTCATTTTATTATTATATTATTATATTTATTTATTTGTTTGTTTAGTTCTTATTTTATTATGATATTGTCTACAGATAACAATAACATTGTATTGTAGTATTTACAGCTCTGTTTATACGTGTTGTGCAATATTTTATTTTATTTAGGAAAAGTAGGGAAAAAATTTCATCTGATCTTAAAAGGTGTACAAAATAAATAAAAATTGCAGTTGAATTAACTTTTTAAAAACATTGCGTACACAACTTTGTTACTTGAATGAATGAAACTAAAAATGAAAAAATGAAACTAAATGTTCGATCCCGCATCTTCTATTTAAGCACCAACCTCTAACAAAGACATACTTTCATAAAACCAATACATCCAGCGAAAAAACTAGCAATAACATCAGAATCAAACAATAGCAAACACAAACTAGCAAAGAAGCAGGAGATGTGTTTATATGCCAGACAAAACGAACGACTTGTCAAATGACTGAACACACATCACCCTGTCTCAGACTGCCAAACTCACCCGCTATCAAAGCCCCCTTTGGGCTGTCAGATCAGATGCCAGTTTAAAAAGATAAAAAACAAACAGTGCCATCTCCCTGCGGAAAAGCCAGATGAACACAACGCTCCAGTATTCCTCTCGAACCCCTACTGCGCTAACTCGGCACTTCACTGTGATCAAACGCAACTCAATTGTGTGTGTGTGTGTCTGCGTAGATCATCTCACCTCGGGCTGCTTCTTGCCACTCCAAAGCCACAAAACAAAAGCTTTTATGTGTCTCCATACAAGGTACAACGAGAGTACATTTTTTTACATGAGAGAACGTTATGAATTATGCATTAATATAGGCCTATGACCAAATGCAATTGTTGTGGTTTCGATATCAGTCAGAGCTTGTGAGAAATGACTGTTTCCTTATTTAGACATAAAAAAAGCCAAATGCAAAACCACACACATGCAGAAAAAGCTCATTGCTGCTAAAAGCAGTATCTATAAGACACACAACACAAAGAGTAAAGTAGGTCAGCTCTCCTCGGCGCAATTGTGTCTGCCGGAGAGGTGATAAGAATTAAGTCTCAATGCTTTTGTATTTACAGTACTCATTTGGTTTTTAAATCCTTTAAATGTTTGCAGTATATGTAACCTGTATCATTCGTTTATAATGTGGTTAAGAATGATACCTCAAATCATGCAGATTGTTAGGAGAGGTGTGCTATCACTTCTTATGTGATCAATGTGCAAACAAAAATCTCACTAACATAGGTTATAGGACAGACAAATCAAAATTTATTTGTAATATTTTTATTTTAATATTAATTTGTTAGTATTTATTGATCTTTTTAAGACTTGTAATGGCTCTTTTGAACTTAGGTCGGGAGAAAACCATGCAGAACACCCTAGCAACAACCTAGCAACGTGAAAATCTTTCCTGTAGCAACACAAAGGTCATGAATTCAATCCCAGGGATTGCACATACTCTTAAAAAAAATGTATTGTACAATGTCACTTTAGATAAAAGCAGATAATAGAATCTTTTTAATGTAAATGTACATGCAGATGACTGAGAATGCTTAAAAACCACATGGCAAAGCCCTAGAAACCTTAAAATGACACCTTAGCAACCACAAGAGACACCCTGGCAACCACTAAAACTATAGACAGTGCAGTTGTATTACTATGAAAAAGAAAAAGTGCAACGCTTAGTATGACTCCTCTAGTGTAGGAAGTCCCGCCTTCCAGTAACAACAGCCAATCAACAATCATTAAAAATATGGGGGAGGGGCCTTGTACCGGGTATTGTGAGCCTTTTCACATGCACAGTAGTGTTTTATTAGCACAATTGGAGGAAAAAAAGCATTAATTTTATATAAAAAAAAATTTCATCCCATTTTTTCATCTCAAAAATCCCATTTTTGGGATCTTAGCAAGCAATTTCTATGTCGTGTCGGTCTTCTGCAAATATGGCCGCACTTTCTATTTTTAATACATTTGCTTTTTATGTACCTTTAAAGCCTGAGCTTGAATTTGAATTGTTTACAGTCATGCTAATAAGGCTTTGTTGACAAAACTCTTGTGGTACAGAGATGAAAAAGAAGCATGTGTGTGTATTGGGGATATCACTTATGTACTATTACAAACATCAATGGGGCACACATTTACAAAGACATCTATACACACATTAATTCACATTCAGACAAACACACACAAACATAGAAACTCAGAGGCCACCGATGCTTAAACAAAAACAGCTTTTACAAACAAGCTTAGTAATCTGAGACAGAACACCCATGACAGTTATTGAATTACTGTCGTCAAAGAGTCTATGAACACAAAGTGTCATGCAAAGATAAAGCAGTATGCACAGTGTAAGGCGTCAGTGAAAAGGAGATTTATTGAAGGCTTATAGAATTTACTGGCATACAAGCACTTAACCAATCAATAATCTCTTTTTTTCGGCCTGTTTCTCTCGGTCTTTACACTATGGAGAGAAGAATATACTTGCTGTTAATACACACATAGACAAACAGTGTTTGCTTGAGAAAGACTCAGACAGTGTGTGAACGTTCAGAGCCTTGTTCACCTGCACTCTTTACACCATAATGCAATTAAATATTTTGCTGGTGTATTTTGGTGTCCAAAGCATTTGTTAAAAGAAAATCTTGTCAATTCGAACCTGTGTGATTTTATGTCTTTCATGAAACATAAAATGATAAAAGTTTACAAAAAATTGCGCTATATCTCGATCAGGACCCTCAAAAAACTGATTCGATCACAAGTATGACATCACGGCTTCTCTTAAGACCTCATAAACGTGCCATTAAAAATGACAAAAATCTTAGTATTTTACTAGCACAAAGCTATGGTATGATTTCCACTTTAATAGCACAAATGAATACATAATCATGTAGACAAATTTTATGGAACTTGAAGCTTTTCTGAAGCTTGAAAGATTCAGACCCATTGTAATCGCATGGAAAAAAGCAACTAGACAAAAAAGTATTTCGGGTAAAGACCGTTTTAAGAGTGAGTAAATAATGACAGTTTTTATTTTTAGGTGAACTATTCCTTTAAAGTGAAGTACAAAGAATCTGTGTTCTCCTGCAGAATTTGAAACACACCATATTTATCTGCTACATATGCAAATTTTGCTGATCTACAATAAATCGAACAAGACAGCAGCTTATAACCTTATAAAACATGATCAAAAAATGTATGGTTGTATGTGATGTGCATTATCAAAATAAGCCGTGTGTGTGTGTGTGTGTTTTTGGCATTGACTATAACAATTACACAGACAGATGGGCAGCTAAATGTTGTGCCAGCCATCTGAAATGCGGCAAACCCATATGCAAATATTATTCAAATCTATTCACAATTTGTTGACAGAAACCACCACCCACACTCATACACACATGCGGAGCAAAGCATGGCTGTCCATATTACAAACATGCATATGGCCAACTCGCTTTACATCCTGCTTAAGATAAAAACGGTGATAATAATGCTACAATATATCAGTGACAATATAAGTGTTCTTTAATATTACTGTTTTCTATTGTTCGATTGTTGGTAACAATTTTTTAAAGCAAACTCTCACATTCTTTGCCAGAATTTAATTGTATTGTCTGTATAGTATTTACAAAACAAAACAAAAAACACTTTGCCTCTCTATCACCATCTCTGTTTGAAACATAAAACTGCAGGTCACTTTACATACTTTACAGTCTGTCAGACCGACATTTCCAAGTAACGCTTACCTCTCGGGTCTTCGGCCTGTTTAGCTAGTTTGCGGAGAGCGGCAGCAAATCCGGACTGGGTGTGTGCAGACTGGGACGCAGGGCTTCCGTTGGCTACCATTGCCCCGCTGATGGGTGAAGGGGTCAGAGGGCTTACAGTCGCCATGGTGCATGGTGCTGCGGAGATCATTCCTAATGATGGGGACCGTGGCTCATGGCTCATACCTGCGGGACGAGAAAAACAGAATTGTAGCTCTTGCCTGCGAGGTCTTTCATAGACAAAACGGTTTGTTCATAGAAGTATATGGCCCATATACGACCCTGTTATGCAAATTCAATCAACTGCTACTAGAATTTTCAAGACCGAATCGACAAAAATCGTGCACATTTTATTATCTTTAAGAAAGTGGGAACATATGCGATTTCTTGCAAATAAGATTTTACAAAGACAATGTAGGCGAGTGCAAAAATGTTTATTAAAATGAAAACATTTAATTTAAGAAATTTATGATGTAAAATGTAAAAATTAATTTCTATTTTATTTTATTTTTGAAAATAATTACATTACAAATTACATTTATAAATATTTATAGATCTTTCATCAAAACACTACAACAAGCACTTGAAGCTAATGAAGCTAACACGTCAATGTGTTTTCTTCTGATATAAAGGACTGTGTCCCTCAAACATGACCGTTAAGACAGAAAACACACAAACAAAAGTAAAAGCAAAAAAAAACTATACAACTTCCTTCCTGAATATATCACTCTTTCGCACCTTTAGCTATCACTCGCTGCCAGCTTTGCACAGAAACAAACAAAAGCTTACTTTATCATGATAAACTCTGCATCACCTCTGCCCTTCTGCTGAACCAAACACAACAATTAATAATGAACTTAGTCCAGTTCGAGCTGGGAGTGAAATCCTCTGCAATCAGCCACAACTTCATTACAACTTAATGGAGCCTGACGCACCCAAACACTTCTAACAGGAGAACATGTCGTCTAAAAGACGTTGTTGTATGCGTGTAGTGATGAATTGTTCAGTATTCGGTTTATATGTATATGCTAATGTCACAAAACGTACATTTGGACAAACTAATTTCTACTGAATGGCATCTAAAAAGCATGTTGTTATACTTTCTATAGTGTAAAGTGTGTATATATTAAAGGTATTCTTAATATTAAAAATTTGAGTTAAAAATAAAAATAATTACAGTAATTGTCTATATATAATCATCATATTTAAGGAGTATAGTGTGATATAGCACACACAAATATATTCAATTGACTTATGCATTACACACACAAGCATTATAGGTATAAGCATAATCCTTGCGTATATGAAAAAAGTATATTACATAATTTAGACATTCCAAACTCCTTCACTTTATCAATTCAGTTATCATATCAGGGGTTTCTAAGAGAGCTATCTACAAAAAACACATTGTCCTATCTCATTCTCTGCCTCATTTTGACTATAACATTACCAACAATTCTGCTCTGAAGTCGTGCGTGCGCCCCACCTCCCCTCTCCTCTCTTATCTTCCCCTCACACTTTTCTCCTGGATAATAATCAGAAATAACAGAGAGTCTCTGGTCGATGTGGAAATGAGAAAAGCCACAGGTATCTACCCAACCTGCAACAGTCATTCAGAGAAAAACGACCCCCGCCTAATGCAGAAGAGGACAGAGAGAGAGAGAGATCTGTAAGCTGTAATAAGCCAGTTAGTTGTAGAGATATAACATTTATTTCCTAGTTCGTGCCTTAAAGGGGATTTCACCCGAAATGGAAATTCTGTCATTATTTACACCTCTACACTGCCATTCCAACCCCATATGGACCCTCGTTTTTCTTCTTGAGCTTTCAAAAACAATAAAAACGACATAAATTGTGCATGCTTTCTAAAGCTATGTGTGAAAAAAAGAACAGAATTTAGTAAATTTCACAGAAAATCTTCCCTTTTACTGTAATTCTCAAATCTCATTTGCCCTTGTGTACATTAAAACATGGCACAACAGTCAGTCACATGACATGTGACATCACCACCATTAATTTTGGTGTGATGCCTCTGAAGGTGCCAGATTCTAATGATTCATTATTCTGCTCTCTAAATGCTGTTTACGTTACAAAAAAAAGGGCGAGTATGATTTTTATTTCCGTGAGTCCATTTTTTAATTATAAGTTATATTGTCATAATTTTGACTTCAGTATCAACATGTTATTATTTCAAATGATAAAAAGTCTTACACATCTTGAAATATGCAACTGCACATAAAATGTGTTAGTATGACAAATGTAAGCAATATAGCTGTGCTTTATCGATAATAAGTCACTGCTTAAAAGCACGACATGAAGCAGCATGTATTGTGTGATAAAAATTTATTTAATATTAAAGCCTAAAAATATGTATCAATGCAACTTTCATATGAAGAAAAATCACTAAAAGTCTTCTTACCGATGGAAAAACTAGTTCCTGAATGACTGTGATATAAATTGTGCGCTCATAGCTGTGCTTTATAATGAATAAAACACAGTTATTGACCAATCAGAATCAAGAACTGAAACTAACAGTTTTATGAAATTGCCATATAATTGTTAATGCTCCTGTGAATAAGACAACCAGAATGGTTTACAAAATACTTTACAGCATTACACATCTATGCAAACACAGACACACCCACACTGACAAATCAATGCAGAGAAGCAGCATTTTAATCCCTGATCTAACAGGATTCCGGTATGTGGCTTATTAACCTCATACCTTTGAGTCCAGTCACGCATAAACACAAAAAACTTACACGGTAGGAAAATCTATAGTTCCAAAAATAAGTGGACAAAATGGCTTTCTAAAAGCACCAGATGCTGTCTACGCGACGATCTCCTCTCACAAATGTGAAATCCTGCCGTGCTGTTTTTCCCAGAGGGTTTAGTTGTGGTTGGAGTCAGCAAAAACAGTCCCAGAATCCTCTGCTCCCCACTGGCTCTCTAATAAGCTTGTTCATTAGACAGTGCTGCCAATGCAAATTGACCCAGCCCTTGTCGACATGACCACCTCATGTAAATTCAATGGGAGAAGCAGCAAGGATAAAAGACTGGGTGATGGATGATGTGTCAAAGTGCTTTGTTGGGCACAAATGAACAGTCTCATACGCACACAGGCACACACACACATGCGCACATGTCCATAATGGTGACAGACAAGTGGTGATGCATGGCCGACTGTGGGGATCTGCCACCCTCGACATTCATTAAGACTAGATAAAACGCCTCACACACACCTGCCTTCTGCTCATTAACCCCAGCGGCGGTACACGTGTGCGTTTCACTGACAACATTAAAGATGGATGCGGATTAGGACAGTACTAATACTTTCAGGGTGAGATGCGCTAATTGGTTTTCACCACAGTTGAGATAGATTAACCACAGAGAAAGTTCGACACAGCGCTTCTTGTCGAAAACGACCAATAGGTGGAAGACCTCAGAATGACGTGGCAAAACCACTCGGCTTGCACTTACATTAGCATTAAGTGTACTTGATTGCCTTCGCATTGATTCTTCCGGGGGCGTCTGCGGAAATGGATACGTCCACCTACAACCTGTTGATCTCAAAGACAGTTACGGATTTGTAGTTTTTTGGGATACGAGTTCTTCTCAAATTACTTGGCTCCTTGCTCTGTTTATCTTGACGCCACACCACAATATTCAGTAATTCGTCCCCTAAACATCTCCATCCACTGCTATACCAACCTTACACAGCAATAAATCATTCATTTTAAGCATCTTTGGTATAATGACCTAGCAGTCAAGACTTCAACTTAAACTTGGTCTCAACAAGACCAGACTCCCCTTCTCAGGTGACATCCTCAGTGGTCTCCTCGAACCGTGAAATAACCCCACAAAGCCATTCTAGATAACCAGCTCTGTCAGTATTGATATTCCAAGCTGCTTATCAAGTTTAAAAGGCCTTTCTTCGACCCCGACAACTCACATGCTACTCATTCGATGACTAACACTTATGCCATACATCTAAAGCAACGATGCATGACTTGTATTTGACCTCTTGAAATTTTCTCATGTTCTGCCGCGTCTCTGTTTTTACACACTGGCTGTCAGTAGCGGCCTAAATCAGATTCAAGACACTCTTTCAGGATCATTATCCCGTGAGACCCCTGGGCACATGTCTTTAGAGCCTCGCCGGTGACCCTGGTGTTAAGCTTGTTAAGTACTGTGCGTGCAGAGGGGCCCGGAGGCCACCGTGTTCAGATCGCACTGTACTCTCTGAGGGGCCCTTGTTTAAAGCTTACATCGTATGCATCAAGGAGACCAGGGTTCCCCTTGTGATGTATGTCTTGAGGGGTCAGGGGGCCTCAGCGGTCAGCTCGCACTGCATATGCCAAGGCTCCAGAGAGGCTGTTGTGGCAAGTTTGACCTCTGTACACAGAGGGCCTGCAATGCTGCTTGTCACCCCCACTAATGGTAATTTTTCATTACTGCCTACACGCCAAAGATCATGTGGTCTTCAAGTTTAATCATCTCTTTATACAAAGGGTTCTTAAGGATCCAAGCATGAAAAAACAGCTTCTATTTCTAGTCAATTTACAGTAAAACCAATCATGCAATCTGGAAACCTTGAAACGCAACTTGCAAGATTCACCTTTTAACCTCCTGTGCTCACATTGAAGATATTTTAAGCGTTCTTGCATTATGATACCATCAGCACAGCAGCTGTATTTGTGGACTCATATGAAGAAACAAGATTACTCGTATTATGCCACCTGATCTTACTGTAACATTTCTAACTCTTGATAAAAAAAAGCCAGTCCAACGTTAACATTTGACCCTATTCTCACACCACCTGTTCTGGTAACAGCCTCTCACATCACAAGTGTACTTTCTTGTTAGTCATTTTGGTACACAAAAGGTTTGTGCATAAATGATGCACAGCCTACAGCACCTTTCACCTTGTGTTAGAAAGGAAAGATATGCAAAGGGGAATGTGTGCAGTCTTCAGCAGCTCTTACCACACACTTTCATGCACAAAACCACATTAGACATGCAAATGACCTCAAAGCAGATTATCTGCTACCTTACCGAACTATAGACTAAATGTTCAAGCTCAACATCATTCCATCAAATAAACCTATAGTTCTCCTATATGCACAAAACACACATTTTTAACATAAATATGCAAGGTATGATAAAGCAAACAAACAAGCTTCCTTAAAAGTCCACAAGCTGTTATAATTATTATGGCGGACAAGAATAAGAAAACGCATCACAGACCCTCGCTTACGACATGCATCATCACCACCACAGACGTTAATTCAGCTGAGAAACCACTACAGCGCTTGAGAAACCCAAAAGAGAAACCCAAATCTTATTGCACAAGAATTTTCTCCCTCTCTCAAGTTTTCACGACTTTTAAAAATAACAAAAATTCAAGACAGACGTTAAGAAATAATCCACATATGCACATAAACATGTACATATATCTGTCTTTTTAAATAATATGTTACAATTATGTGCATTAATGTTTACACTAGACAAACAATTCTCTCAGCTTGATGTTTGTGTTCAGATGCTGTCTTTCATAGCAGGACTTCAAGTCTAGGTTTACACTCGCCGTTACTTCGCTCGGCATATGGCAGCATATGTTTGCTGTCACCGTGCAAAAAAATGACAACATAAATACTCTTATCAGTTCATCTAACAGCTTTGCAAGTGTTTGCGTTTGACAAAAAAGTGAAGAAAAGCTGTTCCCATCTACAGAAACGTTTGTCATCTCTAGAACTGCTGACAGGCATCAAAAGCATGCTGGGTGATGTGTTTAAAGATGGCAGAATATGTACACTGTCACAATGTGGCTAATCTGTGGTCTGATGATTTGAGTATCAAAGGTGTTGCTGGTATAGATCACATGGTCAGAGATAAAAGACGTTTTGGTCTTTTTACGGTCTTTTTATGTATAGCTTTAATCTCTTGAATGACTTGATTTTGGTCACTGGCTCTCTCTCTCGCATCCTATTACACTTGGTTTGGCATCCTAACATTGTGTTGCTGATTCTGGTGGTATTCAACCTTCTGAATGTTTCCTAAATACCTGTATTACTGATATCTAACGTTTTTATGCTTTGCTCTTATCTGTTATACTATTAAAAATGTCATGTAAAGTTATCCAGACCAATAGAAACAATCTCCATACATGACTGTTAAAGTGATAGTTCACCAAAAAATGAAATTTCGTTTCACTTAACGAAAAATCTCAAAACTAAAATTTGAAATCATTTATTCACTTTCATGTCATTCCAAAACTGTCTGACTTTTCTTCTTCTGCAGAACACAAAAGAAGATATTTTTAACAATGTTGGTACCAAACAACATTGACTCAAAACCACTGAGACATTTCTCAGAATATCTTCTTTTGTGTTACACATAATAATCATGAAAGACAATAAATGATGAAATAATGTTTATTTTTTGGGTGAACTATTCCCAAATGTCACTTTCAATTAAAGCATCTGCTAAATGAATAAATGTAATGAAGGTTAATCCAATGTGGTACAGTTAAATGCTCATTTATCTCACTGAATCTGACAAAACAGGGAATGCACAAATCACATGGGATCACTTGAGTTTTAGCATTTCAGAGGCTAAAATATCATGATGAATTAACCTTCTCCAGTCACTTCAGTTCAACAGATGACCCCGAACAGTAGTGCAAACACCCAGTGTGTGTGTGTACACAGCAGGTCTGTTCAAATCGAAGCAGAAATCTGAGATAATCCCAATACTGTCTGTCTCTGAGGGTTTAACACTACTGAATACACACACAGACTGCACAAGGTTGTTCATTTTACATCAATGCTTCCTCAAGATATTAATCAATAGGAAAACCAGAGATTATCAGAAGCGTTCCCATGACCCATAGGACCTAGACCCATGTGTCAGAATAAAATACCGATTTTAAATGTAAAACAAATATGGATTTATTCTATGATTTAATTATTGTACAATTTTTAATACACATAATCCAAATGTTGGATATACCCGTTTGTGTAGACAATCTGCAACATTTCCTGAAACATTTCAAAGCATTAACAGGCATTTTAATGCCCCTTGGCAGTTCTTTTACACACCCGTCATCTCGATTTCCGTAAGATTCACTAACAATCCTTACATAAATCAAACTATCAGTGCACTACCTTGGTACAGGCAGCGACATATTTGTTGTACTCTTACATTTGCATTTCACTTTTTGTGTTTGTACATTGTCATGTGCTGATACCATTTGTTTTTCTACTTGAACCTGAACTTTTACAACAGAGATCTTAAGCAAACACGCCAAACGTACAACCGCTTATTCTCATCAAACAACACTATACCTGCCCTGCAAGACCTACCACATGCTTTACACATACACATTCACACCCTTGCATTGTTCAATGTACCCTGATCAAAGCCCGTAACTGTTACCGGCCTGGTCGAGCTTTAATCTGTGACTTTGTGTAAATGTATGTGATAATTACAGTAACTTCTTATTAAACAACTCCTCCTTTTAAATCCTACGGATCCAGTCTATCCAGTTCAACAAAGACAAACTACTACTCTAATTTCACTTTCGCACCCAAGCAAGTACCAAATAAAACCTCCTCCGTTATTCATCCATGAAGTCAGAGAGACTAATGCAAACTCAGGTGCCAGGTGCATATGGAAGTTAAATATGTATTCAGACGATGCATACATTAAATCTGACCACTAGATAACCACATGAGAGACTTTGAAAATGAAACTAATCACCTATGAGTGTTAAACACAAAGGAGGTGATCGTACCAACCAGTCATACTACATCCAACATTATGTATTATGAATAAAGATCAATAAAAGCAACGACTTAATGAGACATTAAAATCAATACTGATACTTTTCCTAAGTTGCATCATGTGTATACATTACGTTACCGTTGTGTTCAGACTCACAAAACCACAGCAAAGGCCAGATCAATGCGTATTACTGCAATGAATTACACTAGAAGCAATGGAGAGATAAACGGAAAATTAACCTTGAGGTTACAGAAGAGCAGAAGGTCATATAACTCAACCACGACTCTCTGATCTCTCACCCACAGCCGGAAAATCAAACCTTTCAAGCGGAAAATATTGTTTAAACCAGTTTTGCATATTTAATGAGACAAACAAAAAGCGAAAAGGTCGCAGATGCATCAAAAATGACATTTAGGTTGAAATGTGCGATAAAATCAATAGCAGTAACGGAAGATCTTGGTATCTCGGAAATACATGTGTAATGCATGAGAAATACGTGAAGAAATACGGTGAATAATCATTTGCGGGATGGACCATAATGACTATCAATGAAAACAAAGCGCACGATCACGCACTTCTCCGGCACGCGATGATGCCCGTAACAAAAGCGCGAGCAATTAAACGCAAACACAGCGCGCTTTAGTCAAAACCATGTGAACGCAACATACACGCGAGAACTTACCTTAAAACTGAGTAAAAGCTTATTTTCCATGTATCTAGAGCAGGAGTAAATCCATCGCGTCCCTCCGGCGGCGGCGCAGCGGTGGAGTGCGCGCAGCGCGCCGCAGTGACTGTGTGTGCGTGTGTGCGCGCGCGCGAATGTGTGTGCGTGTGTGAGTGAAGGCGGCGCTTGCACCTGCTCCACTGATCCGCCCTCGGGGGCCGAGCCACAGTCAAGGGTGACGGACCTCCCTCACACTGAGGTCCGAGAAGATGGAGGTCAGGTCACGCTGTCAACAAACTCACCGTGTGTGTGCTCGTGTTGAAGGAATGCTGCGTGGAAATGTTAATGCGTGCGGCTTATGTCATAGGAGCAAGAAAAAGGTTTTGCCAGTTGGGTTTTCATTACATATTTTTTTTACATTTGCTGTATAAGTCAAATATTTCAAAATATATTTAACAAAAATTATATTTATCTGTTAATGTATTTACACGTAGACAGCCATTCTTTAATCCAAAGAATGATTTAGGCTACAGTGCATTAAATTTTTTTTTAATTTAACTTAGCATATTATAAATAATGTCCACATAGGCTAATTTAATAATGTATAATTACAAATAATATATGATTTAACAAATTATGGTAATCAATGCTAAATTACAATAAACGTTGGCCACACCCACAAAAAATTACACTATCACAAAAATACACTGAGAACTAGAACAGTGTCAGAGATATTGTTTTACCAAAAAAAGATGAGACTCTAAGCTCCTTCTAAGGCTCTCATCTTAAGACAACAGCATAAAGGAAGCTTTTACTGAACGGGTACCTGAAGACAATAAAGAGAGGATGTGGTTTACTGTAAAGCAAATATATTTGTGGCTGTATGAACAGCTGACACACACAGAAAAATTAAAATGTCCAGAATAAGTATGTATATACAATAATACAATATAACATGAAAAGGATATAAAAGAGTAGTTATTATTAAGGTAATATCAGCAAAACACTAGCCAGCAAGCAATTGTTTTTGAAAAAATCATCGTAAAAATTCATTTTTAAGATGCCCAAGTATGCAAATGAAGCACATAAAATGGGTTATGTGTCTGTTAGACCAAGATAACAAGATTTACTATAACAACATCTGCTAGTTACTATAGCAAAAACACATCCAAATTCAAATACGGTCAAAATGCTGTATCGTGCATTTACAAAAACAAGTAAATATATTTTACCCTTTGAACATTTTATAAAAAGAAAACATTCAGAGACTTGATTTGAGATTCATGCCACCTAAAACAATAAGCTCACCTTTATAAAACCAAGCGCAATCTAAATAATGCAATGAGTTATTTATGCAAAATAAATGAAGGAGTGCAGACATGAAAATGATGATGTAAATCTGTATCCCGTAAGAGTTTACCACGCTCTCTGTCTCTCTCTCAGAAAAAACAAGACTTCCATTTCAACCTTTAAGCCTCCATCTCCAATTGATTCTCACTTACTGCACGTACACACACGTACACACACACACACACTATAGCTGCAGGGCATCCTTGAGTGAGCATGACTGTTTGTGTGTCTGTCTATTGAGTGATCAAATGACGGACCACAGAGCTAATAGTGAAAGGAGAAGGATGTATTTATGTGTGTGGTATAAATGATACTTGCACTTTATCTGTGTCTGCTTTGGTGCCTGTGTGTGTGTGTATGACAGTTAACTGATTACAGAAGCACCTGCAGCTGTGAGACACACACACACACACTCAATGGGGGGAAGACAAAGAAAGAGTGTGGTGGTGGGGCGGCACATGTGCTCCTGGTGTTTGTACGACTGTGTGTGGACCTGTAGGTGCGTGTGTGTGTGTGTACTTGTGGAAGTGACATGATTTATCTCCACTCAGCAGGAACGCAATCTCACAGCATCCCACAATGCATTTATGCACCTCACTGCTTTGACCTTGGTGCTCACCAAAAAGCTCAGATCACACAAATACACACACACACTGAACATTTTCAGAAGTACATTCACAATATATGTATAATACTTTGTATTGTAGTTGTGACTTAAAGTGTATAAACACTCTTAACCCTTTGAAAAGTTATGCATTATTAAATAACAGTCGGATGAATTAAAATTTAAAGGGACAGTTCACCAAAAATAACATTTTCAAAACATTGACATTTATTTCATGTTGCTTGTAACTTAAACCGAGATGATGTATAGAGCGAATTAATTTAATGACCAATGGCTTGCAAACACCATAAAAGTATTTTCTAACGAGAGTAGCTTTTTGTGCCGTGAGTTTCCATGAATTTTGTAAAACGCAGACACATGCGTGTGTCATTAACATCATCTCTCATCAGTCTGAACAGATCCCCAGTGGTAGTCTTTGGTGATGTTGTGGTCTAAGGAGACTTGCACATCAGTATCACAGCTGTCATTTAAGGTTTTCGACACTTTACTGTTAGCGTTGTAGGTCCCCGATGTATCTGATGGTAATCCCGTCATTTTTTTGCCATGTAATAACATATTTCTGTTAACATTCGACAGCTGTTCTTGGTCCCTTTAAAAGTCATTAAACCAGATGAACAATAACCTCAGCGCTTAAATCATCCAGTTTAACAAGATCAGCTAGTTTAATGACAATGTCCTCCTGCTGTTCTTTATCTGGCAGCTGAAAGCTTACATTGACAGTGCTCTTATTTTGCTAAAAAAAAACACAGGATCGAGAATGTGGCTGATTTTTAAAGCACATTCAACAATCATCTCAATTTCCATTTCTGACAATATGTGTTTGTGGACACACCATTTTGGAATAAAGGATTTGCCAATGACCACATTGTTTTTTCCTCACAATACGTTTCTTGCTCAAAGCTAAGCTGCCCTGCGGCATTTCGCTTCATTGTAAGTCTTGACATGATCAGACTTGTTGTTGACGTGAACATCTGCTAATTTTCATCCATTTGTTTTGCATGTAAATACTAATAAGTAAATCTGCCAACCGATATCGATGTGCACACTTGCATGTTTACCAAGAATTTGTGTACAAATGTAAATTCATGAAGCACTGTATAAAAATATTTACATATAATGTTTAGCAAGAGATGTTTGTCGCAAGTTAATAATTTGATAATTCAACTTGAAATTCTGTAATTTTGTTCAGGTTAGTATTTGCTTTAAAGTAGCTTGAGTACAGAAAATTCTCTTACTGTATTGTACAATGTTACTGTACTGTACATGTAGAAATTATTTTCTTATATTGTACATCAGGGGTTGGCAGATGTAGTCATTTGAACCATTTTAACAATGTTTTTATGCGTTTAATGTTCGGAGCTTTACAAACCCAGTATTTACTTCCATTATATAAAAATAGAAGGGAGGATGGCTTTCTAAATGAGCGAATTTTTACTAACTATTTCTTGAAAAAGACACACAAAACAAGACTGGTGATGCTCAAAATTACTCAAGACTCAGAATTAAACCGATCAACAACACGTGACTTTAAGGAAGCAACACACATGACAATGCCATTCAAAATAATAAACGCATTTACTTTAATTTTTACTTCCTTTTCTCTCCCATCATTGCCTCCCTTTCATTAATCTCTCTCTCTTTTTCATTCATATCTCTCTTAATAAATCATTTCTTGTTTAACTATCATTGCTGATCTCTCAGCACACGGTTTCATTAATCCTGAGCAAAAGGAGCACATAGCAAACCAGCAGTGGCTTTTCCTCTCCTCTTCCAGCCCTCCAATCTCCTCCTCTCCCTTGTTGAGTAATTATTGAGAAAATAGCATGTGTCTGACACGGTCGCTGTGGCAACGGCGGTCAGGAACCCGGTCATGAGCCCATTCAGTGTGTGAATGGGGGGTGGGGGGGTTATAGAGATAACAGCAGGATATCTACTGCGCCCTGAGAGAAGATCTGTCACACACACACGCACACACACACACACACACACACAGTATTTCAGTCTCTCTCGAACACAAACATGCACATATATGCATACAAAACACATGCAGCTGCAATAAACACGTTCAGTATTTATGATTAACTTACATTGTTCATTGTATTATTGCATAAGAATCAGTAAAATCACTTTTGATATTTTTCTAAAAAACAGAAACATTTAATGTCAAAATGTATTTTGTTTAAAAAATGTATCAAATATTAAAGATCATTGTATTGTATATCACGTTGTTAAATATAAACAAGCTAAACAAAATGTTGGAACGTAAGAAATGATAGTAATAGTTATAGTAATAGTAAAAAATAAGAAAAAATCATGTATAAAATACAAAAAAGTATTAATATTTGCTCATCAGATAAATGTATTCTGTCTATATTCTACTAAACAACAATACAAAGACATTTTAGGAGAAAAATATTATTTTTGCAGTGTAGTCTAAACAATATGTGGCATAACATGCAGTACGCCAGCCGTAAGAGCTGCACACTTCAAAAGCCAGAACTGTTCGTTTTTCTTAAAAAATGTAATCTATTGGGAACATCTAAAGGTAACTACAGCAAAGTGCTACAGCTTGAATCATTTATAGCAATGTATTATTTAATAACTGCTGTGAAACTGGAGGAACATTTGATGATCCACATTAAAGTATTGTCAGGAAGAAGAACAAGATTAAATGGGTGGACGTGTGTATATGTGTGTGTGTGTGTTTGGTAAGTTATTAGGGACAGTGATAGTGGTGTATTTTATATATTGTGTGGTATTGTGGGCCACCAACTCAAAAAACAAAAGGACAACTGACATGTCAAAATTGTGCCATCAAGCGAGTGCCATTTCACCTCAGGCATTTCCAAAGCAACTGTCTGGATACGGAGTGACTGTCTGTGCCGCATACACACACACACACTCTGTACTCAGAAACACAAGAGGAGTTGTCCACATAACCTGAGGTTAAACAACCTCTCTGTGACGCTAAAGACTGAGATATGTACAACGCTTAAAGGCAATAGGTCAGTGTCTAAAAAGAAGGCTTTCATATATCCTTAAATAAAATGTATGAACTGAACATGTGATACACACATGATATACACAACCATAAAATAATTTTGTTTATTTGCCAGCTGGCGTGTAGTGATCTAATAATGTGATTATCTATACTTAACAAAATCTACATATATAATGGTATGATTTATAGTAGATCTGTTTCAAAATAATGAGCAGCTTTGTGGCCTACTTCCTACATAGGCAGCTTTATTCCAAGTCACCTTAAATAAAATTGATTTGATCTGAAATGTCCTACATACACTCTTTATAAAAATAATACAAAGGTGCTTCACAAGGTTCTTCGAAACGATAGTATAGAAGAACCATATTTGGTTCCCAAAGAACCGTTCACTCAAGGTTTTTAAAATAAAAATGTCTTTCTTAGATTTCCACCACAAAGAAACAGAAATAGAAAGGAGTGTAAAAACAACAAAAGCAACAGAAATCTTAAGAAACATCTTCTAAATCTTCTAATGTGAAGTGCAGAAGATATTCAGCTAACACTGACTCCAATGGTTTAGTGTTAGCATGTGTTGTTATGCTAACATGCTATGCTAATAAGCATAAACAATACATAACACTCCAATATTAGGTAAAAAAAAATTTTTTATTTGATGTAACAGTGCAAACTTAGCTTGCCTTATCTCTTAACAACACACCCGAATGCTAAGATATCGTACAAGGTAGCACAATTATCTTGATTTTGGAATAACATTTATGTACGGTATGTCTCCTAGTATTTGGATAAAAGTGCCTAAATGTAAATGGGGTTAAATGTTAGGGAGGCCTTAAAATGTCTATGTAGAAAGTTAGCTAGGCTTTGTAAAAGAGTGTATGCGTGTATCTCTTGGGCTGTCTTACTCTTTAATGGGTTTGTTGAGGCATGAAATGTGCGACGAGTGAAAGTAACCTCACACTTCCTTTACTGTCACATCCTATTACTGAGCAGCTCAGGGCCTTAACCCTGTAAATAAAACAATCAGTCCATTATCAAGAGTCACTTGAGCTGAGAACAAATCAATTTTACCACGTTTAAGCCTATTAGATGGGAAGATTAAATGCAAGATATTTGTAGACTACTATGTACATGATGTTTGTGCAGCTTGTTAACAATTAGTACAGTGGGTTTGTATAATTTAATGTGCCTTAGTTCACTGTACAGAGTCCAGTTCGACTAGTTTTTTACTTGATAAACCAGTCAGTAGGTCTACACTAAAACAATACTACATTTAGGGGCCGGTTTATCTGTTTTAGCTTCAATGTACTCAATGAACACTTTAATGTAAAAAAAATTAAATGAAAACAAGATTACACAGAAGGGACTTACAGTTCACCCCAACACATTTTTTAAGAATTCTTTAAAGACACAAGAATAACATGAAAGTATTTACTGAAAAGTCTTGTCAAGGTCAACATTGACTTTCACACTAGCTCAGGGTGAAATAAGCCTTGGGTCCCAATAAACAAGTAAAGGTCAGAACAATGTCTTGAACTTGTAGCATTGTCTTCTGGACAGAAAGGTCAAAGGTCTTGTTTTGGCACAATATCAGATGCTTGGTGGAAAACCTAAACTGTCAAAAGCAAAAAAATCTCAAGCCAACTTAAGGCCAGAAATATAAAACAGGGCATTTGAGGAGAATTTATTACTTTCTGTTAAAAAGCAAAAGCTAAACTGTACGTGACCTTGCAAAACGACTATAAAGCCCAATACTTTAGTTAAACCTCGAGAGAATATCTGGGAGATTTAGTCAAGCACTTTAATGATCAAGTCAAAGCAGAGAAATCGATCCAACAGAAAGACTTTGAAATCGGCTGTACATGGAGGCCTGTCTTAAACATCAAATACATGATGGTGAAATTGACAAATTGAATCTTGACTTCAAGCACTCGCAATGCAAGAAGTCAAGAAAAAAGCCGAAGGGAGCAAAAGCAGGAATACTTCTTTCCAGATAAGTGCATTTCTGTCTTTATTTAGGTGAAGGAATCATTGTGAAGAATAAGTGTTTTTGTGCAAATTCCTACCAGTTCTGACACGTAGCTTGTTAGCTGAATAGCAACTTGATGAGCAATAGTGGCTACATATGGAGCAGCAGAAGACTTCGAGGATGAACCCTGAGGGTTAAGATGTGCGTTGTCAATGAAGGAGTTCGTTATGACCTTTGTAGGGTTTGTGGTAAACACAGGTGCACAGATGGAGCAGTGGTTGGTTGTGGGAAAGCCTAGTTTATTCCATGTCTGATAGGAACTGGGACATTTCTATCTCCTTTGTAATGCTGGGTTGAGTCGAGATGGTTTGGGAACAGGAAAGAACTTACAATGTAGAAGTTGTCCATTATTTAAGAATAAATGAAGTATAAAAGTGTTTCTACTGTCTTTTGCAATGCCATCTTCATATGAGGAGCAGGTGTAAATGCTAGCACCATGAAGATGAGGGATTTCTTTCTAGGGTTCTTGTGAATGAAGGGGTTCATCTTGATATCCGTGAGCTTGTGGCAGACACAGATGTGTATATAGGGTTAGTAGCTGACAGGTGGCCCACTGCAATCTGTTTTGGATGATGAGCAAGAAACATGAATTGGTGTGAACATCTCCTTGTAATTTACTGGGTACAATGAGCGCTTCTAAGACTTGCCATAACTAACAAAGTTTATAGTATCAGATATTTTAATGCACACTTTAATGCTGGGTTGCTTTAACCCAATGTTGGGTAAAATATGGATAAACCCAACTATTGGTTTGAATTAACCTATGCTGGGTTGTTTCAACCCTAAGTGCTTGGTTGGGTAACAAATAGACATTTCATTTACCCAATCATGGGTTTAAACAACTGAAATTTATTATTTTAGATATTAGATATTTTTTAGCATTTTAAAATCTTTTTTTACATTATTTTACTTTTGGCATTTTTATAAATAACATTCACATTTTTTATTAATTTGTTTAGTTTATGTTTATTGTTATGAAAATTTGTCAAATATTTATTCTTGAGTCTTATACCTTTCCATCAATTTATAGTTTGTCTTGATTAGTTTAAAATTCAACTATGAAATATTAAAGTGAATAGTGAAATTTTTGAAATGTTCCTCCTGTGGAACAGTAGCTACGTTTACATGGACCATTGTAATCCGACTAAAAGTCCAATCCGAATGAAAATGCTCCATATAAACACGTCAATCAGATTAAAAATGGCCAAACCGATTGAAATTTCAGTCGGGTTGTAAGGGGTGGTTTATGCCGTTTGTAATCCGCTTGACATGACATGTATACACTTGATCAGATTGAAAAACGAACTAGAAAGGACTGCGCATGCGCAAAGACGTCGATGGGACGCACAGACATCAGGACGTATTAACGCACCTGTTGTTAAAGTAAAGATGGTGTGTGGGAAACAGAATTGGTCTGCAACAGAAACCACTTTGTTGCTTAATATTTTAAAAGAACAATTCAAGTCTATTTTTTAAAATGTAAAAAAGTGGTACGAGAAAGGATAAATGTAGCAGCATCCTGAAACAGCGGGAAAATACATTCATGGGCAGTGCGCATGTCAAACGATTTAATCCGACTTAAGCATGCGACATATAAACACACACTACAATCCGATCACTTTATCTATTGTTCATGTAAACACTACATTCGGATTACACAATCTGAATGAATTCAATCCGATGTGTCCATGTAAACGTAGCTAGTGACAGTAACAGGCAAAAAATACTTTTTCATTGGTGTCTGTTATTAATGTTATTGATTTCAGAATGACCTTTCACTAAATTACACAAAGACTTTTCAAATTTTGGTCGTCGCATTGGATGTCAGTCTCTTCCTCTTCAAATGGGCGGTTCTTGACCAAAGTATGCTGCAAGGTAGACCAGACTTTATGCTAACAATCGACTGTTTAGCTCTGCAAGATACAGCCAGTTTACGGTAATGAACCGAGTGATTTATGTACACAATACACTGCAGAGGATGTTGTCAGACAGAACATTCGTCTTAACACATCGCTCATCTCTCTCCCCTCATCTTTTGCAATTTGAGTGCTTATCTTTCACTGCAGCGTGCCGCTAATTTCCTCCTCTTTGTGCTTTCTTTGTTTTATCTTCCTTTTCTATTTCTTTTAGTGGAAGTTTTTATGTGACAAATAGCACTGTCATAGCCACACAAGGCTATCTTTACCCTGACACTGTTTTTAACAGTTAAGAAAGAGACACATTCTGGCTTCGGGCCAGTTAGCTGCAGCGCAGAAAGGCAGGGCTGCTATTCTCGCTAACCGCTAGCTGACAGCAGAGGAAGTGTCAAACCACAGGAAGTGACATGTAAAAACTCATTAAAACCATTGTCTCTTCTTCCACTGGTTACCACAGTCCTTGAAATGTTAGATGCAGACTTGAAAGAGCAGATCTTTCTTTTTAGCTTGCTAAATATATTTTCTAGTCTTTTTCATATATTTCACTTAGTTCGATATTCCTGATGGATTAAATACATAATTGTGGGCTAAGACAAATGATATCTTTCACTCCCAACCTTTTAACGACAGATTGTGTGAGATTTTAGCAGGTAAAACAAGGAAAACATTCGGGCAATTCTAGCATTATAGTCTTTACGCAAGTTATCTATCTTAAAAATAGAAATAAACATGTGTTATGCATGTGACAAAAAAGAAAACAAGAAGCAACATACTTTGTAGGATTTTTATTAATTAAAATGCATAAACCAGAAGCAATAATACCCAACAAACAGAGAAGAGATGACTCTTCAAAAATGTAAATAGGTATGTATTTTAATTTTGTGTTCATTTATGAGGAATATGGATTGTTATGGATGTGAATATTCTGAAAACAGCACTTTGCCTGACAATGAAAAATCATGCTTTAAACATACCAAATGCTTTAAAAACTTTAAGAGAAACCTCACATGGGTATTTAAACCACAAAATATTAACATCTTAGCTATCAGTATGATTAAAACCTTTACCAAATAAAAAGTTTTTTTTCCTAGTAAAGCTGACAATTTGCATGGAACTGCCCATTTTTGCATGTAAATGGAACACCTTAATATACTTTTCTATGCTTCTGCTAAACGTGTTGAAAGAGACAAGACACATGACTTATACGACACTTCTGCCTATTTCACATTCACATATCCAGTAGTTCACACAGCGGTTAAATATTAAATTTGATCGTATTGTTGTCTTCACACTGATGGGAAATCTGATCCGCCGTCTTTCTGAACACGGTGAAGCTATAAACCACTTATAGAAGCGCATGAACTCTAGTATTGAAAAAGCCCAGCACACAACAGCTATACCTCCAGCCCTCCCACCTTAAGCACAGGAAGCAATATTTTTCCATCTATTAAAATGGGAAGGGGAGGGACGTGGCTCCATTTGTACAGGCGAATAAATCAATCGCAGACATCTGCAAAGCACAGAGGGATTATTGATGTCTGATTTTTAAATGCCAAATGCTTGCTCGTGAATCTGTCATTGAACACCACTGATATCACTCCATTAGAGGGAGATAGCAGGAGAGAGATGGCGTTTCTCACCCACTCAAATCTCTCTCCTACTGAATACCTCTCACTTTCTCTCCCTTTTAGTGGTGTGGCTAGAAAGGCTTAGCTGAGACGAGTACTTTGAATAGGAAATTTCTTATCTACCTACTTAAGATATTCAAATACAAGTGGATATTTAACACAGTAAACTTTACAAAAAGAGTTTTTTGTAATTTGACCGTGAAGTTTAACATTCATCTTAAAGTATGAGCAATAATAATAGTGATAATCGTGATCGATAATAGTGAACACTTACTCCTCAGTTTCCCTCCCGTCTTCTTCAGCTGTTCAAACAGCACACTGCTGCAAAACATCCCATAGTCCAACAATTTCCACACTACACCAGCTGTTCTTTTCTTAACAATACACTGCCCTGACCCCTGTCTCTCCACTCTCTCATGGCTGGGTCATCAAAAGCCAGTGACCCCTGTGTAACTCTTGCAAGGGGGGGGTCAAAGGTCACGCCCAGAGCACTACACAGCCGGCGGAGAACGGTTAAAGGGATAGTTTACCTAAAAATGAAACGTCTGTCATCATTTATTCGCCAATGTGCTGTTCAGCCTGTATGATTTTTCTGAAGAAAAAAAAAAGGGACAGTTTACCCAAAAATGAAATATAATGAAAGTATATGACTCACTCACTCAGTCACTAACTACTTATTTGAAAAAAAAAATATTTAACCTAATTGTGTTTTATTCCCAACCTGTATATGACTTTCTTTCTTCTATATAACACAAAAGGAGATATTTTGAGAAATGTGTCAGTAGTTTTGTGTTCGTACAATGGAAGTCAATGGGGGTCGATGTTGTTTGGTTACCAACATTCTTCAAAATATCTTCTTTTGTGTTCTGCAGAAGAGAAAAAGTCATGAAATGACCCATGAGGATGCATAAATGAAGTGAACTGTCCCTTTCAAATCATAATCATGGTGTTTGGATCCATTGGTCTGATTATTTCTAATTAAAGTGAGTATTTAATTTCATACAATGGTAATTAGACAGATCAAAGCCAGATAGATAACACACTGATATGCGGTTGCTAGGGTGTTCTGTGTGGTTGCTAGGTAGTCAAAAGAGACCACCCCATGCTATTCTGTGCCATAAATATTCTGGGTTTTTAACGTAAGCATGAGCATATAAACATGGTTGCCCATTTGAATGTAAATCATAATGTTTGATTAAGAGGCTTCAGAATGCATCAGCCCCTGCCAACATCCTGTTTGTTATTGTTCTCCAGATACAGCCCTGCTTCTTCAGGGGTCATGCACTCAGAGAGGCGAGCCCATTATCCAGAGGCTTCACTCTTTGAAAAGCCATTCAACCGTAATCACACAAGTGACTATAGGGAAAGAAAAAGAAAACAATGCCGTCCAAAAACACAGACTGACAGTCCTTGTGGAGTCAGATATCTGAACTAAGTAACTGTGAACTACTTTTATTTAAAAGCAAATGTGACGGCTTTATTTATGAATATAAGGGATTGCATAGCGGTTTGCTTTGAAATGATAAATGCCTAAATATGTCAGAGAGAAGTGAGATAGATCTGTATATTTAATAAACAAAGAACATTATTATGCTTGTTAAACAGCGTATCCGGAAAGACAGCTTGTGAGGTTTCAGGAAATGTGTGAAATGTGCTTGAATTTGTTTTATGGAGTCTTGTTCAAAGCCTATAATGATTTCACAAGGGAAATAAAACCCAAATCTGACTTATATCTAGGAAACCTTACTAATGAGATACCGTTGAACCACAGCCAATGCAGAAAATGCCGCAGATCTTTTGGATCTAAGTATTAGTTTTAATATCATTGATACCTTTGGGAGAAAAAGAAAAAATAATTTTTCTCTCCACGCATAAAACGCGCCTCCCAAATCGTTTTTTCCAGTTATTTTAGGAAACTTACAATCCAAAAAAACCTCTCAGCCGAATAAAAATGTTCATATAATTATACAAGATTGTATATTACATTTCTGTATAAACATTCATGTGGGACCATCTTCTTAAACCTTCCCACGCTTAACAACATCAAAACACAACATTCCCAGACATTTCACACACTCTCGTACAAAACCACCCAATTTACAGTTTACTTGCACATTTAACTGCACTACAAGAACTCCACTTTCCCAGATTTATCATTTCACATTCAACACCATTATCAGACCTAAAGCTAAGCTTTAAACTATGGTGGGAAGGTTTTGCAAGATGGTGTCTGTTTACATTAAGCAGCTGGCAGAGGAGATAAGGTGAAATTTATTGTAACTCATTAAAAGCTTCGGAGTTTTTGGGTGGTAGAGCCAGATTAACAGTGTGTGGAGGGCAAACTCACTTCTCCTTGAAGTTGCATGTGTTTCAAAGAGATGAAGCTGATAACAAATTGGCCCACAATTGTTAAAAATAATCATAAAAGTTTTGGCCATCATGTGAAGAAAAATAATCTACTTTAAGACCAAGCAAAAACGTATGCTGACTGGCCTAATAATACTTAACCATGTCTAGTACTCTACAAAGTACTGGGTCAAGTGTTATGTCACCTACTGTATTTGATATTTCAACATAATCTTATGGCAATTCATTTATTCAAAATTGAACAATTTTACGTGGCAGCTAAATTATTTTATTTCATACCACCTCGTTTTAGTTCGATTGCTTGGTTTTGGGGGTGAGGCTTTTTTCTAATAATTGTACAGTTTTGTATAATTCGCATTGTATAAATTACTATGACATTGTACAAAATACTATAACAAATTAGTTTGAATGTTAATCATACAAAAACGTATGTAACCCTGCCTGTGAAAACCAGGCTAAAGTCTAGAAAAATATAATTCTGAGATAACGAGCATCAAAGTTTGACCTATTAATTTTAATCTTTGACGTAACCATACTCAGACTATGTTAAAGATGAAAATGTTAAACTCTCACAGAATGTTCTTTACTTTATGTAGTATGATTTTGTGTAGAAAACAGAAAATTCACAAAATTACATTAACTGGGTTTTCCATGTAAAATAATGCATTCTTGCTGTTGTTCAGTAGGTGTGAGAAACCTTAACTAACATTAGTTATAAGAGGACCTAAGGGGGAAAAAATAAACAACATGGTACAAAAGTGCAGCATATGACCCCATTAAGTGCACTGCTGCAGAAAGCTTTCAGTGAGAATTCACCAGCATTAGTCTATCTGCTGGAACATATCACCGGGGCAATTTCTCCCCGCTCACAACCCAATTAAAGGTCTCTGTATGTTTCTCAATCCCAGGGGCCTGTTTGGCAGATGGCACAAGCCATCAATGGGCACAGCTGCAGCCCAGACCCTAACAAGCCTGGCGTTACTGCGGGTATTTTTCAGACCAGGATGCTACAGACCCTCATTCTGCCCTGTCAACCGTGATTAGTATAGACTGGTAGCATCCAAATACACAATAAGCTGCTTTATAAATATAACTAAGGTCTGTTTACACATATACACACGAGGATGTGTTTCTTTACACATGCATAAATAAACAAGGATGTGTGCGGTATGATAGCAGAAGCAGGCAAACCTGGACAGGGGATTTGAAGCTTCATCTATCAGGCTTCACATAAATTGATCCATCTGTTACTCCTTGATCTAGACCCAGACATGGGTGGCCCAGCCTCAGTGTTTAAGTCTTCATAATGGGTCTGTCCATGATTTGTTACTGAAATCGGTCATTCAATGAATAAAGCAATAAATCACTTGAGGTTGTATATGGTATATTGACTTTTTCACAGTTATGGGGTTATTTCATTTTTTTACATGTTTAATAATTCAGGGTGTATTTTATAATAAATTGTAATGTTAATATTATTATAATTTATACTGAAATATTATATACTGAAATACATTTTCTGTTGAGATCAGGTTGAATATGTAATGGACATTTTCAGAAGAAAACATTAGATTTTTTTTTTACAATTATGAGGTTATTTTACAATTTTTACATATGCATAATAATTCAGGGTGTTCTCTATAATATGTTGTAATGTTAATATTATTATTATATTTTATGCAAGTATGCTAAACAATAGCATTGTTTTTTTATTAAAATACGCGTAAACTAAAGTTGCAGTCGACTTTACTTTCATATTGTGATGCAGTTCTGAGTAAAACTGAATATTACATGAAAAATATAAAGGGTGTGGCTTGTTTTCTATTTTAGAAAAGTAGGCGTTTCATTTATAAATGGAACTTGCAGCAGACTTGGTGTCAGAGGGGCGGGGTTAACAGATGACATCATCAGGAAGTGATCGCCACTCAAGAGCGCAAGTACATTTTCATTTTGATTAAAAATTACCAAAAAATTTTTGGTGGATTGATTTGCACAGATGAACTTCTCACTGCAAAACTAACATGTAACATATGTATATTTTGACTTTATGGCAACTTTAAAGTATATTAATATATGTTGTATCCTAATACTAGACAAAAATACTGATAAAATACTTCAAAATAATAATAATAGTATTTTTATTTATATTTATTTACGTTTTCAATTTATAATTTATAATTACATTTTTAGATTTAATTTATAATTTTTTTAGTGGTGTAACAGTAAAAGTTATTTAAGCTCAGTATGGGCTGGTTTAAGAACTGTTACAATAAAAATGGGCTTTCGAAACAATATCAAAGCCCATTCCCTTCAGCCATCTGTGACTGCATCTGAGCCCGGACCGATGGTCTTCACACTTACTGAGTGTGAAATTAGCATGTGTGTGTGCTAACTGTCTGTGTGTATGTGAAAAAGGGTGAGGGGGGGTTCGATTAAATCTGTGCGTGTGTCGATTGTGTTAGAGTGTCGTGAGTGTGTCTGTGTGTGTTTGGTCCCAGTGGAAGGCACAGGTGTTAGCATTGACTCTCTGTGGCCCGGGAGCCTGCAGTCGGCTGGAATCCGATCTGTGACGGCCCTCCTCCATGATATGTTAATTAACCTTCACCGCCAGAACATCATTCACCGGGTACGGGGGAGAGTTCACATCAACAACTGACCTTAATTGACTATTAAACTTCACCGGGTGACCTGTGTGACCCGACCTCTGACCCTGACCTCTGGCATTGTGACCTCTGTCTTTGGTTAGGAATTAATCATGGGGTTTGGGCTCGAGAGGGAATGCTAGCATACTGATTACTGTACAAACAACTGTGTGTTTGTGTCTGTAACTGCACAGATTTCGGGTACCAGATTGTTATACAAGTAATTGAGTACATTTTAGTAACACGTTTTCACATTTATGAAAACCGTGCCGTTGTAAAAAACCGAAGCAACTGAGCAAGCAATTATTATATCAAGCTCATATCAGACAGTACCATTAAACTCCAGATTTAATACACTATTTTTATTCATTCCCTTTCTTAGCTGCGTCATCACTGTGAGATGTGATTGATAACATGTCACTTTAATCTCATTTTACTCGCATTGTGAGGGTGTAAATTATGAAGCATCACATCTGAAATCTTTCCTGTTTTCTCCACTACAGCCTTTTCTTATTTTATCCCCCTTCTTTCTGTTTCTAACGTGGATGATTTTTTCATCTAATGTTTTGTAATCTATTTAATTCGAGAATAGATGGGACTGTAAAGCATACAAAGAAGGGAATTGTCAATTTAGAAAGCTAATAAAATAGATTTATACTTTAAACGTGCCGTGGTGGGGATTACGGGGGAAATATTTTACATTTATGTATTCAGCCGACGGTTTTATCCAAAGCGACTTACGGTGCGTTCGGGGGACATCACTGCAAAATATTTAACCTGTCATTATGAGGAAATATGAGAAAACTGTTTTGTTATTGTTTTTTTCCGAGAGGTCCCTTTGCAACATGCTTCAGACATTTAAAAAAAGATCTCTGATATTAGTGTTGAACTGTCCAGGAAAATGAAAAATGATTCAATAGCTGCTTCATTTCTTGAAATATCACAGTCCATGCTGCTGTTCTGTATGACTCTGTCACGAGGAATAAAACACATTGCCTTTCACATTGAGATGCAATGCATTTAGACCTGTTTAAACTGCAGATAATTCAGCTTTACCTTTGTGGTTGTATTATACACACGGTTTAGTCTTTTCAGTGTATTCCCCTGTGTTTAGCATGTTTACTCTGAATGCCAATGGATTGCTCCTAGTTTACAGACTGTGAGGTTTGGAACTTTCACAGCAAGGAAAAGAAAACGTTTTGGTTTAAAAGATCTTGGCTAGAAGAAAGAAATGCTTGTTCTTCTGTATTACTACCAGCTTGTATTGCTACCAAACAATGGTTTGTAGTTAAGAAAGCTGAAATCAGCAGACAGATTCACAACATTGAATGTTGAGCAACACAATCTCATGGCAATATACTTTTTTTGATGTGGATAATGAATCTAAATTTGTCTTACCATAACCTCTTTCCATTCCTTCATTCTTACTTTTATCTACTATTTGCACGTTTTAATACAATTCACATCATACGAATTCATATAAAATCGCCACGATTGCTCTAAAATAGATCAGACTCTTGGCCTAAAAAGTTCATTATTGAAAATTATAGAAACAAACATGTTTGCATAAGGATAACAATAAGGCTTCTCTTAAAAGAAAAGATAATATAATAAACACTAGATTCAGATATACAGTAAAATACAGTGATCCTAATTTGTTAATTTTTTATGTTTTGCTATATGTCTACGACTTTCTTCTCATGTACATAAGACATACTGTAGTTTAGCAATCAATTTGGTTCTTCCTTCATGTTAAATATCATGTTGATGTGTAAAATACATCAGATTACAGACACGAACAGGGTCACAAATAGATTTTCATGTAAACTTGTAGGATTATATTTGCATTATATTGATATTTTAAGAATCTTCTTTCATCAGGAGACTGAGATCAGTCCAGGTCTGAAAAGCTTCGGCTCTGCTTACAGCTCATTTGTCAGTATCTCCAGATGATTTCTATTAGGAGAGACCATTAGCCTCCCGAATTCAACCTTTTACTGCAGAAGTAAGTGAGTGTCTGTGAGAAGTCATGTCAAAACCAATTTCACAACAATCTCCAGACATACTGTGTTGTTAGCACTGCATAGACAATAGACACAGTGACTCCAGAACAGAAGCTAAAACTGTATTCACATTATCAGGCAAAATGAACTGATTTATAACCCTAAATCTTGTTAAGTACTGGGGTCAATTTGTTTTGCACTTCACGGGAGTGATGAAACCCAATGCAAAACACAGATGAGTTGTTTATCGCCATATTTTACACACTCCCACTTTATGTTGTCCTTGATAAATGTGTGAATGTAAATTTTGGATTTACACAGACTGTGCAGTATTTATGAAGACGTTTTAAAGACGAAGATTGGTTCACTCATACGGTTTAGTTTCAGCTTTGGCTAAAAAACAAATTCATCATACTGGAATCAGACATCATTATTCAGAGCCCATTGAAAAGCATTGCAGTACCAATATATTCTTCAAATCACAAGACGAGATTTAACCTACAGCCACACGCAGACAAATAAATGCGCAACGCTCCCCTGATAAATGTTGTCTTAACAGCAGGGGCTCTTAAAAGTGCCCAGAGCTGCAACTTTTCCTCTCTGTCTCTGCTGGAAATCCATTAAATGTAAACACGGAAAGCTCCAGGGTTATGATAATGACAAAAGTGCACAAATAAAGCTCCCTGAAACTGTAAAATCTTTGAAAGGCTGCGCACAGACGTACGGCCAAACGGCAAAAACTATTAACTCAATTGGTTGATACTTCTAACTGCTCCTTTGGCTAAAGTCCTCATGAGTAATGCTTTTAAAATAGAAAGCGTAATGGTGCATTTTTGCATTGCTCTTAATAATAGCACCCTATTAATGGTTAATTGTAGCCTTCCTTTCTGGGGAATGTCAGTAAAGTTTCTTGAAATAAACATTTTGGTCCAAGTGTCACTTATAGTTCACAATGAACTCATCGAAGTCCTCGTTAAATCAAAATTGAAGTTTTTTTAGTATGATTATGTTTGCCTTAAGGATATCTATAAGCTGGTGTCCTCCAAAACATTGACATTATGTTTATGTTTTAAAGATGTAAGCATTCAAAACTTGCACCACTACTATTTTTTAAATTTTTGTATATTATTGTAACATTATTTTGCACTTGTATTTTGTAGCTTGTCATCAGATTCAAGGCTATTGGCTATTCCAAAAGGGGGAGGGGCCAGTCAAATTTGAATTCCTGTTTCTTTGGAAATGACATCATTCCATTGAACAAAGCTGCACATTTCAAGGCACTTCTTGATCTTTAAGAGAGAACTACAACATAAGCATCTTTCTCCATTCACAATCATTTAAACCTAGTGACACATACATTACAAATATGTCTTTTTTAAATATTATAAAAAACTTTTTTATTTTTTTCCCCCGTTTGCTATGCATTTTTTCATTGCACATTGTTTTAAGATGAAATAACCTTTTATAAATAACATCTCGTTTCCAGGGCAGGTGTGCTCTACATTCATTCTTCCATATCTTGATTTACACATTTGTCTCTTGTAATAATTGTGTCTAGTCTTCAGCCACAAGTCTTGCATCTGTGTTTCTCTGTTTTAATTGGCTCTTATGGCCTGAGGTTTGTCCTCACACCCAGGTGTCATGGTCCACGAGGGTGAAGATGGGCTGTATTTGAGGCTAATAGATGTTAATGCACCATCTGCTGTGAACAATGCAGCAGACAGAGCCAGTCAAAAGACTCTCTTTACTGAGAGAACATCAACATAATGGGGTCAAATGGGTGGGGCCGATGAAAAGGTATGTGGATATATGCGAAAACTACTTATTTACTACAAAATGTTTATTTAGCACTTTTTATAATTTGCATTGTTTCAAATCAGAAAACACATTGTTTAAAAAACAGGCACTCCCACAAAAAACAAACCTATTAGATCATTTCCTTTTTTCTTTCTGTCAACCCATATTTGATTGTATATTATAAAAATTTTTGCCAACCTGTGACCTTTGAAAGCTCTGTGTTCACTGGGATATATAAACATAGCAACACACGCAGGCTTTTTTCCTGCAACAGCTGGAGAGCGTCCCTGTCTTTCTCTGGGGAGTTTGGGGGAGGGACGGCTGACACCTCATGTATAATAGTGAGCCAATAAAAACAGACGGAAAGACGGGGGAGAGAGCCTGCGTGTGTGTGTGCGTGTGTGTGTGTTATTTCACCCTACACCCTGAAACTGTCACATGGTCGGTGTCACTGTCTTTATACCCTGAACATTTCGCTGCAGTTGATATCTTCATAATATGTATTTAACGTTGAAACAACGTTTTTTATTTGTTTTACATTATAACAAAGAAATATATATTTTCCAAGGATGTAAAAAACTATGTTTTATTATGTTTACAACCTATTTATTTATTTATTTAACTAGGCAGGTCACTTATGGTTGTTTTGATTTCCTAGATCAGCCTTGCTAAGGTCCATATGGTCAGTAATGGCTATAAAGACACTGTTTAAAGAAACTGTAAGTTGGATGAGACGTAAGTAAACATGACAGCTGCTAGACAGTCTGCGAGAGTATAAACATGATAACAACTCAGACAGTTGGTGGGTATGGAAGAGTGCCGTCTCAGCAGGATGTAATGTATAGTAGGTGTAATAAAGTGGATGGCTGAGTGGTTTTAAAACACTGTTTGTAATTATAAAAGTGGGAAATTCAGTTTCAGCAGGTAACAGGAGGCTTTACAGTGCTATAACCATGGTGTTTTGGACATCGTAGCACAATATACATTTAAAAGAACATACTATAAATTAAATTAAAGTAAGCCTTTCTAAAGAACACAATGACTCCACATCTAATCAAAGCCATGTTCGCGTGTTTAGGTAACACATTAAATTACCATATTATGACGCAAACATTGCCCCACCCAGATCACCTGCTATATTCCACTGAACAAACAAAAGGTTTAATCGTGTAAGAGCACTTTTAGATAAGGGGTCTAGAGTGTCCTGCGGGGTGTAGACTATCACCTGTTCTCATAACAGCTGTCAGATTAGTAGCTGGTAAACTCATCACACAGAGCTGCTGGAGAATTCTACACCAGTCAACAAAAGAGTGATTGTTGTGATCGATTTTTACCTTCTAGCACCTTGATGTACATTTGCGAGATGTTGCTATTGTGTTCTGAGCATTTTAAAGGTTTAATAGTTATTACTGTTAACATATAAAATGTTTTTGGGGTGTTCACATTGGCTTCCAATTATATGGATGTGAATGTGGCAGACCGGAAACGTAAAAGCACTTTGCATTTGGCTTTGCTCTAAAGGTCAAGTCTGGTGAACTCTGACCTGCGGAATCGTATCATGTGACGACCTGTGACCAACAGAAGGCCGATACACCATGGCGTGACCTTTTATTTTAATAATAATATGGCACTTATTCTATACAAAACTTCTTAAAAACAACAAAATGAACAAAAACAGTGCAAATATGTCGCAATCCAAAAGATTCTGCTTGTCTGTGTAAAAGTTTTATTAGAAGTTTAGCTCTTCTTACACTAACAAAAAGTCGTTTTTAAGACAATGATATATCATAAACCTTCTAACTTCAATCCTGAAACTTACAAAGTTATACTTATAAATACTTATAACTATACAATAAACAATAAAAAATACATTAGAAAAAGTATATGGGCACTATATATTATCAACAACAAAGTGTTGCAAATGAGATTGGAGTAATAAAAGGGGGTGGATTCTTTATTTAACATGGATATTGAACTGTAAAAGTATAAAAGACAAAAAAGCAAAACTCCATGTGGAAGGCTTTCATACTTGTAAAAACCCCTAGTAATTGTTTTGTAAAGTCTATAGGCTTTTAAAATCTGTGATGTAACTCAACCTTTTTGTCTTCCTCATTGTCCACAACAATAGTTGAAGCCTCTCATTCACTCATTCAGTTTCTATCTTTTGTAGAACATTTGTACGCTTGCCATGACTAGAAATAATTATATTTGTTATAAAAATAACCAAACACTTACAAATATCATTTCATGAAAAATCTTCAATAATAAATATTTTTGTTGTTTTAGCTTATTTAAATGTTTCCACTATTAAAAAGCAATCATGAAAACCATGCACTGGCAGTATAACCCACTATAATCTGACTCCCCTCCCAGTAAATCCCCTTCGTCACCATGGTTTCCATCCTAATACGACGTTATTGACCCAATCATGAAGTCTCTGTCTAATTATCTTGCAGTGAGATAGTCTTTCACAGTGCTCTGCACGGGAGCGGGTCTCAGAACATCAGATCTGTACCCACCTGCTGGCTTCTTGCCCCATGCTGAGAGTGCCAATTGGCAGCGCTGGGCATGTAAAGCAGAGAGCAGATGGAAGCCGAACAGAGGTCAGTCCAGCAGCGAGACACTCAAACGAGGCTCATTCGAGCAGGTGATTAGCAGACCCTCCTCTCAGTATCATTTTAGGGTTAGAGAGTCTCAGATTTCACACTCCAGGTATGCAGCTGGGATACTGACGGGATAAACATCCACATTTCAAAGCGTAATATTGATGTTTTTCAAAGTATACGGTGCAAAATACTCCCTAAACATGTATTAAAGACGATCAACTTCAGAAAATGTTGTTCTGAGGACATCAGACTAAACATTTATATTTCATACATTTATATTTATTTTTATGGGGTTTTGCATTTTTTGCACATGTATAAATACTTTTTAGTGTGTTAAATACTTTCTTTTTATATTTTAGTCATATGTTTTCTTATATACTTTATTTATTATCTTACAATTATTCTTTTTATTACATAAAAAGTGACTAATTGTTTTATGCTGTTATTGATATTGTAAGATTTGTGTAATAGTAAAACACATATAGACTTAAATGTTAAATCTATACACAGTTAATTGAAAATATATAACTAACTGAACACATACGAACATAAGTAAACATACAGTATAATACAACATTTATGACCACTTATTAACTAGTTTCTTCTCATGCTTTTGTTTATTTTATGCTATTTTTTATCATTGGCATCTAATAGTTTTCTCAGAGGAACATGAAATTTTGCTACTATATTGCAGTAAATTAAATTAAGGCAACATCAATTTGTGGCCCTTTCATGAAATTAACATGGCTGTTCTAGATACAGACACCAGAAAAAGCTGGAGGCAGAGAAGGAAAAGAATAATTAGAGCACAAATGCTCTGGCTACATTGTTCCTTTCAAAAGACAACATTTAGCCTCAGGCAAATACACACGGGCCACTGAAACACAAAACAACAAGCAAATCAGCTCGATAGCATGGAACTCATTCAAAGGTTCTGGGTGATGTGTCTTTAAAGCATTCTCTATCAACCACACTGAGCAAATTGTACCAACCATCTTTATTTATCCAGCTTATTTCTACTAAATAGTGTGTTTTTAATTTGCTAATGAGACGCGTGGGTCTAGAAATGGAAAAAGGCATACACACCAAATTACCCTGGTAGTAACAAAAGTGCATAATAAACCAGAATGCTGCTGTCACAACTTGTTAAACCAGCAATTTTTCAGAGAAGCAGATTGTGTATGTGTGTGTGTTTCTGCCCTCTGTTGGACATTAAATGACTTACACTTGAACATGCTGAATGAATAAAAATAAAAGCAATGCATTGAAAAATATTTTTAAAAATCTAATAAATAATAGTCTTAAAGACACTTTATTCTATGATTCATTTATTTATTGGGAATGTTATAAGAATTAATGACAATGCACAATCAATCTTCATGATTTCACAAATAACTAAACAATAGTTGCAGGGGTTTTTTTCCAATGGTGTATACACCCAACAAAACATTTTTCAAAACAATTTCACATAATTATTTAGTATGCACGTGAGAAAGAACAAAACACTGGTTGTGTTTTATTAAGACAATACTATTCACTTGGGCTCTGGATGACAATCAACAGGTATTCTTTATCTGTAAAAAATAAGAAAAAGGTGGGAAATGCATATGTGTTTAACAACCTGATCAGCAAGAGGCATCAGATAATATGGAGACCTACCTGGCGCCACCATGATCTCATGTTTCTTGGATCTGATGCGCAGAAATGTCAGGTCATTCTGGGGGTCGATGTCTCTGACTGTACTCCTGGCTTTAATAGTCAGCTGATGCAGCAGACCTGCATACTGCACCGTGGTGGAGTTGTCCAGTGTAGTTCTGATGGGAATACCTAAAAGAAATTAATCCAAACAAACACATACAATACCAGTCAAAAGTTTATCAAAGTAATTTCAAACACTGCAATTTGTACACCTTTAGATTAAAATATTTGTAATATCATGGGAAACGTTTTTATCAATTGTGCCCAAACGTTTGACTGGTACTGTACATTCATCAGATAATATAGATCAGGACACATCTGTTAGATTATAGTTATGCATAACTGAATGTTAATATAAGTTAAAGGATTATGTGTGTTTACTTATCAAAAATATACCTTTAGTAACCACAGTTTAAAAGTGATATTTGTAGTAAAACCAGAATAACCACATGTAAAAAAAACACAGTGTAAATAGCTTCTTAATACCATTGTTAAATTGCACAAACTGCTATTAAGGCTATTAAGGTACTCAAATGGTGCAATACTACAGTAAAAGCATAGTAAATTTTGCTTACCTTCTCCGTTAACGACTATTGTACCAATGACACCCTTATGGTTCTGAATTCTCTTTAACGTGTCCTCCACTTCAGCCTGGAAAAATGCACGAAAACAACAGAAATGAGAAAAGAAGACATACTTCATCATAACGAATCCATGATTATAACCTAGATTTGTTTATTGTGCGCAAACGTATACAAAAACGTGGAGGAAGTTCATACCATGACGCGAAGCTAGACAACCTCTGTCGCGCGTTTACGTTGCTATGGAAACGGAAGTAAATATGTTTTTAACCAGCGCGATCACGAAACAGTTAAAAGTTTGAAAGATCAAACAAGTTTATTTTGTTATTGTATTGTTTCCAATTCTGTGTATAGTTGTTAATGGTATATATAATGGTATATTAACTCGGATAGCAATAATAAATAAATGATTGGACGTAGTCATGTGTTGAGTGTTACTTTTTTCATCGCTGAAGAGGATAAACCAATTACAGGTTATTGTTGGAGTGTCTAATAAGTTTACAACTGTTTCACTTCACTTTTGGAGACAAACATTGCCAGCAGGACAAAAGAGATAAATAACAAATACTCTTATTTTTAATTACGTTTTATGTGATTTGTAAAAAAAGATTTAATAATATTAAATATATTTTGCATTTAATTGTATCCCCTGAAATGTGATCTATTAAGGAACAAACCAGCATTTACTGTATTCACCATATCTTTGCCATTCATATTTTAAAACATACCATACATGTTTGTTAAATTCATTTAAATGTTTAATTGATTATAGATCTAAAAGATTGCTTGAAAATACGATTTTAGAAAAATAAGCTGCTTTACAACGTCCGTCCAATACAACTCAGTGGACCTTTTTGACCTGAAGACTTCAATATATAGTTTATTCGTATTTCATAGTTCATAGTACACTAGTACATCTACATCTACAATACATTCTGATATTGTATTTTTCACTAATATAAACATTTATTGTATCGACCTCCAAACACTCGTTTCACTTGTTTGCAATTACACACATTTGACCAGCAGATGTCCTCATTGACCAGTGATTCGAAACAGCGAAATATGCAAAATAAATATTTTAATATTTGTAATATGTTTTCTTGTTCTTACATAGTTTTATCTTTACCAGACATAAGCCCAGCAACGATCTGTAACAGAAATATGAACTAATTCCAGAGCTTCCGTAACATTTACGTCAAACGTGTATCGCTTGGCTAGATGGCGTCACGTGATTACATCACGAGCAGCCGCCCGGTCACGTAATGCGCACTAAAGAGGGGCATTGCAGGTGTGACAGCTGTGTACGGTGATGATGTAATGTTGCTACGGATGGCGGTGTGTGCCAGGCTCTGTGGAGTGGGTCAGTCGCGACGGTGCAGGCGGCGGCAGAGGCACAGCCAGGACCGCGAGAGCGACTCTGAGACGGACATGGACGACGAGGAGGAGGAGAGGGTCGTGGGCAAAATGAAAGACGATCCCGATGGCAGCAGCTGTCACAAGAGCCGCGGTGCGGGGCCTAGCGGTGGGCCCAGTGGACTCGCTTCCGAGGCCTCTGCGGGGCCGCCCCGTCCGCAGTCGCTGCTGGATTTGCCCCCGGAGCTTTTGGTGGAGATCTTCTCGTCATTACCGGGCACGGCGCTGCCGAACCTGGCGCTGGTGTGCAAGAAATTCCGGCAGATCCTGAACACGGAAACAATCTGGAGGAGGAGATGTACAGAGGGTAATGACGTCTGCTAATGTGTTTACATCAGCGCCTTATATACTCACAATTGCATTATATTATAAGACACAGAAAATATATATTATGTGTTTAGGTGGAAAAGCTGCGAGAGTCCGTTTGTGTTGACAGCCGGGTTGTGTCTCGAAACCTTGTGTGCATTCTACGTAGACAGCATGTTTAGGCAACATTGGCACCCTATGGCTGTCTGGATGGGTAGCTTAGGAGCAGTTTTGGTTGATGGTTTTACTATACTAAACCATGTGTAGTAACATAATGGCATAATATTTGAATAATATTTGTTTTATCATACATATACCATGGTAAGACAATAGATAGTTTGTGGTTAATATGGTTTTACTACAAAAACAGCCAAAACTATGGCAATAGTTGATATATAGGATGTTTTTCTGATGAATGAGATTTGGGTATCCATTGGGTATTAAATGTGCTGTTTAAAAGATGTTTCAAGTGACCTTGTGAGGGTGTATCTTAATTCCCACAGTAAACACACAACCAAATAAACAAATTATGAGGATTTAATAAAAAGTTGTAAAATATGTTTGGTGACATTAAATTATAATAATGCATTTTACAGGGTTCACCATGTCATATAAACCTGGTAATATTAGAGAATTTCAAAGTATCGTAAAAATAGAAACACAATTCCTAAAAGTATTTGCATGGCCCAACGGTTTTACTGTACCCTGATTATGCAAATACAATTATGCACTTAGTTTCATAGTTTAACACTTATTTTCTCTCACGTAAAAATATTAAAATAAATTTAAATAAATGTATCATTTTGTAAAAAGTCATAGAAACTTTAAAGAATAGCACAAAGGCAAATCATTTTTTGGAAAAGATTGTTCAGTGTGCTCAATTGAAGAAATAAATAAATAGGCCTGTAAATTAGTTAATTTGTCTAAATTTGTGTTTTCTTTGGGCTGTATTGTATAGCTACAGTTCATCATGAGTTTTTCTCTTCTTTCAGAATTTGGAATGAAAGATGACCTGCGGAAGATGGAGATTGTGGGAATGTCAAGCCGAGAGGTTTATGTTAAACGTAAGTCATTTCAAGTCTCTGAAAACAATCCATCTTTGTTGTTTTTGGTTTATTTGTTTTGCTGATATCGAACGAGCGTTAAAAACGCCCATCCCTGTTTAAAAACACCCACTGTTTGCTCATATTCATTCAGCAGAGACATTTATTTGGTTTTGATAGCAAGCGAGATAAATTGTTTACACTGGAGAAATCAACCTTTGAATGTCTTGCTTTATATGATCTCTGCATACTAAAGTCAGAGACAATAAAGTATTTAAACAGAAATACACTTCACCTTTAGATAATAAACACTAAAATAATTAAAACCATGTTTAATATTACACAGATTGAGTTGATTGTATTCCTAATCTGAGCCTCTTTAAACGCAGATAGACATTGCAGTTACACAAACAAATCTGTTAATTAAATATCTCCACTTCTTCATTAAAGGTATATTTCATCCGAAACAAATTCTGTCATAATTTTTTTTACATTTACAATATGTTATTTCAAACCAGGATGATTTGAAATGTTGAGGAGAAATTTTAAAGACTGTGCTGGTTGCTTTAACTACAGTGAATGGGGACTGGAGCTTTCAAGCGTCCAAACACAAAAGCATTGTTGAAATGATTCATGGCTGATTTATCCAATGTGCTTTTGTCAACCAGACAAACTGGTTCATTAAAAGGATCAGACTTTTTTATTTCACTATAGCTTATAAGTCTTAAGGACATGTTTATGCTACTTTTTCCTCATTTCTTATTTATTTTAATTGGATAAAAGGGTAACCAGCACAGGAATGATTAAAAGTCATTATGGTATGTAACAAGATGAGGGTGAATAAATGCTGACAGAATGATTATTTTGGGTGTACTGTCCCTTTAATTGCCATATTTCATTACTCCAGTCATGATACATTCCACACTTCCAGTCATTAGCTCTCTATGACACTTTATGGTCAAAAACATTTGTTTGTTTTGTTTTGTATATGTATAGGAATTTAGAAAGAGAAACACATTTAAACAACTGAAAGCATTCAGAAATGATGCTGGTGTCCTAATGCAATTTTAGTTTGTATATAATTCTGTTGGCTTAAAAGGTGGTCACGCCGATGTTTAAATCAATATTATTCTCTGATGTGACAGACATTATAAACTACCCCTCTTTTTGAATTCTTTACAATCGACACCAGCACACACAGTGTAAATCCACGTGTGCTTTTTGCCTCTCTTGTCTTCCTGTGGCACACCCACCTGTGTACTTCTCCAGGTGTGAACCCGCAGGTGAAGTCAGGGCGCTTTATGAAGCTCCTCCCAGATTATGAGCACATGGACTATCGGGACGTGTACACACACCGTATGTACTGAGCACGTGTGGTGGAGGAATAACATCACTGCCTGTGAAAGGTGCTGGTCGGAGGTGCCCTGCTGCTGATCTGAGTTCAGTTTTACTTTAAACATTACTGTATCATGATGATCACAATTAGTACATTTTCATGTCCCTATCGTATTTGTCCTATTTGATATTAAAGGAATAATTCGCCTAAATATAAAAATTCTTTCATAATTTACTCCCATCCCAGCTGTATATGACTTCCTTTTATATTAAAATGCTGTCATGTTATGTTTTTATACTGGGTTCAAAATGTTGAAGCTGTAAAAGCACACACATCCAGTAAAAAGCTATATTTGTGCGAAGAAATTATGAATATTTTGAGCTGATTTAGCAATCAATAGAAACATTTTTGTTTCAATACATTGGTGATACCTTTGACATGTGCTGCGCAATAAAATACAAAACATACAAGTATTTTTGTGCAAGTTCACTGTAAAAAAAAAAACAATTTATTACTGTAATTTTGTCTGTATAATATATTACTAGTTTTGAATAGTTTTTTGCTTTTTTTGTCCTAAATTTGATCAAATTAAGATTAAGAAAAAAGTCAGAACCTCTGTACTGAATATAATAAATAAAAAAATGTAAAATGTTAAAGTAAACAGTTGTGCGGCCGCGTCACATCATATACTATGATAGCATCCGCATGCAGATTGGGATGCAGCCTTGGTTTGATTTCGGTGAGGATGATGAAACTGATCTGTAATCAGCACAAGGGCAGATCCTGTCAAGCGCCGTGCACGGCTGTGTGTCTTGCATGCGTGTGTGGTATACACGGGTTGGCCAGGGGTGCTTAAGACCGCAGCATTGTGTGAGATGAATATATAATTATTTGCAGAGGAATTAAGTCACTCAGTTACATGTAGAAATGAATCATGGATAAATATTAACTCCTGGGATAAATGATGTTGCATGGCCAATAAGTTGCATATACTCACACACTCAATATGCATTCATGAATTCATGCACTATCAATCTCATCCAATGATCCTTACGGATTTGTGTTATGGGTGGTGCTGGCATTTAAAATGCATGTTTTACACTTGTTTTCCAGTGCTACATCCATACAGACACATCCTTGGTCTCTGGCAGCCTGATATCGGCCCCTATGGAGGATTACTGAACGTGGTGGTAAGATCTTGCATTATTGACAAAAGCTACTGATAAAAATATGTGTTCAGATCATTTAGTCTTAGTTCAGTTGAAAATACATACTGCACATACATGTGCAGTATGTATTTGCATATGAAACATCTTAATTGACAGAAAAATGATTGTTATATAATTAAGTTCGTACATTTACTTGTTCTGCACTGATTGTGGTATATATTCATCTTTTTTTCTGCAGTTAAATCATTAAAAAAACATTGCACACTTTTATAATTTGGCGTCCACATGGCAGATGGCCATTCAAATATTTTTCACATACTGTTTTCAACATAATCCCATATGATTTGGAGTAGACATATGTCCAGTTTTTATACTATTTTAAAGCTGCAGTCTGTAACTTTTGTTATTCTTTTCTCCATCTTTGTTTGAAACATAAAATTGTAGGTTACTTTACATACTTATGTTTACATGGGTTGAAGTCAAATGATGTGAAACTTGATATTTCATGACATTTCCCACAAAAAATCCCTAACAAGTTAACTTATAAATGAGCTTATCGTTGTGAGTCATGGAGAGAGTTTTGAACGCTGATTTTTATGTACTTGCTCATTTATTTTTAACCAAAAAAATGATGTATTGCAGCTTCAAATCAAATATGTTGCACATTTTTTGTTATTTCTATTATCAATATTTCTTTAGGTCGATGGGCTGTTCATCATAGGCTGGATGTATCTGCCACCTCATGATCCCCGTGTGGAGGATCCTATGCGCAGACGACCACTTTTCCGCATCCACATGTGGGAGAAAAACAAAGCCACGGTAGAATGTATGTACGGTCACAAAGGCCCTCATAAAGGAGATATTCAGGTAAACAAACCCATGTGCATTTAGGCTATACTTTATATTTCTAACTTTACTTTAGTCAACATTACCTCAAACCATAACTTGAGATAAATCCATATTTATACATCTAGACTTTTTGCAGATGCTTATATCCAAAGCAGCTTAAAAGATATTGCATTTTTTTTGCCCAGACTGTAAAGAAAGATGAGTTTTCCACCAAGTGCAACCAGACAGATCACCACCGTATGCCTGGAGGAAGACAAGAGGTAGGAAACTTCAAAAGGCTTTTGAGATATTTGTGATTCAGTCCTTCATCGATGGCAAAGCAACGGCTGGATGCACACTGAGCGTCATGTCTTCTGTCTGTAGGAGTTCAGAACATGGCTGGAAGAGGAATGGGGAAGAACACTGGAGGACATTTTCCATGAGCACATGCAGGAGTTGATCCTCATGAAGTTTATTTACACCAGCCAATATGAGTAAGACTTGTACTGTACATGATCATCAAATTTACTTCATGACTCTCAATATCAATTGCTATGCAGATCACCTTTTCTGTTTACGTGACTACTGTGTATTTACATAAAGATAGCCAATTCAATGCAATCCCAGAATGCATTGCAATGAGCTCAATATGGTGGTCCAGTTGGCAAAATGTCAGTTTTATATACTGAACTTATGTAAAATAGTTGAATATAATTATCCAATACTGTATGTGTATCCAATATTTATTATATTATATGCAACATGTGTCTGCGCTGGTTATTTTTATGATTATTAGTTTAGCAACATGCTAACTATTAAAATCTTTTTTTAAATTTAAAATGAATTAATTTAGTAAAAATCAAAGTTTTGCAAAAAAGCTAATATCATTTCTACAATTACTAACTGAACTGTTGCAATTTTATTTTCTGGTTTTAGTAATTGCCTGACATATCGGCGGATTTATCTGCCCCCGTGCCTCCCCTCGGATCTCCTGCAGCCGGGTCTCTTCAAAGGGACGTATGGAAGTCACGGCCTGGAGATTATTATGTTGAGCTTCCATGGCTCCAAAGCCAAAGCCACTAAACTTACTGTAAGTTATATTTGCTGAAAGTCCCAAATCATTGTAGCTTTATAATAACTGAAGGAAAATTAAATACAATTCAATAATAATTCAATGAATAATCTAATCTTTTATGCAGGTTTTCCAAGATCCTAAAAAAGTACATTTTGATGCCTTCTTCAATATGTATTGTTCTGATAGTTCATTATGTTTTTTAGGGTGATCCCAATGTCCCAGCGGGTCAGCTGACTTTAGAAATAGACCTGAACCGCCCACTGCGTCTGCCAGACCTGGAGCACCAGAAAAACATGGATGAGCTCTCACGGCTTGTTTTAGGGGTGCACGAGGAGGTCCAGAGGGGTCAGCAGGCTCGGGACGTCCCTTCAGAGGGGGCGGAGGCAGGCCCTTCACAGGGGGCCGAGGGCTCAGATTCAGCTCCTCCTGCTGGAGAGGAGAGCGATGAGCCGACAGCCGCTGCGTGCAGTGCCACACCTGAATCACAGCCGTTCGTGCTTCCTCTGGGAGTTATGGCTCGCAATGAAGTGTACCCTCGCACCTGTAAGATGTGGTGAGTGTGCTAATGTCCTTTTGTTTATGCAGTAAAACATTTAAAATTGTGTGAAAAATAAAATAACTTTTAATAATCAAAAAATTATATAAATAAGAAAATATATAAAATAAAGGTATTTAAGCATGCTTTAATGTTTACAAATATAAAAACACGATAAATATACATTAAAATATATCCAGAAATGGTGGAAACACTACAATATGATTAGACACAATGTTTAATCTGTAGTTAAATTTATTATTATTAAATATATATATTAATTTATTATTAACACTTTTTTATTTTTAAACAAACTTTTAATGTGTCTTAAAATCAAAATTTCAAGTCAGAACTATGATATGAATTATATCATTTTTTTCATGAATATTGATGTTACTCAAATTATAAATGTTACTATAAATATTTTTGTATTTACTAGAAATATATCGTAAAATAAATATAATTGAATATAAATTGTATTTAAAATATAAATTACTTATTATATAAGTTAAAATATGAAATATATATTAAATTAAATATTATATTTTTTAAAGGTATTATTAGATTTAGTTTATTATATATTCTGCCTCATAGATGTTCTATATTTATTTTTCATATAAAAAATGTAAATAAATAAAAAATCAGTAGTAACAAATTTTTACTCGGATTTCTCCTAACACATTTTAGTTTTTACGGAACCGGTCTGATCGCCGGCCACGGCTTCACGAGCCCAGAGCGCACGCCGGGTTTGTTCGTCCTGTTCGATGCCGATCGTTTCGGCTTTATCTGGCTGGAGCTGAAGTCCTTCAGCCTGTACAGCCGTCTGACGGATCAGCTGTCCCACGCTCAGGCCCCCAGCATGGAGCGCTTCGAGGCCATGCTGCGCTACATGCAGTCATGGACATCCTGATATCCAAACGCACACTCATGTATTTCACTGTACACATCAGACACACACACTCCTGCTTGCATCTGCGCAGGTGTATTTACAGCAGCATGCACATACAGGTTGTATTATATTAAGCCTTTCTTATCAGCTTTTTAATTAATTTATTTTTGTAACCTAAAATCGGTGATGACAGTTACGACGATGTGAAAATCCACCCATGTACTCTGGAACAAGTTAAGCGTGCCTCTGATTTCGTCTACCAAGAATCCTGTGGTTTTGTGATTTAGAAGTAGTTTTAGATTACGTAAGCAGCGTTCGTCCTCAACGTGGCTCAACATCTCTTAAACATATGTAAAAAAACATTTGTGAATGTTATTTGTAAAATCCAAGCTGTTTGACAAACAACTTGGGATGGAAGTGCTCTTCCAGTTTTTTTTTCATCACTGAAATATCTGTGTTTGACATAGTAATCTTCTATGTGTTTACATTGGCAAAAAACAAAACCAAACAAACAGTAAACCCTAACCGTTCTTGACATATTTTTGAGTAGAAGATCACGCTGACAGTAAAAAAACAGCAAACTTCTGTACTGTTAGTCACTAGTAAACGTTTCTACCATTAATAAATATAGATGACGTTTTAACCGTTGAATCATATGTTAACGCAGCTATCATTGGGCAATTTAACACTAAATTCTAAATTAAGTAAATGGGGAAACCAGATTTTTTTTCTTGATAAAAAGCACATTAACATTTACTTAAACTGTTTTCAGTTACCGATCTTTGTAAAGTACCGAAGCGTACCATTAATCTTAAATATTTAAATAGTTGGACTTGTAAAATTATTTATTGTTATATCAAGTTTTGAGAAACCCACGTTTGTCAAGCATGTATTTGGTTAATAATTGCAAATGATTCAGTTTGAGACAGAAAGTAGTTGTACTCCATCTTAATTGTAAACCATTAAAATCGGTTAAGAAATTTAAACGTTGTTTCGCCTTTTATCCAGACAAAAATGCTTCCCGTTTACTTGAACATCTCATCAACGGGTCAAATCTGTGTTCATCTATGATTCCCGCTTAACTGTTTGTAGCTGTTGCAATTATATTGATAGCCGTCACATTGCGTCACTTCTCATTTACATTAAATGCGCTAAACTCATCTCAGAACGTTGTCACACACTAATAATTCACCTTTAATAATTTATTTATACGATTCTCAAACAATTCGAGCTTATTTCAGATTGATTTTCTAGCTTTATTTTTGTGTTCGGTTTAGTTACCAGCAAATTTTACGCCCATAACGTGTAACAGTTCTGTCATTGTCACCGTGATTTTGATCTAGCTGTGCAGCTCTCTTCCAAGTGCTCTTCCCTACGCAGTGTAGATGTTTATCCGAGGAAAAATTCCTCTGACTCTACTTTTGTATTTGACTGCAGCATTACTTGCATTTAAAATCATCAACCAGTATAATGTCAAATGAATATATATATATATATATATAATATAAATGCGTTGAAGATATTTAAACCTTTATGAATATATTTCAGCTTTGTTTTAAGGATGACTGTATATACTGTATGACCATGAATTAATTTAAGTATATGACGTGTGTTTACAACCTCTGATACTAGTGGATATTCTCATAGCTTTGGTTATGTTTGCTTGGACTGCTGTCGTACAACTACTGATTTTATTCTCAACAAGACGATTTGTCATTTAAGTTGTTTAGATGGGCTGCTGATTCAACTGTTTATTTTCATGTATACGCAGAAGGATATGCCGATTAATATTCCCGCAATACTACTGAAAGTCGACGTGAAATTGACCCTACAGTATATACTTAATACACATATATGTGCTTATTGTCTTCCTAATCTGTCACAAAAACTTCAGAAATGACTGTAATATTTGGCTGATTTCACCAAAACCATATAGATATTTAGGAAGTATTATAGATTAGTGTTGAAATCTTGAAGAATTGTAATGCTGGTTGATAAATGTTACAGCAATAATAGCCAATAATGTTTGATTTAAAAAGAAGCAGTATTGTATGTCAAAAAGCTCTAAAACCATGTTCAGGTCTGGTTCCAGGTCTTGAAACGGCTAATAATCCTGTTTATGTTACATTATAAAAGTATAATGGGTTACAAATGTTATTTCATGTCGACTTTACAGTACAGGTTTGCCTTCAAGATTTTTTATATTTTTTCGTGCTGCTACTGTGATTTGTTTCTCCAAAAAATACTTCAGCAAAAAAACTGTGCCTCAATTTTTTATTTTTGCAGTTTTTGAGGTCTTAAACATCTGTATTTAAAATGTATTAACTCTATTATGAAATGATAAAAATAAATCAATTGGTAAAGAGTTTTGAAATGTTAAAATATTCTAATGTAAATACACAGAAATTTGATGTTAATTGGGTAAAAATATTCTGAAAATTTTATTGGCCATTCAGAATAATGTCAAATGTTGGCTCATTGTTGTCTGTGTAAATGTGCCAGTTTTAAATTCTCGAGCGCAAATCCATGACTAGTATGCAGCCTGTTGCGTTCAAATTCAGGGAGGTTTGCAGCTTTAGCCTTCGTTTGTTCTCAATAAAATGGAGGAAAAGCAATGTTGTTCGACCCTGTGTTTTATTTTAAGTGCAAAACAGTTACTTTGTCATTTTTAAGTACATTTGTCAATTTATCAGCTAATCAAATATCAAATCACTAACATGTTGGACACATTCTAAAAACCTTTTTAAATCACAAACTCTATCATCAAGAATTCATAAAATGTTTTTAAAATGTTTCCTCAGGTGGTCCCTTTACAATGCAATCTCATGATGACCTAACTGATCAAAATTACAGTTACATTATTAATCTTTTTCCCTTTTTTAGTCTGAATCTTCTCAAAGAAACAGTATTAAGTGCCTACACTCTTAAAAATAAAGATTGCAAAAATGCTTCTCATGCTGTATAGTTCCATAAAGAACTTTCTGAAAAAATAAAAAATGATTACTTTTTGGCATCGCTGTACAAAACCATTATTTTCAAGAGTGTAATGTCTGTATAATAATGTTAATGAAATAATGCAACAGATTTGTCTACAGCTCCAAATGCTGTCTTTGCTCCTGGCCGAGACGCACAAGCTCAGGAAGCGTTTCGGTCAGGAAAGTGGCGTGTTTTGCCTTCAGGTTTTTGCCAGATTTCTGCTGCACTCCAATTTCTAGATGCTCCGCTTCAGCTCCATATTCGGGCCATGCCGGAAGACCCGGACCATTCGGAGACCTGCCCCGCCCCAGATTCACAACTACATGAGAATCCGGAAACATCACACATATATTCAGACGGCAAAAGACATATAAGAGATATTTTACCCAGTGTGAGCAAAGTTCCCCCAGTAGGCCATGACCGTTCTGCAGACTTCATCATCTTCTTGGGTAAATGAACCTGCAGGGATTAAACCGTAAAATATAACAGACCATTTCCGCTGTTTATTAAAAACCTTTCACGAAAAATCTAAAAATAGGAATTTTGTTTTATTTCTGTAGGTAAATGTTTTAAATCCGTTTGTCTTACCGATAATCGTGATGTGGGCTTTTGTGAAGCAGCTTCCCTGAATAAACAGAAGTTCATCTGCGTGGTCGACACCAACAAAGCTGGGCCTGTTCTTCTTGATCACACTTGGAGTATGTTGGAACTCATACAGGTAAACCGGTGCTCCAGAGGCTAAAATTACAATAGTGTTACTTGGGTTAACACCCATTTCAGACAGCTATTATCCAACTAAATACTTGAACAAATCATTACTTCTCACCTTTGTGATATTTGGCCAGATTAAGAGCAGGAATGTTAAACAGGACGTCTCCCATCATCTCTCTATAGCTGTCTCGGATTTGTATGAGGTTGTTGGTGTCGCCTATGTACTCTTTCGCTACCAGTTCACGGATCCATCGATCCTCAGGCTGTTGAGAACATGTTATTGAGAAAATTAAAGTGACACTCGTGATTGGGAAACAATACATGTGTGGATTGTAATTTTGAGTGTCTTACATCAGGATATGAAAATTTCAATGCTTCTGTGGCTTGTTCTTTAGTCATACCTTCGGCAAAACCTGGACCCTCAAAATACTATGGGGAAAAATAATTAGATTGACACGTCAAAAAATAATAGTAGCCCAACATGAGTTAATGAAATGCAAAAACTGGCAATTTCAGCGTAAAATATATAAATTCTCACAGAATGTTTTTATTACCAGTATATTGAATCATCTGTTTATATTTTACTTAAGCCCTGTTAATAGAGTCCAGACATTAAAATATCAGCCTATGCACGAGTTATCTATTTGTATAGATAGATGTATGTTTGTTATGCATGTGACAAAAAAAGAGCACATGTTTTTGAGTAAAACAGCAAAAAATAATAATTTTAAGGTTTAAAGTGATAGATGCTATTAACTTAATCTCTCTTTTTGTATTCTTATAAAGAAAAAAGGTCAGACAGCTTTGAAACAACAGCAGGGTAAGTAAATAATGACTCATTTGTTTTAAAAATGTGTAAAAAAAAGTGTAAAATCATTAATGTAATATTTACTCACTGCGGCCAGTAAAAAGCCAAATTCATCATCAGTAATGCCAGTAATAAGAGGAACTTTGCTGAAGTCTTGCTTCCTGATGATCTTCTCTACAGGCTCGGGCAGGAAATAAGAATCCACAACAATTCTGAAGTGCATCATTTTGTACTATAAACAACATGGATACAAACACAACACACAGTTACATAACACACTGATTGGACATAGCATAAATCTTACAATATTATCTATAATACAAAGATCTAGCAGAAATTTGGAAGCATGATGTCATGTGACTCAAGTTCTTACCTGATTGGAATATTTCTCGACTTCCTCATTGGACCAGCGCATGATACAGTCCACAATACCGGATGAAGTTGTGCTGTCACAGTTTGATGTTTTGGCTACATTCTGAAATGTAGATCAATAAATATAAATAGCAAAATAATGAAGAAGATACAGTAAATGTGAAAATGAAACAATACCTGAGCTGACAGTAAAGGATTGGTGGTTTCGAGGCCGGGCCACAGAGCAGTACCACTCTCTGCTATGGCACGATGGAACAAACCAGAAGCCAATGGCGAAAGCATCTTTAAGACACAAAGAAGTGAGGCCAGATTTTCTTTCTGACTGTCAAAAATGTGCTATACTATAAACAAACCAACAAATATGATAATTATGTTTAATTATACATTTCAGTTTATAAATCTAAATAATGGTTTCTAAACAGTAGGAAAAAACATTCTGTGCTCAGTATTTGTGTCCTGGTTTTGGTAAAAATAGCTAAATATATATGTATGACATTATGTACATTATGTAGAAAACAGTAAATAACAAAACAAAATTAAACATTGGCAACATAGTTGTTAAATTATTTAAAAAGTATATTGTCTATCATTTATGAAAAATAGCAGTTTTGGTCATAAAATTTTTCGGATATACAGTATAGATATTGTAAAGATAATAATATTGTATAGATATTAATATTTTAATATTAATATTTTAATATTAATATTTTAAGTCTTATTCAGATTATTACAGGTCTTCACTTTATATTTGCTTACAAAAATACTTCATATCCAAAAACGATAAACAAATATGCTTACCAGCAAATTAACACTTATTCCTCCAGCAGATTCTCCAAAGATGGTCACTGATGCAGGATCTCCACCGAAGCTGTGGATGTTCTCCTGAACCCACTGAAGTGCAGCGACCTGATCCAGAAGACCGTAGTTTCCTGCTGCGTGTTCATCTCCTGTGCTACAAGAGAAAAATACACTACATGTAAGTCTATAATTAAATACAGAACAACAGAAACACACAGCTCCAAAATCTATTCATCTTGAGTTTCCAGATCTGTTTCCAGATACTTCTGCATGAATGTGTTTGATTGTGTTTTCAGCGTTATTTTGAATCATACCAAAAATTTGCTTTTGAAAAATTTAAATGCTCAATTCACAATACTGCAAATAGCTGCTGTAATATGTAGATGTCATGGCTGGTAGAATCAAAACTTAATGATGGTGAAATTAAACCTACAAAACAGCATCTGTGAAAATCTTTAGCAGCCTTATTTGTTTAAAACATACCTAAAGAATCCCAACAGACCCAATCTGTACTGAACCAGCACCACAACCACATTCTCATACGCTGACAGAACCGAACCATCATACAGTGATGCTGCTCCAAAACTAAAACCTCCGCCGTGAATCCAAACCATCACCTGTAAAAACACATAATCTGCTCCTTCAAGATCATTGGTCATTACCAAGACAATACTCATTATGCATAAAAAATCTTTACTTATAGTTAGTTTGATGTCATTTGATCTTAACACACATAAAGATAAATACATAAAGTAATTTTGAGATTTAACAGCAGCTAAAGTTACAGATTGCAGCAGTAAATATTCATTTATATATAACAGAGAATACAGGAATCTCTATCACTGTGATGAATGAGTTTAATCAGAATTAAATTTGACAACCGTATCCGCAATTCATACATGTTCTCAGTCATTTTAGTTTTCTAACTTACTGGTAACTTGGTGTTTTCAGCAGGTTTGGATGGAGTGTAAATGTTGCCATATAAGCAGTCCTCTGAAACCTCAGGAACATCCAAACTCAAAGCCAAAAACTCCAGTTCACCTAAAACTCCTTGCCTGTCCTGAATACACCTAAACATACAATGAGAACATTCAAATAGAAGTGAAAAGCTTTAAAAACATTAAACGTTAATGTGTTTATTATATAACACACAATGGATTTATATAAACATATAGTAATATATAATAGTGTGACGTGATCTTACATGGGTGGTTGTCGTGTGGCGTCTCTGACTCCCTGCCATGAGTCTGCAGGTTGGGGTCGGGACAGTCTGAGGCGTCCCACAGGCGGCTCAGCAAACGGTACGCCTAGATAGCTATACACGATTGTCTTCTTACCCTTCACGCTTAGGAGGGAACCTCTGAGAGATCCTAGTTTGGTATGAACTACAGGTCCTTCCTTTCTTTCTTTTGTGATCTCTGGAAGTTTTTGAGTCATGAAAGTAAAATGTTTTCCTTTGAGATTTTTGTCAGGTTTCTGTTGCAGTCCAATGCTGAGATATTCAGCTTCTGCTCCATATTTAGGCCATGATGTGAGACCCGGACCATTGGGAGATCTGCAACCAGTTACAAACAAAACATGTTATAGTTAATAATAAAGCTTTTATTTCAGGATATTTGGACAGATGATAATTCTGAGATGTTTTTGATAATAAATGGTCATCCATTTATTCATGCTATCATTCACTATACAGCCACCGTGTGAATTAACCTTTAAGTACCAATGTGTCATTGGTTTAACATGTGACAAATATCACTTACCCAGTGCGAGCAAAGTTTCCCCAATAAGCCATGAGAGTTTTACAAAGTTCATTTTCTTCCTCTGTGAGTTTCTCTGAATTATGAAATAGAAGAAAAAACACTGATCTATCGCTATTCACTACTGTATATACAAAATGTAATAATTAAAGTCTAATGAAATCTATAAATGTGGTTAAAAAAGGATTAAGATGTTAACTTAAATAATTCTTATATTGTGTTTCTTACGTAAATTAAATAGTAAAATAAATATTTTTCGTAACATGTATATTGTACCTTCTAGTGTGATATGTCCGTTTCCAAAGCAGTAACCAAAGACAAATAAAAGTTCATCTCCATGATCAGAGCCAACAAAACTGGGTCTTTTATTTTGAAGTATACTGGGGGGATGCTGGAATTCATACGCGTATACTGGTGCACCAGAGTCTAACAAAAAGAAATTCATTAAACAGGATTTGCATTATGATGTATATCTGAGAGAAAGAAATTGATTGACAATGAAATGAAAACCTACAGGGATGTCTCACCTCTGTGGTAATTTGCAGTTTTGTGAGCTGGGATGTTAAAAAACAAGTCGCCTAAGATCTCTCGAAAACCATCACGGTTCTGAATCCTGTTGCTGGATGTGCCCAGATATTCATTTAACACGAGCTCAGCTAAAAATGGATCCTGAAGCTAATGGAAAAAAATAAATGAGTGATGATTATGTCAAATATATCTATAGATTTTTAAAAAGCAGAAAATTAATTTAAACAAGTGCACTACAAACAAATCATGAAAAATAAATGCTTTATTTAAACACAATTTTATACTGCTTGTGTACTGCTTTTACTTTTAAAGGAACAGTTGTCTTCTGTCAAAACTCGATTGTTCAATTAAAACTGAGGATGGCAAATTATCAAAGAATTTTCATTTTGAGCATAATTTTTTTAATGTCTAAATTATGTAGAAATCAAGAAATATTTTCTGTCTTACATCAGGATTAAACATTGGCAAAAACTGCATGATGTGCTCTCTGTCCATTCCATCAGTCCATCCTGGACCCGCCATGAACTACAAGAAAAAACAGTCTCTGAATATACATGCATGCAGTATTTTTAAAGAAGTATTTTTAAATGCTATTATGTATTTCTTTACATTAGGTAGCATATATCCACACTCATCACTAGTAATTCCAGTCATGAGAGGCACTTTGCTGAACTTTTGTGTCTGAAAAAGCTTCTCTGCAGATTCTGGAAGGAAGCGTCCATCTGTCGTCACTCCAAAACGAAACATTGGATTTTCCTGTTTTACGAACCAAACACAAGCAAAAATGTAGCTCAGAATACTGTATTAAAATATCCTTCAGAAACAAAGAGAGATAAATGCTGACATGAGTTATCTTTAAGATGTCCTCTTCTGACAACTGCATGACGCAGTCGACAATCTTCTTACTGCTGGAAACATCACAGCCAGATGTATTGGCTACAGCCTACAGAGAAACATGTCATGAGAAAAATGAATCATTTTAGTCGAGCACAATACAGATTTGCAGCTCATTCTTCATTAAACAGTTAATGGTGTGTAACACAAGCACATACACATTTCCTGTGAGAAGCCAAACGCTAGTTTAGTCACACACAATGGAAAACAACAAACCTGGGCTGTGAACAGAGGATAGGGGATCATGATAGCATCCATCGCCGCAGTGCCACTCTCTGCGATGGCGTAATGGAAGAGATTTGAAGACAACGGTGAAAGAACCTGTTAAAGAGATGTTGGAAGAATATAATATAACTTAACATCTTTATTCAAATTTGCCTTTCCGAAAAAGCTGCATAATTAACATTATGGAGAATAAATGATTTCCCCGTTTTATAATCTCATTGATAGAAATGTATGGATTTTGAATGCCTACATGTAAAGACACACTGACTCCTCCAGCAGATTCTCCAAAGATGGTCACTGATGCAGGATCTCCACCGAAGCTGTGGATGTTCTCCTGAACCCACTGAAGTGCAGCGACCTGATCCAGAAGACCGTAGTTTCCTGCTGCATGTTCATCTCCTGTGCTAAAGGACAGATGATCATCATACAACTCAACATTAATGTTAAATGAGGTCATCATTTAACATGTTTGCCCATATTACACGTAAGAACTGTGTCAAGTGTCTTGTAGTGTAGCAATCAAATCAACAGTGTTCAAAGATCAGTTTTAGCACCTTCTTGCTTTTACAGTCAATGAGTCCAGGGACACATTGTAAGATAACTACATAACATATCTGGTATCAGTATTTGATTGACCTTTGGATTTTGATATATTGTTAGAGTGTAAAACCGCGTCCTAACCAAATGCGGTATGATTTTAGTGATAAACAATTTGACTGTTCACACTAAACGCAAAAAAGGGGCGCGACACACATACATCCTGTATTCTCACGACGGGCTTTCTTTGTAAAACTTTCTGACTCTAAACTTCAGTCTTTCCTCAACCACGTTTGATGATTAATATTCACGAGGTGCAGAACTTTCATCGAATAAGATGCAGAAATAGAAACTTTTTTGTTTGTTTGTCGCATACCATCGTTGTGTCTGGTTAGGACATAAACTCATGAAGTATTAGATTAGTTAGGAAACGGTGTGAGAAGCCTTGTGATAATTTATTTGTTTTACCTTAAAAATCCAAGTAAGCCGAGTCTGTATTGAATTAAGACCACAACTACATCCTGATAGGCGGCCAAAACATGTCCATCAAAAATTGATGCAGAGCCCATAACTAATCCTCCACCATGGATCCAAACCATAACCTTTCACACACCAAACAATAAATCGATTTAAAACAACAAATGTTAAACATAGTAAAGTAACAGTTAATAGTAAAAGTTAAAAATAAAAAGTCATGCAAGTTTGAAACTAGAAGAGAACATCCCTTTAAACTTACAGGCAACTTGGCATTGTCTCCAGGTTTGGATGGAGTGTAAATATTAAGATAAAGGCAATCCTCTGATACGTCAGGAATCTCCATTCTCATAGAAATGTTTGTCAACAAGTCTACAAGTGCCTGTTTCTCCTGCACACACCTACAACAACAGAGTTGCATTTTTTATTATTGCTTTGAAAACATTTTTACAAAAACATTTATTTCCATTATCTACAGGTTGATGAGTTGTTTTATTCCTACATGGGTGGCTGTTTTGTAGCATCTCTCTCTCCAGTCCATTTCTCTGCTGGTTGGGGTGGAGACAGTCTCAACGGACCCACGGGCGGCTTGGCAAAAGGAATGCCCAGATAGGTAGAAATCAATGTTTCCTTTCCTTGTGCAGTAAGATAAGCACCTTTCAAGGATCCTAATTTGGTTTGTAAGACAGGTCCTGTGTACAATCAGCGGAAAGAGAGTTAACGGGCATCTATCATCAGTAAAACAAAGGCAGATTTTAACTCAAAGTTCGAACTTGATTTCATCACTTGCCTTCCTTTAGTTCTTTTATTATCTCTTGAAGTTTTTGGGTCATGAAAGTAAAATGTTTTCCCTTTACATTTTTTGCAGGTTTTTGTTGCAGTCCAATGCTGAGATATTCAGCTTCAGCTCCATATTTAGGCCATGATGCGAGACCCGGACCATTGGGAGATCTGAAACCAGTTACACACAAAACCAAACATGTTATAGTTAATAGTCATTTTGCAATCTTTGCTAAATATTTGCACAGCCGATACTTCTGAAACGCCTAAAAACAGTCATCCAATTGTCATCTAATTGTTCATACAACTCAATGATTATGAAATTACTATGTACTGCTGTGCAAAACTAAAACCATTTCTTCTGAACTTTGTTTTAACAATAACACTGTGATTCACATAAATATCAAGTTGTCTCGAACTCTTTGAGTTAAAAAAGCCGAAACAGGCAACAACAAATCTATACCAGCAACTTGTTTCATTACAGTCTTACGTTGAGAATAACAAGACAAGATTATCAAAAACAATACTATTGGTAATCCATACAGAAGTCCCAGGCAAACGGTCCTCTTCAATTAGAAATGAATGAATAATGATTAAATGTGCTGGAATATGACCTCGGTCTTGCTAACACTAAAGTTAAGCCCAGAGAGGTGTGTGACTTCTACAAATCTGTCAATGATGGCTTAAAGAGATCAAACTCTTATTAGACACTTAGATGTTAAAATGTTAATTAGATGTTAATCAGTAACATATTTGAATTTTTTAGTTAGCTATCCCTTAAAGTGCTGATGTGTCATTGGTTTAACATGGGGAAAATATCACTTACCCAGTGCGAGCAAAGTTTCCCCAATAAGTCATGATAGTTTTACAAAGTTCATTTTCTTCCTCTGTGAGTTTCTCTGAATTACAAAAAAGAAGAAAATATTGGACTGATCTTTCGCGATTCACTAAATACAGAATGTCTAAAGAACATTTAAAGTCTAATGAAATGTATTAATGAAGTAAAAAGTAATAAAATCGTTAACATAGATTTTTTTTCTTAAAATTTAAATACTAAATATTTTTTTTCTAATAACAAATATACAATAATACATTACCTTCTAGTGTGATATGTCCATTTCCAAAGCAGTAACCAAAGACAAATAAAACTTCATCTCCATGATCAGAGCCAACAAAACTGGGTCTTTTATTTTGAAGTATACTGGGGGGATGCTGGAATTCATACACGTATACTGGTGCACCAGAGTCTAACATAAAAGAAATTCATTAAACAGGTTTTGCATTATGATGTATATCTGAGAAAAACATTTTTCTCAAAATAAGAATTCATTGATTGACAGTAAAATAAAATGTCTCACCTCTGTGGTAATTTGCAGTTTTGTGAGCTGGGATGTTGAAAAAGAAGTCACCCAAGATCTCTCGAAAACCATCACGGTTCTGAATCCTGTTGCTGGATGTGCCCAGATATTCATTTAATACGAGTTTAGCGAGAAATGGATCCTGAAGCTAATGGCAATGAAAAGAAAAAAAGTAATGAATTCGTTATATCGAAATCTGTGACAATAATGTAAAATATGTAATAAAACCCAAATATTTGCTTTCTTAACCCTAACAAAAAACAACGTAGACACACAAAACTTAAATCGGTTTTCAATCAGAATAATAATAAGGCCTTTATGTTTTATGCCATTATTCTTTTATATGCCTCAACAGATTTTAAATTCTGAAAAAATGTGTCTTACATCAGGATTAAACATTGGCAAAAACTGCATGATGTGCTCTCTGTCCATTCCATCAGTCCATCCTGGACCCGCCATGAACTACAAGAAAAAACAGTCTCTGAATATACATGCATGCAGTATTTTTAAAGAAGTATTTTTAAATGTTATTATGTATTTCTTTACATTAGGTAGCAAATATCCACACTCATCACTAGTAATTCCAGTCATGAGAGGCACTTTGCTGAACTTTTGTGTCTGAAAAAGCTTCTCTGCAGATTCTGGAAGGAAGCGTCCATCTGTCGTCACTCCAAAACGAAACATTGGATTTTCCTGTTTTATGAAACAAACACAAGCAAAAATGTAGCTCAGAATACTGTATTAAAATATCCTTCAGAAACAAAGAGAGATAAATGCTGACATGAGTTATCTTTAAGATGTCCTCTTCTGACAACTGCATGGACTTGAGTCGACAATCTTCTTACTGCTGGAAACATCACAGCCAGATGCATTGGCTACAGCCTACAGAGAAACATGTCATGAGAAAAATGAATCATTTTAGTCGAGCACAATACAGATTTGCAGCTCATTCTTCATTAAACAGTTAATGGTGTGTAACACAAGCACATACACATTTCCTGCGAGAAGCCAAACGCTTGTTTAGTCACACACAATGGAAAACAACAAACCTGGGCTGTGAACAGAGGATAGGGGATCATGATAGCATCCATCGCCGCAGTGCCACTCTCTGCGATGGCGTAATGGAAGAGATTTGAAGACAACGGTGAAAGAACCTGTTAAAGAGATGTTGGAAGAATATAATATAACTTAACATCTTTATTCAAATTTGCCTTTCCGAAAAAGCTGCATAATTAACATTATGGAGAATAAATGATTTCCCCGTTTTATAATCTTATTGATAGAAATGTATGGATTTTGAATGCCTACATGTAAAGACACACTGACTCCTCCAGCAGATTCTCCAAAGATGGTCACTGATGCAGGATCTCCACCGAAGCTGTGGATGTTCTCCTGAACCCACTGAAGTGCAGAGACCTGATCCAGAAGACCGTAGTTTCCTGCTGCATGTTCATCTCCTGTGCTAAAGGACAGATGATCATCATACAACTCAACATTAATGTTAAATGAGGTCATCATTTAACATGTTTGCCCATATTAGACCTTAGCTTATATTAGCTGGAACAGTGATTACGCATAAAATGTGGTTATTCAATTTTTAGTTTTCAAATATATTATATTTTAGTATCATTTAAAACTGCAATCTGAAAACTCTCTATCGCCATCTCTGTTTGATACATTAAATTGCAGGTAACAAACAACTGACATTTCAAACAAAAGCTGACCTAAGAGCTCAAATTATAATCATATATATTTTGTATTTTTTAAACCAAAAATGTTTTATATTACAGCTTTAAAAATGATTTTACAAAACTTTATCATATAGCATTTTTTTGATCATTCTGCAAATGTAGTTACTGTTAACATCACAGAACTTGATTGTCTCTTTAATATATTGCCTTAGAAGCGACAATTTATTTGATAAGTTTTACCTCAAAAATCCAAGTAAGCCGAGTCTGTATTGAATTAAGACCACAACTACATCCTGATAGGCGGCCAAAACATGTCCATCAAACATTGATGCAGAGCCCATAACAAATCCTCCACCATGGATCCAAACCATAACCTTTCACACACCAAACAATAAATCAAATGATTAAAACATTTTAAACATAAATACATGTACTTTTTCATGAATTATATGCAACAATACTTAATTAAATAAAATGTAATTTAATTAACAGCTGAATAGACACAAAGATGATATGTTAACTTATTTTGGCACATAAGAAAAGGTGTGAATTTTTGAGTGAACTATTCCTTTAATACAAAACACTTACAGGCAACTTGGCATTGTCTCCAGGTTTGGATGGAGTGTAAATATTAAGATAAAGGCAATCCTCTGATACGTCAGGAATCTCCATACTCATAGAAATGTTTGTCAACAAGTCTACAAGTGCCTGTTTCTCCTGCACACACCTACAACAACAGAGTTGCATTTTTTATTATTGCTTTGAAAACATTTTTACAAAAACATTTATTTCCATTATCTACAGGTTGATGAGTTGTTTTATTCCTACATGGGTGGCTGTTTTGTAGCATCTCTCTCTCCAGTCCATTTCTCTGCTGGTTGGGGTGGAGACAGTCTCAACGGACCCACGGGCGGCTTGGCAAAAGGAATGCCCAGATAGGTAGAAATTAATGTTTCCTTTCCTTGTGCAGTAAGATAAGCACCTTTCAAGGATCCTAATTTGGTTTGTAAGACAGGTCCTGTGTACAATCAGCGGAAAGAGGGTTTAAACAAGAGTTTTTCAAGTTTATTTGTTAAAATATATTTTGGCCAAAATAATATTGTTTTTAAACACAATATTTTGTGTTACATTTGGCCACCTGATTGGTAAGCCAACTACATATTTAATTACATTTAAATTTAACTGTGTTGACAAAGGCGTTTCTCATAAATAAGAGGATGGGGCAAGTTGTCACATATTTTTGGTGACAAATTTTGACAGTTTCTGTTAAATGTTGATGCTTTGATATTTTGTAACATATTTATATCACATTTTCTTTAGTTTTACGTCATGGATTACGCTTCAGAATGGTTTTACTGTTTAAATCTTACGCTACGCTGTGACAACTTACCCCATACTGTTTGACAACATACACTGCTATTGGGGCATGTTGTCACAACATGTCGTATAAATAATAAAGGTAAAAAAAGGGTCGAACATCGACTGGTGGTACCCTCACAGAAGGGCACTAAATCTCTCTCTCGTTCTTTCTCCTTCTCTGTCCCCTGCTTGTGGAATAATCTCCCTAACGCAATCCGTTCTGCCACATGCCTCACCTCCTTTAAGAAACAACTAAAAACACACCTCTTCCACCAACACCTGACATCATAATACAAAATCGCGCTCACTTACCATCATTTCCTTTCACTGAGCTTTGTAAAGTCAGTGCAGTTATTATGCACAGTAATAGTACCGCAGATCTTCTCATTCCTGAACTCGATGTAGTGCAGCAGCAGAATGGCCGTACAAGCTTTCTGTAACCAGTTCTGTGTCAACGAGAATTTTACAGTGAACTTTGTTCCTGACTGAGGTTGCCAGATACCTCAAAAAACATCTACGCTTTACAATGCAGTGAGTTTTTCTTTGTACTTGAAAAAAACATTTGTCCCCTTCCCTTTATTTAACACCTTTGTATTGTGTATAAACATTTTCCTTTTTATTTTTTTTATTAACTTAACCAAATAAACACTAGCACAGGACAGGGCTTAGGATTAGTTAATAAATGCATAACAATAATAATATTTTTTTATTCATATTAATACTTTTTAAAGAATATCTGTCCTTTGGTTTTGTGTTGTTGGTGTTACTAGTGACACAAACTATTATTTCGACATAATAAAAATATGCCAGAAAGCCCTTCCAAGGTCAAAGAGGATATATGCACACATATGAGTGAGTGTCATTTAACTTATTAAAAGTTATCCATGGGTATTTATCACTGGTGTTTTGTCACTGGTGTTATGACCCTGACTGAAAAACAAATCAATTAGAAATCATTTAAAAATAAAATAAATAAGAAACACAACTCAAGTTATCATCTATTTTTAGTAACAATATCATCATGCCAAAGAATCACATATCCTCATTTATGAGTGATAACTGAACTCAATTTTAAGTTTAAAATGGTCTTTGTGTCTTGAGAATTGCCCGCCATGTAGATAATTTACTTTGACAGACAAACAAACAAGTAAATAAATAAACTTAACAGGCTTTTGTATATAGTCTCTTTCTAAATATATGGTTACTTCACAAAATCTCACTCTCTCTCTACTCGCAACAATTGCATTGGGTCACTCTATTATTTGAGCGATTTTATTTGATCTGGCAACACATTTAACGTCATAATATTGTGGCTATAATTCATCATACAGCCTACCTTTAGCCTGCCTTTACCCTAGTGCCTATTCATGATGATAGATGGTTGTGATAATGTTTTTTACCTTATATAGACCTACCTACAGTACACATTAGATGCTAGATGTGTGCTTAAACCTTCAAACCCTCAAATTAGTTTAATATAAAATAAGGGAGTTAGCTTTAAATTAAGCTTTAGCTGCACTGTGACATTTTTAATATTTAAAAAAGCGAATAAAATGTTCAATGTTTTCATTAACTTGGTTCCTCATTTATACTGTCTGATATTTAAGAAATTATGTCGAATGACGATTTGCTTTAATCCCAGTTGATATTATTATTATTATTATTATTATTATTATTATTAGTAGTAGTAGTAGTAGTAGTAGTAGTATTAGTATTAATCGTATTAGTGATTTAAAGTAGACTACTAATGATTAGCTAGAAATATAAATTTGCCTTTTGGATTAGTTTGCCTATATCAAACCCCAAAGGTGTGCTTGACGGCTCAGAAAGAGAATACCCTCTTAATATAAAAATGCATTAAAATAGTTTTAAATTATATTTAAGTCGACTTTAAGCAGACTGGTATAATACGTAAAACTGCAATTTAAGTCTATAATTTTCCAGATTTATACTTGTAATATAATAGGAATCCGCTCCAGCGTCTTTAAAAAAAAGCAGCAACGATTCCGATTGGCCTATTTTGTGGTCTTCGCTGAGAAAAACCTCACTGACCACGTGATAAAACCTCTACCCGTTGATAAACAGATGGTTTGGTTAAAAAATGACCAGTAGCGGCCCCTTGAGTTAACATGGTAATAATTGTCACACAGAGCCATTGGATTTAAAAAAATAAAACTGATTTAGACACATCGTAACTTGACCGGCTTGTATTAAAAAAAGTATTAAAATACTTTTTAAACCTACTTATTCTATTTCTATAAGCAAAAACTGTAACAAGAAATAACGCCTAAATAGGCAAAAAACTAAATAGAGGCAGCGAAAAGTATTATGGTTTAATTTAACAAGCATTCTGCATCATCAGCCAGTGTAATAAACATAAGATAACCATAACAAATAAATGTAATACAAATATAAATTTAGGTTTTGCTACTTTACTACTACATACATTTTAATAAAATTTACTGCAATTTACATACATATACTACACTATCAAAATATTTATTTAGACACATGGATATTTGTAACATTGTTTGTCAATAGTGATTTTGAGCCGGACAAACGTTTGAATATACTGACCCCTTGTGTCTTTATTGTTTTTAAAGTTTACTTAGCTTTACTTAATGCATTTTTTGCTTTTATCTACCTTAAAATGAAAACTAATATATATAATATAATAACAGCTTGTCATTTCCCCAGTTTTTATTTTTAAGATAACTATTAAAATATATTTTTAGTCAAATAATGTATGCTGTAGTGACGTCGCAAATGTGCAGTTTTATGTTACTGCATAATGTATAATAATTTACCAAATCTAAACAACAAAAACTACCTTCAACTCAAAATTGTGCTTACAAATCAGAGACCTCGTGATATGTGTGTAGTGAATGTCAAACACGGAAACAAAAGTAGCTTACTCATAGTAAGATATTTATAGCTACACATAACAAACGTAATCCACCCCAGTCTTTTCATGATTCTTTAAATACAGATTGACACTAAATATCTAGGTCGAATAATTTGTGTAGTCTTTTGACAATCGCAGGGGATTGGCTACTCACACGCCGTATGCGAGGCAGCTATTTTGAGTGACAGGCAAAACATCCAATAAGCATATCCATACGCGATGACGTACGCACGTACACGTTCCGGTTATATTTAGGGCCTATTTAAGCACCAAGCCAGTCGCAACCAAAACTGGCTTTAGCGCTTGTCAAAAGCCGGTCGCTATTGAGTGTCGAATATGTCTTAGTACATACCGTGTTTAATTACGGGGTAGACAAGCATTTATTTTATTTTATAAACATATACGCTTCGGGATTAGCGGTGTTTGTTATTGACATCTTATTGATCAAGCCCTCCGCCCTGCACATCTCATTGAACGGACGTCGATCTGGATTATTTGTCTCTACAGATGTTTCAACGCTAATAATGCAAGATGCACGCTGATGCTGGAGAGAGGTTGCCTGACTCCGTATTACTCATCATTTTAAACTCATCCGCCTACTAAAAAGAATCGCAAACAGCCGAGAATCGTGTATTTTGAGGGTAAGTAATCATTTAGCAGAAGGGAAAAGTGTATCCGCCCAAATGTATGTAAAGCACAGCCTCCAAACGCAGGCCAAGTAGCCTGGGGAAGGACAGAGGAACAGATCTTTACGCCTTGTTATTGTTTTAGTCCGATGAAAATAATCCTTTGGAGGTCTTTGTTGCGATTGTCAGTGGTTATGAGGGTTGTATTTAAATCTAAGCAGTATGGCAAGGTCATGATAATAAGTGCCCGAGTCACTAAAGGCTTTTTTAGACGCGGAAATCACAGTAAACATACAGGTAGAATTACCGGAAAGGTTTGCTAACAGAAATGTTGACAATCTTTAAACAATAATGTAATGCACACACAAGAACAACTGTTCAAAAAGGTTTTGTTTCTTTAAATGTATGTCTTGTTACAGTATGTTTATTGATGTAGAACGCCCAGTGAATTCAGGCCCGGTGATGTAAAGGCGCTGTTGTACCTTTAACACTGATTTACCTTAATACTGTATTTCCATACTGTACGTAAGGCTTTTAATCTCGTTGTTTTGCTTTTGGTTATTTAAAGCGTGTCTGTATTTATATGCAGACGTATTTGATCGTCTGTTAAATATTATTATTTAAACTATTTTTATATCGGTTATTTATGCTAGAAAGTTGTTAAGATTTATGTTAAAGTAAACCAAAACCATGAAATAGGCTTAACACGATTGTAAAGTGTAAGAATGATCTATTTTGGACTCTTATTGGCTGCTTTTTATTTATTATTTGCTGCAAGTAACCTATTTAAAATGAAATTTTAGTTTTCTTATATAATTATTAATATTTTGGCACAATTATAATTTAGTCGCCAAAAGTAACTTAAAACATTAAAGTGTGTTTACTTTTGACTAGTACTGTAAATCGGTTTTGTTTTGAATAGGCTGTGTAATCGCTTAAGTAAATGTTAATGTACAAAGAAGTGTTCCCGATGAAAGGTTTTATTATAGTAAAAGTGTAGTTTTTTGGAGTATTGATTCAAATTTGTATTTTACTGTAGTTTAACCACAATATCATTGATAAACCATGCTTACTGTAGCAAAACAATGATTAATTTGTGTAAAACTGTGGTTAACTACAAATAAAACAAAAAAATATGGTTAAACCACAGTTTATTTTTGTTTGGGTAGGTTATATGGTATATACTGCAAGGTGTATTTGTTTAAAATTTGAACTTGATTGTTTAATAGTTAAAAATCTGTATATAAATAATAAACTGTAATTTGCTTTAGAAAAGTAAAGCAAAAGTTAGTTGGCAAGTTTGTATTTAAATGAGCTGAACTTTCTGCAAAACAAACTATTAATATTTGCAGTGGCACTTTCACAATTGCTTATTGGCCAGCACTTTTAAGCAAAGTGACTTTCAGTGCATTCAATATATACGTTTTATAAGTTTGTATGCCTTCGGAACAAAATTTTAACAGGATAAGTAGGATAGGCTAGTGTTTTGTTTATTTTAAATTAAGCTGTATGACTTGAAGCATTCATTGAAGTTGTGTAATTGTCCTAATGTTTTCACATTTTCCCTAACAGGTAAAGAATGACCGAATATAAGCTTGTGGTTGTGGGGGCTGGAGGCGTTGGGAAGAGCGCTCTTACCATCCAGCTCATCCAGAACCACTTTGTGGATGAATACGACCCAACCATAGAGGTGAGACGGGTTTTGAAACAGAGCTGCTTCGTAAGGGTTTTCAACAGGCATGCAAAGCTATGAAACTCACCCAACATGTGACTATGCAAAAAAAAATGTTAAAGACACAACAACGTAATCCTGTTTTTCTGGTTTAAAAGGAGGTACATTTCAGACAAATTGCCCTTATGTCTCAACTTGCTTTTTTCTGCTATAACGTCCTCATGTGTTCAGATTTGAAACCCAAAACTTATGCCTAGTTCTGTGCTTTTTTTTTTAATATGATCCTATCTTTCACCACGATCTGCCCAAACTTTCTTACTTTTATAATGTGACACATTTCTGAGTGAAATATTTTTGTCTGTAAGTGTGATTTGCTAGAGAAGCTCTTACAGCTAACAAATTTATCATATATATATAAAAGGGGAATGTTTAGATTTGTTTGATTTTATGTATCAAGCATCTAGTAATAATTGCCAAAACCATACAGTAGTCCTACTTTTATAAAGAACCACAAGAAACTTCAACTTTGTGACCATTTATTGGTCCAAGTACTAAATGCACTGTTGCACCTGTGCAGGACTCCTACAGGAAGCAGGTGGTGATTGACGGGGAAACATGTCTGCTGGACATCTTGGACACTGCAGGTCAGGAGGAGTACAGCGCCATGAGAGATCAGTACATGAGGACGGGAGAGGGCTTCCTCTGTGTCTTTGCCATCAATAATATCAAGTCCTTTGAGGACATACATCACTACAGGTGAGAGTTGCATGGCGGCAGTCGAATAAGACCCAGCGTCATGTCTGTAAAAGGAAGAGCGCTGTGTTTGTATTATATTATAGTCAAGTAATGCTGTGTTTGTTTTAACAGAGAGCAGATAAAGAGAGTCAAGGATTCTGAGGACGTTCCCATGGTCCTTGTTGGGAATAAGTGTGATCTTCCGTCCCGCACTGTGGACACAAAGCAGGCTCAGGATTTAGCACGTAGCTACGGCATTCCATTTATAGAGACCTCGGCCAAGACGAGACAGGTACGAAAAATGCAGCCGATCACATTATGTTATGAATGTTTTATTTGCATGTATAAATGTTGACAACATGAAATTAATCTCTGTGATGATCTAATGCATCAAAGTGAAAAATAGCCTAACATTTGGCGATATGTAATGTGTCTAATCTATATAATCATGACAGTATCTACTTAATTTCCCTCTCAAAATTGTTTAATTTTAAAATGCATCAAATGTGAAATGAGTTGAGAATGCCATTTCATGTTGTCTATGCTTTGCTAACATCCAGTGGCATTAATTGTAATCTAATATACTATTAAAGTCCGTTATAACCAGAAGTAACGTTAATTTTTTTCAAAAATTGGTAAAGGGAGTCTTGTGGAAAATTTCAAGAACATGTTTAGATCATATTTCACCCCAAAATAAAAAATATATTATTTAATAATGAATTAATTTATGTTTTGGGTAGTGTGACATTTTTATTTTTACACTACAATCTTGTTAAATGTAAGATTTATTATTGCAGCTTCTGCCTCTCTGAAACTTGATGGCATGTAAGTTTACATACTTTGTGTCAGTTGTCAGATGACTTCTGATGAACTGATGCAAAATTGTAGAAAATCGATTCGACAGCTAAACTTATAAATCATTATTATAAGTTTGCCATTACAAGTCAGGTTAACATAAGGAGACGATTCATGCAGAACAACTGATTTTGATATTCAAAAAATATGTAAATACAGCCTTAAATTGTATTGTAAAAGTGTGGATTTTTCTCATAAATACAGTAGTGAATTAAGACATTAATCTTAAGGCATTTTTGGGGTAAAATATGAGCTGGACATGATTTGTTTTATACTGTTGTGTTAGCATGAGCTCATTCCTGGTTTCTAATGGGCTTCATTATGAATAATCAATCAGTTGCACATCACACAACACAACTGATCTGGTTCTGGTTAATGCCTGGTCTCTCTTGTCCATTCATTGTATGATGCTTTTGTGTTTGATTTCACCATCTTAAATTAATTTTTCATGAGCAAAGAATGCACCTTGAACTGATTTATCAAGGGTTTAAATCAATGTAAATCTATCTGGAACTCTCAAGGCATCTCTCTCTGCAGTGTTGAAATCACAACTCCTTTTGGTGCTGGGATATAATAAAGACTGATTTAACTTCTCTATCTGCTACAAACCCTCACATCTGGTCACGTTTCCCCACCACCTCCATAGCTCCACATTGTAATAATCATAATTCCTTCTCTGGCTGCTATTAATCGGATTGCAATGACTTTAGATTCATTCCTATTGATAATTTATTTGAATTACTTGTATTTTGTTTTCTGTTGTTTCTGTTTTGTTTATTTCTGTGGTGTGGTTCTGAGGAACAAACAACTAATCAATCTTCTAAAACTATTCAACATGTAAACTGTATGCCGCCATTCTTGTAGAAAGCATCATTAAAGCTAAATTTAGCCAAATTGTCTCCCAATTTCCCAGTAATAATAAACAATATTAATTGTGCCAGCACTTTGTGGGAATCTTTTATGGTTCCCCTGTATTCTAGAGATCCAATTCGGACTGGTCTCCCTTTTCGGTAATGACATCTGTACGTCCCATAACATTAAAGGGGGTTGTGTTTTACACTGCAGAGAGTGGAAGATGCCTTTTATACTCTGGTACGGGAGATCAGGCAATACCGGCTGAAAAAACTCAGTAAAGAAGAAAAGACGCCACGATGCATCAAGCTAAAAAAATGTGCTTTGATGTAAGAGGGGTAAGTTTGGGCAGCGCTGCCCATCTGCAACCCAGGTGTGGGGTACAATGCAAAGCTTTTGGCCTTTTCTTGGGTAAACTGTTATCTAAAAACTGCCATGTCCTATTTCACCCCAAAATTTATTTTTTTGAAGACTGTGAAGCCTATTTAAACCATTGAGTTTTTTTATTACTAACATTTTCCATGCCCTGGAATAGTTTGCCCAAATCTGAATGTTCTCTTATTGTATAAATTACCCATGTCATCCCAGATGTATATGACTTCAGCTGAACACATAATTTTACATCTCTGACAAAGCAAAACTATGTTTATTAATGAAAACTATTAGTATTTTGAACTCATTTAATAATTGATGTGTTGTATAATAATAAAAACAAGTCTCTCAGATATGGCAGCATGTTAATAATGTCATGAAATCTCATTGGTTTTCCCATGTCTTATGACGAGACACATGAGAACCAATAAGATTTGACTTTTTTGACTGAAATGGCATTTGGATAGTTTAACAGTCTCTGGTAAATATTCAAGGAATGATTGAATGTGAATGGTCTATGTAACACTGATCCAAGTCCAGTTTTTTTTTAATATCATGTGTGCTAACATTTGCCATTCAGTGGTGAAAGCTGAAAGAAAAATGATCAACCTTCTTTTAATGCTGTCTGCTTACCTAAATACCTAAAATTGTTTTACTTTCCCTTTTATTCTAAAGGGTGTGGACGACGCGTTTTATACGTTAGTCAGAGAGATCCGGAAACACAAAGAGAAGATGAGCAAGGAGGGCAAGAAAAAGAAAAAGAAGTCCAAGACAAAATGTGTACTAATGTGAATGAGCTTTTTCTGTCATTATAGACTCAAAATTTCACAGCTGCATTTTGGACATTACACTAAATTATAAGCCTCCCCAGAGTACAGAATGAATCCCTATTTTACATGCTTTCCTACAAGAAATAAGCTTTATTTCTCATTCGGTGCCAGTTGCCCCAGAAGTGTTGGAACGCTTTTCCCAGCGTTTTAAGGCTTGTTTTATCGGGTGGGGTGTCAGAAGTGGATTTGCTTTGATCTTGAATAGTTTTAGATGTTTAAAGAACTGTGAGTGGTGTGATATACGAGTTCATAAAATAATTGTAATTAAGATATGTTATGTGAGAAGGTTAAAACCTTGATCTTGGAAGATATTTATTTAGGACCAACACTTTTCGGGGTACATTTTGATATATTTACCACTGTGTATGACCCTGCCTTCAGATGTTAAACAAGTCCGAAACAACCTGCATGTGAACTTTCATTGTAGTAAGATTATTATACCCCAGTCTAAAGCCATGGTAATGTATATATGGTGATATCTAACCCAGTTAACCTTTGTTTCCCAGTTTGCATGCTGTGTTCTGTTCTTAATACTTCCAGAGAATGGTTAAACATTGTTTAAATACTGTCTAAAAGGCGCTGTTAAAAGTTTAAAGTGGGTTTTCTCACCTAGTCCACATAGATAATGTTATGTCTTTACAGCCAATGTGACCAATGCCATGTTGAGGTTTCCTTTTAATAATTTTTTTTTTTACAAAATCTCTGGAATAGTTACTGATCCCTTCTAAAGGGTTCAAGTCTACACAATTTTTCATTCTGGTGTAAGGGATATTGTACATTGTGCTCATTATCACAAAATAAAATGTTAACAGGGGTATGAAAATACATAAAACTATGTAGGAGTATGTTTGCCAGGTCTGTATAGTCCATATACTGTTTCGACCAATCAGAATCAAGTATTCCGTAGAGCTGTATAATAACATTGGGAAACCTTCCTGCATTTACATGGATTTTAAGTCTTTAGATTTACTCCCTTGTGCCCAGCCAAACAGCGCCTTAGACGTCCGGTTATGTTGAAATTTCCTTAGAAGACTAGTTTATGATTGGTGAATATAACCTACCACTAGTTATTAGTTATTGTGATGCAAATGTATGTAAAGAAAAACAAAACAAATGCCTTGTTTGCTTATGCTGCCATAATGATTATAAGTTCTTTGTGAAGGCCCAATTATTAATATCAACTTGAAGCATAAATTGTTCTTGTACTCTGATAAGTTCCCTAGAGGCACTCTTGAAAGATTAGTTTAATATGGTAAAATTTTACTGTAGTTAGCTTAACTTGGAAGGCAAATTTTAGCCATCACTCAAACCAAAGAGAGTGATATAAAGATTTATTCTGTGTGGCAATACTTGAGATGTCATGAAATGATGTCATTTTTAGGGGTATTGTAGATAAAAGCAGACCTTGGGTAAGCTGTTTTACCATGTGTCCTTAACCATTACTAGTTTGGATTTTCTAATAAATGTTCCTTTAACACAGTTTGACTGTATTATTACTAATAATGAATTTAAAAGAGAATACTGAAAAGAAAGTCAACTCTTATGCAAAGTATTTTAGGCGATTTCTGTTCCCTTTAAGTCAAGTTAATAGCAGTCTCTAATGCAAGCAACAAGGTTATTACATGTTTTTTTAATGGTTTCTACATTGTTCTCTCTCTGTGCCAATTGCAAATGTTGATAAAATGGTTCACGTGTACATGGACCTGGTTTTAACAACCTTTGTACGGTTGTAATAAGAAAGATGAATATTTTGTAAATTGTGCTTTTTTTCATTTAATGAATGAATGACGCTTAATTGTAATTAAGGGTCGTGTGTTATAGTCTGTCAGAGAAAGTGCTGATCATAGATCAACCTTCATTTTCTGGTGAATAGGATTACAGTGATGAACGTTGCTCTTAAATCGGCACACTTTTATAAATGCAACCCAAACTTGTTTTTTTCCCATTAATCTCACCACTTTTATTTAATGTGTAATTAAAAGTACATAAAATCCACACGAGTCTCCTTGTTTGTTAACCTTGGAAATGACAGCATTGCAAAGATTATGCAAACATTGGTTAGTATATGATTTGTGCAAATCTAATTTCCCCAAATAGATCCTTAATTTTATTTTTTTCCATAAGTCAATATAACAGTCTTTATAT